>VYXD01014183.1:142237-158643 GCA_013397195.1 Hylia prasina
AGTGACCGCGTGTGTTCTCCCAAGGCAATCAAATAGGACTTTGTGGGCTTCTTGGTAATTGAGAGTGGTACTTGAAGCTACGAGGCAAAAGGACGGTGCCCCTTTCTCTGACACTTAAAGTACCGTAAAACGGTGGTTTACTGCCCAGGTAGGTCTCATGCTGCACAGCAGGACAGCCTCTGAAATCCTGGGTGTAAACAGTGCTCTGCTAACAATGGAATCACCCACCACCTGCTCCTCTTGAAGGTGTCATAATGAGGACTGGAAACCTCCTTCTTTTGTTCCTATTTTAGCCTTCTATATACAGCACCTTAAATGACCCCTACATAACATACGCAAAAAAAAAAAAAAACCAAAAAAACAAAACAGCCAGCACCCTCTAGTGGAAAAGAATGCAGACACAAGTAATGTTACTTTAGATGTCATCAGCCGTATCATTTCCCGAAATTTAAATGAAGTTTCTGTCTATAATTCAACTGCCTTTTGACATATTATTCAATTTAAATTTTTCCTAAACCCATGTACAATAGAAGTGTAATATGCTGCTTCATACAGTTCATGAAATGTAGCATCCATGGGATTTGGCTTCATTTTCTCTGCATGATTATTACTGGAAGAGTATAAATTCCGTATGTCATGTTCATTGGCTATTCTACCTTCCCCTCAACCTGTTTTCAAGAAGTTTGCATTACGAAAAGTTAAGCAATGGGGCCTGTGTCTGCATGTACACAAAGATCATGTGAACAGATCAGTTCTCTTTAACCTAAACCATTTTTTAACATAGCTGTCTTAACAAAACTTTTTTACAAAATCTTTGTCTTCTGTTTTCTGCTTTGCTGAAAGTGGTATTTCACAGCACTTTTAAAACAAGTATCCAATCTCTGGGTCCCTTTTTCCCTTGATGCTGAATTCGGATGTGCCAGCTAGGATGAGAAAAATTCAGGTATTTCAGAACATTCATAGAATCAGAATGATTTGGGCTGGAAGGGACTTAAAAGCTCATCTCATCTCATTCCACCTCCCTGCCATGGCAGGGACACCTTCCACTGGACCGGGTTGCTCCAAGCCCAATCCAAGTCGCCTTGGACACTTCCAGGGATCCAGAGGCAGCCACAGCTCCTCTGGGCACCCTGTGCCAGGGCCTCACAGGGAAGAATTTCTTCCCAATATCCCGTTCAGCCCTGCCCTCTGGCAGTGAGAAGCTGTTCCCCCTTGTTGTGGCACTCCAGGCCCTTGTCTCCAGTCCCTCTCCAGCTCTCCTGGAGCCCCTTTAGGTGCTGGAAGGGGCTATGAGCTCTCCCCAGAGCCCGCTCTTCTCCAGGTGAGCACCCCCAGCTTTCTCTGCCTGTCTCCATAGCAGAGATGCTCCAGGCACCTGATCACCTCAGTGGCCTGGATACCAGTGCAACAGTACGTTTATCTCACTCCTGACCGTCAGGCCTTGTTTACCCCATTCTGCATTACTTGAAGTTTCAGACCTTATTCGAAGGGGATTTGAAGGGAGGTTTTGCTGGAATAGGTACAGACATACTCAAAGACTAACCCACTCAATTCCAGTCCCTCCAAATCCCACTGCCAGTCAAGATTACCATGACCTACAGCTGCACTGAGCCTGCTCCTGTTAAATTCAAGTTTGTGGGTGAGGAGGAGTATACCTATACTTGCTGGGAGCAGCATCAGCCCTATTGATATATGTGGCAGAGCATAAAACATAAATGCTGCTGTAAGAATGAAGCAGCATGTCCCTCCCTCCTCAACAGACCTGCCTTGGAAAGGCATGGATGGACTGCCACCACCTGGCGGGGTATTTTGTTTTGCTCTGAAAGTTGGATGAAGTTTTGGAGCCCACAACTCAAATTATCATCTGTTCAGAACTAAGCAATTAATGCTGGCAAAGCAGAGAAACTGCAAGAGTAGTTGTCTCTAAAGACTTGATTTCTAGCTGGTAGATCAGTATTAAAATGCTTCTTGTAACACTTCAGTAATAGCATCTAAAATACAAGCCCCTTGGTAATTAAATATCCAAATGTAGACACTGACACCACAGACTTGCTCTAGAAGCATTTTAATTTACAAACAGCAATTCTGATTGACTTTATACCATAAAAAAAGCAATTTACAAGCAAGAAACAAATTTATCAGAACAAAATAAAGCAGCACAGAAATATTCATGTCACAAATCTAAAACCAAAGTGAATACAAGAGTAAAATATCATTTGAATAAATATATTAAAGTTCATGCTGTAAAATAATCCTTAATGGCAAGATACTAATTCTTACAGCATCAGCTTAGCTAGCTTCATTTACTTCATGTGGCGATGAAGTGCAGAGGTGTGAGGTTCCTGGTTTATATTGCAAGATAATGACACCAAGTCAAGTCATTCAAACTGTTCAATTATTTATCTTGAAAAATAACCATACAAATAAATGTTATTTAAAAATACAAATTTTCAGTCAGAAACAAACACTGTTAAAATCGTGCAAGAGCTCTACCTCTAACCAGATCTACAACCAGAGGTTCTGGGGCTGAGTCAAAGGCTGAAACCCTGGCCTGTGGGAACGGGAGTCAGCAGTTCTGTATGTGCCATGGCAGGAGTGAGCTACAGGAGCAAGAAGCAAACCTGCTCAGTCAGTGATACGTGGCTTCACATCCCCTGAAGAAATGCAGGAACACATGTCCCAGGTTTACTTATTTGTTTAGCTTTTTTTTTTTTAATGTAAACTTGCGTAACTTAATGCTGCCACAGGGATGTGCAAGTAGTATTAAATCTACAATATTAAATACAAGTATTCTGGCACTTGATAAAATATATGTAAAATGCACATAGATTGTAAAGTTTGAACATTTTGAATGACTTTACTAAACTTCCAATTTGATCACTGAGTATTATGAGATTTACAATTCATGAAATAAAGAGATTCATATAAAGAATTTACATAATTCCCCAAATACTTTCAAATATAAAATTTAATAAATAACCCTGACCAGTCAAAAAGCACCATTCAAGGGTGAAATTCCCTTGGAAAATAGATTAGGTGTTGCATATTTGAGTCCCTTTTAATGGTTTCATGTGAAACCTGTTTAGAAAAATGACATAAAAGAATCACAGTAAACTAATACAAAAATTCAAATTATATATATATATATATTTAAAGGTAAAGCTTATTCAATATTTTCCCAGCCCTTGATTTTATTCCTGATGTTCTTCCCATAATTCAGCCTAAACATATTAAGAGGCCTCATTGTGATGTCTAAAAGTAAACCAAAGGCTTCAGCACAAAACATGAATTAATGCTGGGGAAGACTGCATTAAAACTCTCAATTTAGGCCTACAGTCTACCCTGCTGACAGTGAACTGACAGTATCCTTTATGCTACAGAAAGATTTCACACTCAGAAAGCAAAGCCAGTCTTGAGACCTTAGTGACCAAACTGAACTTTTAACACACTGTATTTACAAAGCTGTTTTCTAAATGTATTTACAGGTTTAAAAGAAATAATATGGAAGATAACTGATAAAGAAAACTAAAATAATAGTTTTAAACCAGAAACATTAGCAAAGGTACAAAATCCTTTATTTTCACAGTTTGTCAGAATAGGTTAAGCATCTAGAGGAAAGGACACTGTCACTGTTTTCACATTTGTCTAGAATTAAAAAGGTAGATTAAGAAGAGACTCAATTATGAACCAGCCTGTATAATTTCATTACTTATTTTGCTGTCAAATATTTCTTCACATATTTTATTGACTTCTGCATTTATTGTAAATGAAATGTGTAACAGCTCTGTGCTGAGAACTGCACAGACAAGAGACACTGTACAGCGTTTCCACCATTTGCTAAGGTACTGGCTCCTGCTGGGTGGGCTGGTGACACAACCCCCCCCAGGTGACACCTGGTGTCTGTGGCAGTGCCACCCCGGCGGCTGCCGGGGCAGAGCTGGGCTATGGCTTGGAGTCAGGAGCGCTGCCCGCGCGGGGAGGGAACGGCGCGCCCGGCACAAGCAGGGCTTGCACGCTGCTGAATCACAGCTCCTAGGAAAATGGATCAGTCCTGCCCCTTAACAGTCTGTTACAATGTTCTGAACCTGAACCTGTACAATCAACATGATGGGTTTTTTGTTTGCTTTTGTCTGAGACAATTTTGGATAAGTCACTCTTTGGTAAACTCAAACCATTTTAATACATTTACAAATACAAAGAACTAGATTTAAATAATGCTAAGATTGTGACACAGAGAAATTCAAGAAATAAAAAATTGTACCCATATCCTGCTATCCTCAAGTCATCCTTCCAGGGAAAAAGTCACACCAAAGGCACCACAGCACAGGTTCAAGATAAAGGGTTAAGAATAACTGTACATTTCTTGGATTTTGCATGTCTCAAACTTAAGTTTCCAAAACATACTTTTTGCATTTAATTACTTGAAACAAACACTCAAGGAAAAAACTGTATCAGAAACACCACGGTTTTTAGGTGGGTAAACATACAGACTACCTGCCTTAGACACAGACTATCCCTTCCCTTCCTGGAAACAAAATTTCTGTTGCTGCTTCTAGGAGAGAAACATCTCCCCCCTGCCTCTTTATTTAGGCAGTTTTAGCACAAAGAAGCAAACCAGGTACTCAATTTAACTGAAACTGTTCCAATGGAGCAGGTGGAGGTTATACTTTAATCCATGTTTTTGAGATTAATTCTTATTGCAGACTGTCACAATATTAAGAACTAGTGTATTTAATAAAGCTACTGCACAAATATGCCCCAGCCAAAAAGTTTTACAAGATAGCAAACTTACCTTTATCTTTTCAATAATTTAGAAATGAGCTTTTATTTTCTAATTTTTTTGGAGTTAAAGAGCATGTTCACAAATGTATTTTCAGTATCAGCTAAACAAATGTAAGAGCGAATAATATAAAACCTGTATTCTAAAGAAGTATGTGATTAGTTTAATACTTAATTCTGTTCATCAGGTAGAATTCAGGTAGAATGTTAAACAGTAGTGTTCACCGGTCCATGCTTTTGAGGTCTCTTAAGCCATTGGTTTTTTTGTGGTATGGGTTTTGTTGCAGGTGTTTTGGTGGGTTTTTTAATCTCTTTTTTAAATTTAATTTTTTGTTTTGTTTTTCCTGTTTGGTTGGGGTTGGGGGGAGTTGGTTTGTGTAGGGGGGGCTTTTGTTTGTCTATCGTTGGGGATTCTTTTTTCTTGACCATTATGATTATGTTTCACATTTTATACACTATACTGACCTAAATTATGAAGTTAGCACCATATTAAAAACACATATTTGGTGAAACAAAAAAGATTTAGAGTACTTAAAAAGTTGTTGGTAGCTCCTTTATAGAGAAAAAAACCACTGAAGAAACAGAGAAGCCATAGCAACTCTGTAATACTCACACATGAAATTACATATTGCTCAAAATTCCCATAGAGTATTTGTTTTTCTATACAAAAAAAGTACAAATTCCAAGTGCTGGCATATCACTCAGAGATTGAAGTAGGAAGTCAACATGCACCTGAAAACAGCTCTCTGTGAAGAGACCTATTAAAATACTGTTGGAAATACTGTGGTTTAAACTACATCTCTCTCATGTTTTAACCAACCATGAAGAGTGATGAAGTTAAAGTTTAATTACCTGGTATGGTTCTACAGTACGAAATGAAGGTAGATTCTGAGGCCAGTAAAAACACATTTTAGACCGCAATGCTACTTTTAGGTTTGCTATTTTTTTAATATATATATATATATGTGTGTGTGTGTGTGTATATCTATATATATATATAGATATATCTATTTCTATATATATAAAAAGGTCAGCACCACAGGTTGTCCAGCTTGCATTCTAGACAACTAACAAAACCATTAAACAATTTAACCATAGTTTAATAGATTTATGGCATTTGGTTTACATATGTTATAAAGCAAAGCTATTAAAACAAGGTAATTCACTTTGCTCACTTTTGCACACAAAGTAATAGTTTAATAAAATGAATACCAAACAGCATTCGTTTAAAACCAAAACCATCCTCCCTAAGTCCAAAGTTCTAAACCCTAAGCAGAGAGGAGTCCTAACAGTTGATAAAGTGGCATATGGTATTAGCCTTGACATACTTTTACATTCACCTCAACCAGAACAGGGAAAGTGAAAGCATTTTATATATATAATGCAAATTTATATATATAAACAGACTCACTACCAAAACCAGTTAGTAAGAGTGAACATATTTCATTAAGACAGGAGAGGAATCAAAGCTGTAATATTCTCTCTCCCTACTGCTGTGTAACTCATTACCAGCAACAGGATTTAAGAAATAAAGGAAATTACAGCTTCTTTGAGCATTCAGCAGAGCTGCCTATTTTATTCTAGTATCCTTCTCCACTGGCATTTGTGTTTCACCAGATCAATCAGCAGGGACACTTCAGCAGACTCTTTGTAGCCTTTCCCCTAAAGACAGTACTGTCTTTATATTCTGACCATCTTAAAATACAAAAAAACAAACCCCAAACAATTCACCCTCCTTCAAAAACAAAGACAATATTTCTGAAGTCTTCCCCAGAAACCATTTCCAACTGATTTCCAGAAGGTTGGGAAAATTAAAAGGCTGTTACACTTGTACTGAAGATTACTAAAAGAATAAAATTGTTAAAAAATGCATTAGTAATGTGCTTTCCTGTGTTTCACTTAGATGTAAGATTTTAATCAGATGTGTTAGACATTGCATGAATTTCCATGCTAGAATCCATGGCTTCAGAAGCTGAAGCATCATTATCTACTTTCTGTTCCACAAATGCTTCTGTTCTGTCTGGAGACTCAACCCTGTTTCTCACTTCTGTAACCCCCGGGTGATTTTTTCGCAAGTGCTGGTTTAGTGTACCCTGGAAAGGAAAACATTTTCCACAGATCTCACAGCGAAAGGGTTTGTCATCTGTGTGACCACGAATATGATACTCCAGTTGGTCCTTACGGGTATATTTCTTTCCACAAAACTTGCACACAAAAGGAGTTATTCCCATGTGCAATCGCATGTGTCGATCAAGGCTCCCTTTCTGGTTGAAAGATTTGCCACAGTAAATACAGATTAGCCTCTCATTGTACGGATACCAATGACCTCTTGCATTTCTTTCCCGTGGACTATTTTCATATCCTGGATTACTCACCATGGATTCACTGTCAGCCCCTTGCACCAAGCCCTGGACATCACTATGCAAGTGACCCGCAGGTACTCGTTTTTGGCGTGCACGACCCCCTCTGAAACAGCTCAGCATTGACCTTGAAGGACTTGTATTGCTCAGGCTTCCAAAGGTTTCTGACACACCTGTAGCCTGTGATGAGGCATGGGTAAATGAATAAACATGTTGCAAAACAGACCCATAGGAACCAACATTCACTGCCACCACCTGCTCTCCATCCACCATTTCAGTGTGATATCCATCATCACCAAGGGAAGAGCTATCAGAGCAGCTTGGCCTGTCAGACTTTTCCATTTTAACTTTCACTTCTGCAATCTGACTTTCCCTTACTATCAGGTCTCCATGCTCATGATCACCTTCAATCTGAATCTCATATTCAGAGATACTCCCGCTGCTCCCTCGATCTGAATGCCCTTCTTCTTGCAGACGACTACGAAGAGTCTTGCCTGGAGTAGTTTCCATCCGAAGATCGCTGCCCGCTGTTGACTGTCGCACCTGAGAGCAATAGGGAGGAGATATCTCAATAGGGTTGGCAAAGTAGCTGCTGTCTTTAACGCCGTTGCGATTCTCTGAATTTTCTTCAGCACCAACAGTGACAGAATCAACATCACCAACACTGATCTTCGAATGGATACTCTCCAGTATCTGTGTGCACTTGTCAATGACGCACTGCATCTGTAGGAAGCTAGCTGCAGTCAGAAAACTGACAACGTCCTTCAGTTGCAAGGACATCCTTCCAGTGTAACAAAAAGAAAGCAACTGTTCAAAAACATTGGGGTTTTTAATAACTGATATAGATAGGCCACTCATGGTGCTTAATGCTGAATGGTCACGGAAATACGGAGAACTGGCAGCTAAGACGGCTTTATGGGCGCGGAACGGCTGACCCTGGATGTGCACGATGATGTCACACAGCTTCCCTTGCAGGCGGAGTTCATTTAACTGGCTCAGAACAGTGTTGCTGTACTCTGGCACATCAAACTGAATGAAACTGCTGCTGTCCATTTCTACAGATTTAAAGAGTAATCTGAAAGAAAAATTAGAAGATTTAAAACAGACAATAAATACTGAATTTTCCATTTCAAAAACAAACGCTTACAAATGTTTAAGTTAAATCGCCACACTGACCTGTTAAAGGTGCATTACAACAAAACATTTAGCATAAATACTTGATATAATAAAAATGTAGAGTCTTAATCTACACATTTCTTGCATTTATATACTTTGAATTATCCTTCTGCAACTTTCACAATGCAATTGCTCAGAATGTATCACAGTCTCTCTGGGACAGTCTGTCCTCAAAAAAACTTAGCAATTTCATTCCCTGGCAACGAGTGCAGAACAATCCATCCTCCCAAAAGAATATCAATTTTATAGTCACTAGGTAAGGTAAACACTTCAGAACCCTGAGTAGGTGTTCAAGCCAGGTATTACAGTGCTACTTGCAGGGAAATGCATTGTTAAATTTCCCAAGAATGATTGTTGGAAGGTACTTCAATAAGTTTGAAAAATCTCCTAAGGAGATTTTTGTTTCAAATGCATACACACACAGACGTGTGTGTATGCATTTGAAACAAAAGTGTTTGAGCCACCCATGGACTTTCAATTTTTAAAAAATTCTTTTGTGATTTTGATTTTTGTTTTTAAAAAACCATGATGTGAACTTTGAATCTCATCTGACACAGCAGTGATTTCCTAGCTAGAATAATTTGACATATAAATTTTAGTCTAACTTAAAAGCCATGGGTACTCAAATGCCAGGAAAAGACACTCAAAGAGCACTTAAAGAAATGTATAGAGTTCCAAACAAAAGCTAAAGAAAAGCACTTTTCACAGATTACTATTGTAAAAAGCATGCACACACACATTATCAGCCTGAGAATGTTGATCTGCAACATTACATTTCCAAGTTTGGGCACTAATCAAGCACCTTTAGACTTTTATTGTTATTCTAGTTCTTATTAATGCAAAAGTCTAAAGACATAATATTGCCACCATACCTGCTTTTCCAATTGAACAAAGAGATCTCAACATCATCCATTGACTTCAGATGCAGGAAGCATATCCAATGTATCACAATATACTAGTGGATTTTTTTTTTCTATTATGTTACATGCTGTAATGGGACATATGAACAATTTAAATCAAATTATGAAAATTCAGGTATTCTAAAAAGAAAATCGACAGGTAAAAATAGGATAAAAAACCCAAAAGGAAGCACTGGAACTCTATCAGCTGACCCTCACTTAAAACTAGCATTCACAACTTTCACAAATGGAACTTCTTTTCAGCAGACACAAGAAAGTCTGTTTCTTGACTGGACATTATGTTTGACTTAGAAAACTGGCAAAAACTCTCACAGAGCATTCAAAATCAAGTTATCAGACATGCTAAACATGTTCTCTAATTTACCAGTGTCATTACCCATTGAAGTGGATAAATGGGACTTCATTTGAGTTTTTCTGGCTGAGACGTAAAAGCAAGAAAAAAGACATTTTATAGCCTCTTATATCTGAAGTAGGAAATAAGGACTGCAAGATGGCTAAAGAAGCGATATGACTGCAGCAATCCATTCAGAGATGGCTTCGGCAGGACAGTTCTTTTATTCAGCAAACAAAGCGACAAAGCAGTTCAGAGTTGTGAGCTGATATAAATCAGAAATCAAACAGCACAACACATAACCTATCCCAGCTGTGGGGTAGTTACATGGCAAGATTAACCTTGCTATTCTGAGCACCCCTGGCAGCTGTGCAGAGAGCCACTATCCCAGTCCCATGAAGACAGGAGTTCCAGCAGTTGAATGCATGTTTGTGTTACAAATGAGTGTTTAAAGGCCACTTAAAGACTCACCAGGGAGGGGGGAATGCACCATCACAATCTGTCACCTTCACTTGTGTCTGACAGGTCAGCAAGCTTCTTAGAAACTCAGCACAGGAAACATTTAGTAGGGTTTATTAGCTATGCACAGATGGAAAATCAGCCATTCCTGATTAAGTTTCTCTGCTAAATGGAGGAAGAGTTTTTCTTGACTTGAAGTGACACGAATGGACAAGTTATCTGGGTCAGAGACTGTGTACAAACCAAAGGACCAGTCCCCAGCAACAATAATTTGGCATTCCAGTCTAGGATGTACAGAAAGCTTGTCAAATACAGACAGTGGTGTTTCTCCTTGTCCCATACTTCCCTAAAGGGGTCTTACCCAGCAAAATGGAGAATAACTTACTTCTGGAGAAAATATTAAAATATAAATTGTAACCAATAGCACTGGTCTGGACAGAAGGAATGAATTAAGGATAGGCACCTGAGAAAAAAGAAGATGGACATTCTATGCCTTCCAAGGGAGGAAAAAAAAAAATTGTGTTTTCCATCATAGCATCTCTAGATGAACTCAGTCCCTGGGACACGGCCACACATTGAAAATGGACTGTAAACACATAGCAGAGAAAGCATGAGAACCAGAACACCAAGGAGATAGGAATCCACTGTGACCCTTGCCCATCACGACTGTCAGAACACCCCATTATCTCTATATGCATACACATATTTGTAAGTAACTCTACATCCCTGTTCTCAGAGTTCTTTCATCTTTCTTTTGGGAAACAAAGAAGATGATTTTGCTTAAGATGCTAGGAGTAAACAGCACATCCTGGCAGTGAGTTGAGAGGGTGATGGTCTGTAAGTCTGTTCATCGGTGTAGCAGAAAACCAGTAAAAACCTTTAACAGGGATCAAGGGAACATACAGCGTTGCTTTGAAAGCAAGCAAATGGGTCAAGTACACACTACCTAAAAGGCACTGCACAACAAGATTCTATACCCATCTGCTCTTACAAGAGCTACTGCACACTCTTGTGACTACTTTTCCACCTTAGTTTCTTCCTTTGCAGATACATGCTTCCTGTGACCTTGAAAATATCTGTGGAAAGCTGGGGTTAAATGACAAGAATTTTGAAATACAGCAGCAGTGAACAGAAGGGAACCCTTCTTCTAGTTTGAGCCACAACCTTAAATCTCCAGCTAGAGGAGAACTGACCAGATTATAAATGGACATCCCGTTCAGGTGCTGGCAGAACTGTAGCAGGAACAGCACTGAGGCTGCAGTAATTTTGGTAGGGTTAGCACCAGAGCATCCCAACTTCCTTGTATCAATTTGGGAAAGCAGTACCTGGGGGAAAAACCCAGGCATTACATACATCAGAGAAGCAGGCACCATTCACCATGTTTTACTGGTGAATAAGAACCAGAAGAAAAATTATCTTATTTATTTAGAAAAATCTCGAATGTCACTATCTAGAAAATAAAAGTAATCCATAGATTATGTTCCCATACACAAGAAGGTTTTATCTTCTTTTTATATATGATCAAGTTAGCATCTCCATAATAAAATTCTAGTAACAATAACCAAAATAATGTTCAGCAGGGTACTGTACCGTAACAATACTCAATTATTCATCAGTGCTGACAGAGCAGTAGCACTTTCAAGACTGAAGTGAAGAATTTATGGCTTAAACATTTCTGAAAGAGTCTGGGAAGAGAACTCCAGTTTGAAAAGACTAGTAAGAACCCTTCCGTTTTTTAACAGCTTCTTTCAAGTTGAAATATCTCCCTAACCTCTTCTCTTTTGGAGTCAGGCATATAGCATTAAACTGAAGCAAGAAGGTACTTTAAAGCACAAATTAACCTTGGACATATCCACTGTATGGTCTAAAGAAAAACAATTATCTCTGCACTTAACCAGACAGTCATAATGAAACTTATATGCATAATAATTCCTTACAAATTAGCACATGCCCAGTCAGAATTCCCATTCGGTACCATGGTATTCCATGGTATCTCAGCACATGCAGAGGGAACCTGTGTTATTTAGGCTCAGTGTAGTCATACAGGACAACAGCTTAGAATTATGACAAATTTATTTGCAATATATAAACACAAGCATTTGGGGGTACTGGGACCTAAGCAACTTGAGCTGGACTCAACGATCCTTTTGGGTCCCCTCCAAATCAGAATATTCTGTGATTCTGTAAACTCATAGCAGTGTCAGGTACACTCACTGTTAAAAAGTAATGCATTTTGTCTTGCTTTAGCTTTCTTTCACCCCTGCCTAGGACTTAGTGTAAAGTTAGGGCAAAGCCCTAAGTCAAAGTGTTTAAAGTTTTCATAGCTATTATGCATCCAAGAAACTGGCTGAAGACACAGGCCAAAACTGGACACCAGGTTCACTAAGTCCTAGAAGGACTCTGTGTTGAGCCTTATGTCTATTTCTGTAGGAGATGATGCAGTCACACTCAAAAGAATCATATAAATTCTCTTTGCATTTGCATTACATTTATTCATCAGGGTTTTATACAGCAGATGTTGACCACAAAATGGCATCGCTGCTCTGTATCTTCAAATGAAAGTGTTCACTGAAGTAGCCTGTGGACATCAGGGTGATAAGCACTTAACGATTCTTATTAGATTTCAAAAGAAATTTGCTTTAAAAACTGTTCTGTGAAAACTCTTATTTAATTTAAAGAACAAGAATAGACCCTGACAAACCACGTTAGGCATTTAATTTTACTGACATCATACAGTAGCAGCGGAGAAGCACCGTATAACCATAACACGAAGCTGTGTGTCTGCCAACATAGTATTAGTTTCTTCTTCTAAGTCTGCACCTGTTTAATTTCCTTCACTCACTGAAGTATGATTCACCGCTCCCATAGCCAGGTGAATGACACAAATTATACCCATTTTAACTCACAGTAAGGTGTGAGAAAAGATCCCTTTCATTTTCTTAAATTAGCTCAGCAACAAGGAATCCTTGGAAAAAAACCCACATTGCAAACCATTACTCTTGTAGCATGTCTGAGAAGAGAAATACATAGAAAAGCTAGGGGAATCATAACAAAAATTAAGACAAAAACAAAACAAAGTACTCCATGACACCAAAAATGCCTCTACCAGGCAACAAGTGACAGGACAAGAGAACAGTCTCAACCTGCAGCTGAGGGAGGTTCAGGTTGGAAATCAGGAAGTTCTTCACTGAAAGGGTTGTTAAGCATTGGAACAGGCTGCCCAGGGAGGTGGTGAAGTCACCAGTGTTAAAGAAATAACTGGATGTGGCACTCAGTGCTCTGGTCTGGTTGACAAAGTGGTGATCACTTGAAGATTCGACTCAATGACCTTGGAGGTCTTTTCAACTTTAATGATTCTATGATACTCCCTTCATACATTACTGCTCAGAATACAGACCAACAGCAAGAAAATAAACAGGCTTTTATAAAAATCAGTGCACTCTTTCCTTGCATTTTGTAGGAGCTAGTGTCTGCACCATCAGTGTGAGAATGCAGGACATAATTGCAAATATGTATCATCATCTAAGAAAATTTTAACCTAGGAACGTAACCTTATCAGCTGTGATCATGGAAGTTTCTGGGCAGAAGTCTTCATCACTCTTACTCCTTACAGACTGCATTTGCATCAGTCCTCAGATATACAACAGCCACACTAATTAACACTATCTGTATCAAAGAAAAACTGCCATCAAGTATGTCACAGGCTAGGGGGTGTTCTCTAAGACACTCTTGGTATCTTGACACATCTTTGAAAATAGAAAAGCGACTGATCATAGAATATTTTACCAGTTTATACCTCTCAAAACAGTCAAATATTAATTATCCTTTAAAAGTCAACATATAATGCTCTTAGGTGGCCTTAAATAAAGTGCCACACAGCACTGCTGCTGTACTGAAACTCCATCCCCAAAGCAGGGAAAGTTACTCCACTGATAAGAAACCCCAAGAGTTTCATTTTGCAGCCATTAAAAAAACCCAAAACTAAAGAGGGTAAGAAACCCACATAATCTCCGAACAACTAGGGTGATTTTGAAGTACAACACATTTCTAATAATGACAGCACTATGTAAATATGTAGAATTGGTTTTGCATTAGTTCTTCACTTCCTCCAAAGTGCCCACTGGAATCGAAGAAGATAGAGGCAGTTTGCCTGAATTATCTGCAGGAAAGCACAAAACAAGAGGTGCATGTGGCATATTATTCATTGGAAAACAGTCTTGAAAGTCAGTCTGCTTCATGTCTGGTTTGGACTACAATACAAAAATTGTTAGGTGACAACTACCCAACAATTTAAAACTTCATTACTTTACCTCATAAAAATGCAGGAAACACCCACTTCCTCAGAAACAGAAGCCAGTTAATACAGGCTGAACTGCAGTTACTAGAAAACTTAGCTCTTACACTCTTGCAACTGTAGCTATCAGAACACTCCAGTGAAAATCCTCATTCCTTCTCCGCAGCCGCACAGGCCACGTTCTACCAAAGTACTGAACACCTGCAGTGAAACTGCAGCAAAGCTCCTGCCTGGCAGGTTGAGAGCTCTGGCAGTGCTGTGGGACACAACCTCACTAACTGCCTGGGGAGCAAAGCAGTAACCCCTGACACTCAGTTCAGTAAAGCTTTACTAATTCAGACTTTTGTCTAACAAAAATTTTAAAGGATTTATTTTTATCTCACCAAGATTCACAACATGATGAACAAAAAATCACTTCAAAGAGTGGATGATTTTAGCATCAAAATAAAATCAATTTATTTTGATGTATATACATAGATGGACATGCATACACACACACATGCCAAGACCAGCAACACTGCAAACTCACTCTCAGTGGTCAGCATGGTGCAGCAGAGATGTTGCTGGAACTGCATATTTAGAATTTTATGGAAAAAAAAAAAGGACTCTCCTATTTGAGCAAATATCCAAAGAAAGCAGATAAGAAACTGAAGTCCAAGTGACAACTTTGTCCCTTATTCTCTTCACTGTCTTCCTCACAACTGCTTGCCTGTGTGGAATTGACTGAAAGGGCAAAAATGAAACACCTATCAACGCATAAAAATAGTTTCACCTAAAAATCAGAAGCCTCAGTAGAAATAATCTCTTAAATCTTGACTCTAGAAATCAAATTGCCACAACAGTTGCAGGTACATACTTATTTCTGAATGTAAAAAAACAAGTTACCAGGAGGAAAACTGGAGATAAGCCAAGATCAAAAGGTGCCTTCCAAATCACACTGTTCTATGTGTTTATGACTCCAGTATTAAAAAAGGTGTTGTGCCAGATAAATAAAACATAGGGGCATGTTGGTGATGCAGACACTTCAAACCAGCAAGTTCTTATAAGTAATGATCAAAAACTCATTTTGTGCACAAATTTCACAATATCCCATTATGTAATGCTAAACTGACACATTTTCTGAATACCTGACAACTCTGAGATGTCACTACCATTACAAAAAAACTCCAACCTGTGTTTTGAGAGTGAAGACATATATATAGTCAGAACTTTCACAAGTGGGAAGAGAACTCTTGAACCTTCTGATACTACAATTTTATTTACAACCAATGTAATACTTCATCACTATTGTGCATTTTAATCTGTCCACTTTCTTTTCTGGTTTGTGGGGGTTTTTTTTGGGGGGGGGTGTTGGTTGGTTGGATTTTTGTTTTTTAACAGTAGCCATTCTTCACCAAATGGCTGACTTTTTGGCTCTGATGTTTCTTTTAAGCAACAAAGTGATTATGTTTTCTAGCTACCAGCAACATTTTTTGGCAGTAGATTCACAATACCTGCAAAGAGCACATTTTCATGGTATTTTTCCAGCACACTGCTTGGGACAGATGGAACTGTTTGGAGCTAGACAGCAATGAAGCACAGGCACATTCTGATCCAGATGCTGAGTATTCTGTAACATGTAATAACTGCAGGGCAGCTAATCCTGCATCACTTTGTTTTCCCTTGAAAACCAGGCTCATCCACATTAATGTTTCTGAGACTTTCTGGCTTGTTCCAAATTAACTTTCTGATTTACTCTAAGCCAATTCCAATTCTGCATGCTGTGCACACCTGCCGGGATTTGGAAAGACTTTTGCATTACAGAGCTTGGGGTTTCACTAGAACTTCCATCTTCTCTGACGGAACGGCAGCAGCTGAAAGGTCCCCCAACTCCTGGCAACAAACACCTCCCCGAATGGGGCCAGGTTCCTTCCGCCCCAGTCCGCCGTGCCGAGGATTTTACGCCTCGCTCGGGCTAACAGCAGACTCCGACACGGGCGCGTCCGCCCTCCCTCCCCGCACTCCACAGCCGCACCAGAGCCACCGACTCGGGTTACGCGACAGCTCCCGCCGAGGCACGGACGGGCGAGAGCCGCCTCGACGAAGTC
>VYXD01014183.1:169151-190277 GCA_013397195.1 Hylia prasina
GTGCCGCAGCTGCCACCCAGGGCAATCCTCTCAGCGCTGCTGCGGGCGCTGCCAGGAGGGGACCACCAGACACTACAGCTGGCGCTGGCTCGGCCCGCGTGTTCCGCACAAATGCGCCATTGCTGGGGCGCGGGAACTGTCTTACAGCCAAAGCGTTCCAACGGGCACGCAACCAACACACCCGTGGTGGAACCTTTGCACCCGCTGGGGCCCGCAGGCGGCGCCGCTCCCCGCCTGGGCCGCCTCTGCCAGCTGAGCCCGAAATCCGCCCCTGTCTGTGGGAAAACGTCCCAAATAAACTGATAAAAATTTAAGGTTAATTATTAACAGATTAATTAGGCTTAATCATTAAAACGGACGACAATATCTCAGTTTTTAAATTCATCACAAAGGCTTCAACTGGACCGGCCCTCCCGGTTGGCAGCCGCCGATGCAGCCCGGGCTGGCTCTGTACACCCCGGGGCGGCGGCAGCGGCCTCGGCAAAGCTCTGAACCGGAGCACGAGGTTCAGCCGGCTGTCAGCTCGCGTCCCTGGGAACCTCACCTGAGCGAAAGCCGTAGAGCTTTTCTGCGGCTGAACTGAAGCAAGACAACGTGCTAAAACTCTGGGGTAGGAGGGAGAGCAAGCTTTCCCATGGCACCTGAAACGGTTCTCCCAGACAGAAGCCATCCCTGTTTTAGTAGTTACTATATCTGAACATAATTTGGTCTGTTTCCTGTATTTTCAAGTCTGGTAGTGCACATTCACATATTAAGTACATATCCTTCCTATGTTACTAGGAAGCCAAATAAAAATTTTAATACAGAAATGAGAAAAGAGAAAGACAATGTCTAATGTAACACAATTATGTAGTTGTTTCTTATAGGCATTATGAGAGTACATGACCAAATAAAGCACTACATAAGAATGATAAGCAGTAGGGCAAGGATGTTTTCAGAGATGAAATAGCACGCAGCTAACCAAAGCATATGTTTTGGCCTGTGTGGAGAACAGTGTGATCCCGCTGTTAGAAGTGCAAAGTGTTGCAAAAAGTGAAAAATGATTTATAGAGTAGATGTGAAATCAACCCACAACAGAAGAGACCTCAGCTCAACCTCCAGTGGCATAAACAGCAGCAGGGGCTGCCCTGGCAGCCCTTGTTACACTTTTAGGAGTCAAGAAGAGTAAGGGTTCAGTTGCTCCAGGCTCGGGCAGTGAAGTACTCCCTACTAGTAGGGAAGTTGTTCAGGTATAGCCTCACAAGGGTCGTCTGATTTCCACCACAACTGATTGCACAAACCACTTCTGTAGGGAGGTATCGTGGATTTTCTCTCTAGATTACCGTACTACTAACTCTGTACCTTGCTTATCTGCCAGGTAGCTTTCCTAAGCATTTGGATAGGGAAGAAATCATGTACTCCACTTTTTAAATGAGAGGTTTCTGTAAAGAGTCAAAACACACATACAATTGATAGCTGACTCAACAAGCTTCAACCTCTGGCCATGACAGAACAATTCCCCAGCAGGAAGCCCACAACAGCATATCTCAGTTTTGAAGATATCCCAACTAATGTCACGTTCATACTGCAAACTGGGATCTCAGTGAGAGTCTTGAAAGCCACTGCTACCTTTCTCTGCTAAAATGGTGCTGATGATTCTTCACCTGCCAGAGTCTTCTCCCCTCCTTGCTTTGAAGTGGCCTCTGTCTCTGCCATGTCTAATAGAAGCCAACTGGAATGGGAATTCATCTGGTACAGCTCTGAACTATGGAGTAGAATTCTGAGATCATGGTGGAGAATTACAAACCAAACCTCATTTTCTCTCTCATAATTTTGGAAGCTACTAAAGTCTTTGCTAAGATGGATTTCTGCATTTACGTGATACAGCATCCTAAACAGGGTTAATAATAATTGTCCTCTGAGCCTTTGCCAGTCATGAAGTCTTGAATTTTCTTCAAGTTTAAGAACATATACAACCTTGCTCTTTTTTCTAACATTACCAGTAAAAGATTATTATATTAGCTCAGCATTTATATTGAATTAGCACTGTCAGTCCCCGTTAAGAGTCAGGATCCCACAGGGCTGAGTAATGAATAAACAAAGGATGTTCCTGCACAAATATTTGTGGTAAAAGGGATGCAAGACATGGCAGCTGGCTGCAGCACACTTAGTGGATGGAATAAGTGGGAGAAGGGCATTGTGGTGTGAGTCATATATGATTATTATTTGAAATACAGAAAAAAATCATTCTATATGGTTGAGACAGAGAGCACCTCTCAAATTAGCATTGAAACTCTTTTGCTGTGAGCTCCTGTAAAGGTTTACTTTACAGGATTAGGGGAATTAACAACTACTTTTGCTACCTTTTTCTGCTTTCCATCATTTTCTTCAGGGGAAAAAAAAATCATGTTTTTAAAGGTAAAATCTGCCACAGTGCCAGTTATGATTAAACATGAGTGTGGCATGAAAAGCATTTTGGACTTCCTTCATGTGATCAGTTCTGAAGCCTTCATGTGATAACACTGACTGCAGGAGCAGGGCTGCAGGGTCAAGGCTAGTTTATTAAATCAAAATTCATGTTTTCAAAGGAAGCAAATGGAAACAGCATTAACTAATGTTTGTATGTTTTACTTTTTCCTGAGGTTATGGAAGTTTGGGTCAAATTCATGAATGATCATTCATCTAAGCTTAGAGACCATAATTTTTCTCCCTTGAATGCTTTTTTTATTATAGTATGTTTTTTTAACTCCTCTGTACTCCCTGCTGCGATTCATTTAAATAATTTGTTTTTAAGGCAGTGGGTTTCATACCTTTTCTGTTATAACAAGAAATACAGTGTTCTAATAAGTGAGCTGAAAGGGAATTTTTTCTTGACATTTGATAGGCTGACACAGGTGCCTTTCCAAAGCATACTTGTTTGGATTTTGAGATGGGCATAAGCCTGCATCACCTTGTGTTGGTAAACAAAAGGTCTCTATAATTCTTGCATGACATGATTCTACAGCACTTTAGCTTCACTCTGATGGTGGAAAAAATGTCTTTAGGTCTGTCCCATAGTGTTCATATATTCTGAAAGTTTGTACTCTTGGTATATCTAATAAGATGACGCTGGTTATGCTTTGCTGTATGTCAGACTTTAACAACCAAACTACGCAGAAGGGCAAACTGATACTTGTGGATTCTGTGTAGTTACATAGGAAAGTTTCCTTCTGCAGAAAATTTGAGGTTTGATGCCACACATCCTGCTCAGGTAAACCTCTTGCTGATTTTCAGTCTGGAGAACTTGTCTCAGAAACAATTAGGGAGGGCATTTTTTTCTTTATTCAGCTTCTTCATAGTTTTAAAATTTCTTTCTCTAAGTGAGAAGAAAAAAATGATAAACCTGTAATTATGTAGAGTGGGTCATTTGTATGTTGTCAGTTTTGGTTTTACATTTGTATAAAATTTTATATTTCAGCAGACAGACACTGTCACTAAATGCATTTTAGCACTATTGCTCAGAAATACAACAATCTATTAATCTCCCCATTATATTACTGAAGAATTAAAAAAACAGTGAGCATTGATGGAAGTCCAGGAAATAATTATGTGTGTATCAAATATTTATTGTTTGCTCATAAAAAAGGGAATGCCACAATGATAAGACAGACACATTTTACAATGTAACAAAAAAATTGTAAAATTTTATAGCACTCATCAAGAACAGGAAAGTGTTCAGTTCTGCAACACCTTTAAATTTTAAACAGACACACATTGCAAAATCCCCTGAGCAAAGCTTAAATAATACATTATAAAAATACAAATTTCATTCTGCTTCTCCCCAAAAAGAGACGGCTGTGTGCTGAGAAGACCATGCTGTGTTGAAAATAGACCCCAACACTGATGTGTGCAGAAAACAAACCAAGCAAACAACCCCCCATTTATGATCCAGCTATAGACTTGTCTTTATTGTACTTATAAAATATACATAGCCTTTTATTGAATTGCCTGCTGTCGAAATCTGCAAGAATTTTATTGCTTTTTACTGTCCTGGAGAGGAATAAAGCAGCAGCCTCTGTGTAATTTCATAAGAAGCAAGGACACTGAATCTAATTTTGCTGGATATTGGTTCAATCATAAAAAAATATGCAATCACCAAAATTTAGAATTTTGGGATATGGAATATCTGTATGTTTCTCCTCATTTGTATTTTCAAAAAAATTTCTATTATATTTATACCTGAACATATACGGCATTTCACTGCACTGTGTGCACTACTGTAAACTTTGCATTTATATATCTCTCATGATGGGTGCACGACTCTGTTCCAGTATTAAATCAGGGTTTGAGTCTGTGCACTTTACAGCAGCATCTCCTTTCTTTCACTTTGAAATGAGATGGAGTGGACTCTGCAATACAGTGGGAATAAGGTGGACTTGGCTCTTGAACAAAATGTTTTCCTTGCCTTTTATTGCCTTGCCTCTGAACTTAATGAGGGATCCAAGCATGACATGCCCAGACTGTCTCCAGAGAAGTCACTGTTCTTGAACCTGAAAATTGGGACATAATTTTAAACTAAAATGTGTAACTTAGGAACTTCTCAAAAGGTTCACAGTTGCTTCTGTTGGCTGTGTTTCCAGTCTTGGGATCCATTGCATCTTTCCCAAATTTCCCAGATATCTGAGAGAATACTGGACCAATATATGCCTAGTTGTTTGTTGCATGCATTCAGGGGTGAAATAAAACTCTTGAAAAATTATTTGACCTTCTATTTGCCAAATACTGATGTTAAGCAACAAGGTCAGTTTAACAGTTCAAGGAAAAAGTAGGAAGAAAAAGTACTTTTCTATTATAAGTTTTGTAGTTTTACATGAGGAAAGGACATGCAGGAGATGATATTACCAGGCACGTCCATCTGCTCTTATTCTGGAGGGTCCCAAAGCACTTCACAGTTTAAAGTTCTGATGCAGCCTTGACCGAAGTCCTTGAAATTTTGATCACTGGGAGCTGAAGATGTACAGAATCAAACTGTTAAATTAGTAACATTCCAGGACAGACAGTTATGAAGAAGTAATAATCTTACTGAAAGTTTTGAATGCAAGGGGATATGAAAGGAGAAAATTTAAAGAAGGAGCAGTATGGCACACAGATGGCCGAGAAAAATAAATCATCTTCTCAGCACAGGACATATGAGTGAGAGACTGTCTCTGTTGCTACCAGAAGACTACAACATTTCAGTCACAATAAAGTGTGGAATGGCCTGGAAGCAGGATTCAAGCTGAAAAGCCCCTTGGTCATAGTAAGACCTGCCTGTGAGTCATAAACTTGTTCCTGTCTAGAGTGTTAAAAATCTTTACTCATCTTTTAATCCAAATTTTGTTTGTAAAAGGCCATTAAAGTTTAAATTAACTATGTTTTCATGTAAAAATTGTGAATTTCATCTCAAGAAGAAACCTGCAGAAAGTTCTCAGGGGAAACAGTTAGCCTTCATTTGAGTAAGCAGAATAAACACTCTTCAGGATGAATTTGAGTATCATCACAAAATTCTGTAAAACAAAGTTAGTGCCTGTATGGGAAAATTCATTAAGAAAAATCTATAAAGCAGAAAAACATTTTAGCTCAGCGTTAATACAGCAGCTAGGGGGAGGATGCATCTCTGATGTCCAGGTGGTGGCTTTGGCCAGTACATGGCTGCCCTGCCCGTCACTGGTGATGGACAGAGCCCGTTGAGGGCAGGCAGCAGAGCCCGGCACGGAGCCACCCTGTGGGACACCAAGGGGCACGCTGAGGGGCCGGGGCAGGAGGACTGGCCCACTCCACCCTGCTCCAGGCACTGCAGATGTGGCTGGAAGCACTTCAAAATTTACTTCTAAATTGTGGTGGTTGTTATAGAGCTTTTCTGAGGGGGAAATAAGAAAATTCTGTGCCTCAAAAAACGTGCCTTATTCTCAGACATTTCTTTACACAATGTGTTTGTATTCCATCTGAATTTCTTTTGGTCTTGGTTTTTTTGAACTGCACAGGCACTTGTGGGGAGATAGCTCTCTGGAAGCATCATGGACAGAGGAAAAAAAAAGTGATAAAAAATTATTTGGTATCACATTCTATATCCTGGTATTTTCAAGAAGCAGTTTGATGCCAAAGACTGCAAGTAGGCTCCCGCAGGAATCATTTGTTATCAGATGCTGACTCTTTAAAGCTCTTAGATATTGGATACCTGCAAAAATTCAATTCATTCTTTCTTGTGAAGCAATCGGATTCTAAGTGTTTTACTGTCTAAATTCTGTCACAAGGCCAGGAATGAGACATAGAGCACTGTGTATATACTGGTGCTGTTTATGCTTTCGGCAACCTCAATGAAAAAGGAACTCAAATGGAGCTTGAAAGTGTAGTTACTGAGGGAAAAAAAAAGCCATGTTAACCTTTCCTCAGATGTCCAGGCATGAGAGTTACCCAAAAATGAAGGGCTACAACTTTGAGCATGTCACTGGCAGAGGGTCAGAAAGGGTCAGCCCTGCAAAAACTGACTGTGAGTGGATCCTCTGTAATAACTTCTGCTCTATTCCTAAAAGCATATCTCTGGAGAAATGCTCAGACTGGAGGTATGCTGGGATCTGCTCATGCAGGGCTGGTTCTGTGTGGCTGTGTGAATGAGCTCATGGGCAGGGCCAAGGAGCTAGCTGGGCACCCTGGGAAAGGGTGTGTGGGTCCAAAACCTGCAACAACCCTAGACCTGGTGCTGGAGAATGCTGGTCATCCCCCAAGGCTAAACAGTTGCAGAAGCCAAAGTGACTGTTGCCAGCCAGTTTGGCACTGCCATTGCATATTTTTTAATTATTATTATTTTTTCTGGAATGTGAACTACTGCCTTTAAAATCACTCTGTTTGGGTTTTGGTGGTGATGTCAGTCTTGCTTTTTTGAGGCTACAACTGTACTGCACATGAAGAGTTTTTGTTGACAGGTGGCTGAGTCTCAGGCAGGGCAGCACAGAGCCAGGGCTGTCTGCAGTGACTCTGCTGATTAACTCCATAGATCACCCTGCTGCGATGGAATCAATGGCGCTGGTTAAAGGTCTGTTAAAAGGTTTTTCCAGTAATGAGTTTATAACAAAGCTGCCACCAAATAGTTTAGTGCCATGTGTTTTCTCCTTTATTGATTTCAATAAAAAGGCTAATTTGGAGATATGCTGGATTGTCATTTCTGAGTGGAGGATGGTTAATATAACTAATGGCATTGCTGTGGCACAATGGAGACGTTGACCCTGACACACTTACAGAGAACAAAGTTTAGCAGTCAAAGAAAGATGTTCCAAATGCACAGCCTGGACTTGACAAGACATGCAGCTACCCACATGCACGCTGGTGAAAGTGCATGTAGAAAGCACAGCCAGATCAGCCAGGTTCTCGCATTTTCTAGAAAATCAGCACCTGTGTCCAGGCCTTTTTTGTGTTCTGTCAGCCCATGGCCATGGCGTGGCTGTTGGCCCTCTGAGGTTCTCAAGGGACAAGGACATCCAGGCTGAGCAGTGTGGTGGGTGCTGCTGCAGGCAGAGGGACAGAGCCAGTCTGGCATGTCAGGGTGTCAGCCCGGTGTGGAGTGGAGCAGTGGCCAGTGCCCAGCTCTGCCTCAGCGCTGGTGAGCAGCCCCCCGTGGTGGGAGCTGGCTCTGACAAAAGGGGGAGCACCGGTGTTGTGGAGGTGGTGCTGGTCTGCCCCAGGCCCTGGTTGTGACCAGGCTGAACCTCCAGAATCACAGTGACATTCAGACCAAAGCTGCCCCCCTCTGTGCTCCCAGACCAAGTTAGCATTTGAAGGGTGAAGCAATCTCTGTGCAAGGAGCTGCCTAATCCTCTGAGCCAGGAGATCATGGAGGGCCCATGAGCACAGCCAGGGAGGTTCCTTCACCTTTGCATGCTGCTAGAATTCACAGAGATTATTTCTTCTGGGCTCATGTTTCCTTGGGTTTAGATCCCAATCTGTTCACTGCATCCTTCTCTAAGTGTTAGGATTATAAATGCTAATGCTTTTCAGAGTGCCAAGACTATGCTCGAAGAAGTCTGCAGTCAGAGCAGTTGATGCAAGATTTGCCACAATAGTTTAAGAACATAGATCTTGCCTAGAAAAAAATAATACTTTAGTGTCAGACTCTGAGGTACATGGCTCTGTGCCATTTGAGATTGTGCCCATAGCTTTTTAAAGAATTCTGGCTTTGGAAACATTAGCTTAAGTAGTTCTGAGCAATACTTCAGGAAAGTATTAAATTGGCTTTAGCTACTATAAGTCCAGTATTAGTAACAAAACTCCAGTTAAATACTTGATTAAAAAAATTCTCAAAAAAACCTGGATCTGTTTAAAAGCAGTATCCACTTTGGTTATATTAAAAGTTCCCATATTTCAAAAGAAAAGGATTAAACAGATTAAAGACAAACCCCACCAAACTAGACATAGTTTGACAATGAAGAAAGCCTGCTTAGCTGTGATCTCTTCTAAATACTAACCTCCATTCAGTGCAACATAATGGGAACCTGCAGCTGCCTGCTGAGGACTCTGTGGTTTTCATCTTTTCTCAGTGTCATGATGGAAGGTGAGTTAGTCCCAGTACCAGCTGCTTGAGCAGTTGCTTACAGCCCCAGATCCTAGCACACTGCAGCCAGTGGAAGGGCTCCCATCCATTTCCACAGAGCTGGAACTAAGCCTGTGGTGACGAGGGCCTGTTCTCATTTCCTTTCCAGACTGGAGGCAGAGAACGCAACCAGGGGAGAGGTCAGTGAAACATCATATCCACTCTCTGCCCTGCCTCCCTTGTCATCTCATCAACTCTGAACATCTTCCTTCTCCCATAGCTCCCAGTCCTTTCTCTCTTCGGGGAGTGCTGGCGACTTCTGAGATTAGGTAGTACTAAAAGAAACTTGGTAGCCTTGTTTCCAAGCAAGAGTGTATCCAGTTGCTCTAGTTTGTAGTTTCTGCTTGTGTTTTAACTTGTTGCGACCATAAAATGATGCTGTGGTGTATTTGCAGCATGTTTAGCTTTTGCGTGTTGTTTACTCAAGGAAAAGTTAACTGCTTGGAAACCAGGATGTGTATGATGTATGCATATGCAAATCTGTGCACGTATGTGGCTGCATCACCTGTATGTAAAGATGAGTGGCACATGGAGACCTGCTTTCTCATTTCACCTCCTTTTACGTTCATGTGAGTGGACACATCACGCAGGTGCATATCTCTAGCTTCTGTGATCTGATGGGGGAGTTCTTCAGTTTTCATCTCTGCTTATAAATTAAATTGGTCAAATCACTGTGGTTTAAGATAGAAAAACACAACAGAAGTTGCTCAGCTGAATGATTTTTGGCACAATATGAAGAAAAAAATATAGGTGCTGGCTTTTCTTTCAAATAAGTGCTGTGCTCTGCAGAGCAAAGATCAAGCCAAAGTTCACCTTATCAGCTGCTGTACCTCACCTGGGGCTCTGTTATTGATAGGTCTGTCATCCTCCCTAATATTGGAGGGGTAATAGCAGCCGATGATTAGGCCACTCTCAAGCTATTAACTACATTTCTTATCCCTTTTATAAGAGCTTCTTAGTCAGCTGGGAAACAAAGGCTGCCTTCAACGAACAAGAGCCCAAATTGTGGGTCTGCATCCTGCAACCTGAAAGACACAACTGTTGCACTTAGAGGAGCCTCCGACAGCAGCAAGGGGGTGGATGTCAAAGGTTACCCCGTGGTGTTATCTGAAATGAGCAGGCTCTGGCTGCCTCTTGTGCTGACAGAAGCTTGCAGAGAAATTACAGAAAATTGCCTGTTTTGTCAACATTTTCTCGTGAGGTTTAGAAAAAAAAAAGGACTCTGGTTTCAGCAAGTCAAAGGGACTCAGTCAGCCTAGAAGTGACTGACAAACACTCTATTATTCATCTATGTAAAAAAGTGATATTTTATATCATTTCTTTGAGTGATTGTTAAGTGACTGGATAGTGACACTGACATGCAAGCTAATCCCAGTAATATTTCCAATTATTGTTTGAAGGCAGACTTATACATTTGTCAGCACTGACAGTAGGTATATTCAAAAAGAAGTGGTGATGAAGAGCCAGTGCCCGGTACAATTCCAAAGCACTTGGAGGACCTGTACCCTCAGATCTCAGCGCAGAGAGCACAGGCAATGGACAGATCTGGGGTAGGAAAGGCAGTCAAGTCATTCACCTGGGGTAAAACTACTGAGATGACCAATAGGACTTCTGCCACCTTTGCCACACTGCAGCTAGCAAAAAGGAAAGAGATGCAAAAGCACAGCAAAGGCTAGTGGTGTTCAGACTGGGATTGCACTCTTGGAATGCTCACCAGGAGCTGCTGGCATTCACATGTGGAGTCAGTGCAAACTAATATCTATGGAAGTGCAGACACTGTGGATGTTGGATGTCTGGGTGCCCTCAGTCTTAGAGAGGAGTGTGAATGTATTTTAGCAAGGTGAACAGATAGTTTGGGAGAACAAATTCTGCAAAGTGCAGCCTTTAGTCAAAGAAAAGTAGTTCATAAAAACTGGACAAACTTACTACAGTTAGAATTACATTACTGAGATCTAAGCTCTAGGACTACTATCTCATTCTTAAAATGATACAATGCAAATATCAGTGAGTCCATAGGCAGGCAACAAAAAATGCTCAATTTTACTGTAAATCACTTGGTTTTGTTGAGAGAAGAGATGAAAAAGAGAGAATGTAATAATGAGAACTCAAAA
This sequence comes from Hylia prasina, assembly GCA_013397195.1. Taxonomy (NCBI): domain Eukaryota; kingdom Metazoa; phylum Chordata; class Aves; order Passeriformes; family Sylviidae; genus Hylia; species Hylia prasina. The sequence continues at coordinate 179,844 of VYXD01014183.1, forward strand.
AAATCCACAGAAAATCACACTCTCTCATTTATCCGTGCTCATAATGTAAGAGCAAATGCAGCTGAGGACAGGAAAGGCTCTTCTACCTGGTCATCTTGTGGAATGCACAGGATGCTTTAGCAGGTGCTTACCAGATTTTAAACCGCAAATGAAATAGCATTCATGGTTCCTTTCACCTTTAGAGGGATTAAAAACTGTTGTTTCTGATGAGACAAACATTAATTGTGTGGAGGAAGAAACTGGCTCTACAAAGGGAAGTTAGATGAAATACATGGAGTGTCCAACAGCCAGAATCTCATGGAGAAGATTCGGCCTCACCTTGCCTCTCCTCTCCAGTTTGAATATCTCTCTTCAGTTCTCTCTCACAGGCTGCTATTTCAGATGTGAGGAGTGCCTGTATACCTAGAAGTTTGTCTGATGCTCCTGTATTAGCTGATATAATAAAAGGTATGTATTACTCTATAAGTCTTGGGTTTGCTTCCATTATTCTGTCTGGAGAAGTATGTTCTCACCCTTCTTACCACTCAGTGAATGTTTTTTCAGCCAGCTCTTTGGCAGAGCAGAAAAGGGTTTTCCATTGGCATTCCCTCATTTATTACAGCTGTGACTGCATAGCAGTGTGGCACAGAAGGGAAGGTGAATAGATGGTATTTGAGGGCTGTGTCCAGAAATTACATTATAAACAGACCAGTATTTATGTACTCAGATTAAATAAGATAAAATGCTCACTTTATCACAGTTTGTGTAATTACTACATATCAGCAGAACTTCTCCCTCTCTGCACTCAGTGCATTGCAAATACAAACCAAAATAGTTTGCTTTACATTTTCCCCATGAGAGAACACTAACATGTTTTACCTTCCTTTTTGTGCCTAGTTTGCTTTCAGTACCTGGGTACCAATGGGAGCATGGCCACTGCTGTCAGCTGGACTGGGACAGGCAGGGAGCACCTGGAGGGGCAGAGCAGGTGGCGGCCACCACGGCCAGCCACATGTTTCAGCTGAGGTTGTCACATTAAACCACTAAGCTCAAAGAACATTCTACATCCTCATAATTTCAAAAACAGTTTCTGTAGATAATGCTTTCACTGCATTCTTGCCAGCTACATGTGTATACGAATAGAAGAACTAAACAAAAAGGTGGCAGAAATTGTCTAAAAGTCTTTGTCTCCATTGGTTAGTCATTGCCTACACCTTACAGGGACTTGTTACTCATTCATATTGAGCATATTGCTTTAAAAATGCAATTCTCTTCAAAACCAGGGAATTTTTTTGAAGAATATTGGCTGTTTAAGCACTGCATTCAAAGGGAACTGCTATTATATCTCATTTGTAACAGTGGTGATGTGCATATGACAAGATGTTAATATGCTCAGAAATGTGATACTCTACATGAATTCTCTGAGTTAATTTTATCTGGGGACAGTGCCACTCACCTTGTGACCTCTGTAGTAATATTCTGGGCTCTTTTGTAGTACCAGATGTCACTTTATTATTAACCAGTTGGTTTCTAAGTGTAACAAGGCAGCTCTCAGCCACATACAGCATTCTGGAGAGAGGGCAAGCAGGAGAAAGGTTCAACAAGGCATAATCGTTTAATCTTTTAATATGTGGGGGCCAGAGTTTTGGTCTGAGCCCAGAGCAGCTGTCAGAGACATAGGTCTTGGATGCCACTGCTGCAGGACTATATAAATATTGCCAGCAATGTTTGGTTATGAAACTAAAGCTGAGATTTTTCGTACCTCGTATACAATTAGTATTTAGTTAGGATGTCTAATTGCCTGCTGTCATAAAGTTCTAATCATACAGAGTTTCTTGTGTTACAGAATTAGTATGGTAAATCTTAAATCTTCTCCATCAGGCAACCTGTATTTTTATGCTTTCTTTCACATTTGTTTGCTGTGTGACACATTTTGGGTGCTGGGATAATAAATAACAAAACTGGCAACTCTAATGGTGATGTAGTATGCCACTGTCCATTAATTTCAGTCATCTTTGCAGAGGATGTTTTAGTTGTTAAAATATATATCTCACCAAAATCTGTAGCTTAAAAGTCTGCAGAGTAGGAGTACTCAGGTATCTAGGCTTTCACAACTTGTCTTCACAGTTATTTCCATCACATCAAGGGGTTCACACGTGCTTTTACAAAAGTAATCTTCTATTATTGTTTTACATTACCAAGCCTGGATATCATAAGAATAAACCAAGATGGTGACCTCCACTGGGTGTGATCAGTTCTTGCAATTATTTTTAATCACCTGAGCAGTTATATTTTATTAAAAAAAAGGGCCAGAACTGAAAATTAATAAATATATGAAATGGAATAATAATGCATAGAGTCTGTCTAAGACTCAAAACTCTGACCACAGACTGCAGCCACAGGGCCCAAAATAAATGTGATATTTCCTCAGTTTGCTTCTGGCTTCTGGCCTCACAAAACAAACAAACAAACAAACAGACAAACAAACAAACAAACAAAAAACCAAAAAACCCCAAAACAAACAAACAAAAAAAAGACAGGATGGCCACTTGGCATTTTTGAAAAGAGGAGGAGACATATGTCCTGAAGTGCTTCTTTCAACACCCAGCCATTGAAAGTCTCCTGTTTCCAAAGAGGTTACACTGTCTTTTCTGCAGTGGCTTTTTCATGTTTTTCCAAGAATCCCTTGACCTCGGGTGGCTGGACAAAGAGGGCTTGCACACCCTCATATGGGACAGGAGGGTTTTTATGATGCTGCGTCTTCACAGCTTCATCTAAAGCCTGGGTTTCCCTCTCTGCTTTCAGCACATTTAGCTTCAGTGGCTCATGGAGGATGTGGGAACAAATCCTCACAATCTTCAAACACAAGAAGAGCATCTAATGAATCCACAGCTGCCTCATGTTTCCCACAACAGTTGAGAGATGGGAAAGTAATTACACTATTACTCATTTTGTAATGGCCACTGATTTATTCCTGAAGTGGATTTTGCTTCCAGCACTTGTCTAAGTGTATCTTGTTCCCTCCCTGGTTCCTTTCAGCTTCCTGAGAGACCTACTGACTGATACTTCCCAGCTTTGCTCCTGTCTTGTATCTGTGCACATTCTCAGTCCTGAGGAAGGCAGCTTCAGAATCTGTGGTAGAAACAGCCATGAAGTTCAATGCTGGATGACCCATTAAGAATGGATTAAGATCATTGTCTGGTAGCCCTCTTTAGATACTGTAAGAGGTTTCTCTTCTCCAGGCTGAACCCTCCCATCTCTCCCAGCCCGTCTCCGTGGCAGAGGGGTTTCAATCCTCAATCATCTTTGTGATCTCCTCTGGACCTGCTCTAGCAGCTCCACATCTTTCTTATGCTGAGGGCCCCAGCGCTGGATGCAGAGCTCCAGGTGGGGCTCCATGAGGGCAGAGCAGAGCATCACCCTGCCACCCACCTCTCTTTTGGTGCGGCCCAGGATGTGGCTGTCCTTAGGTGAAACTGAAGACTGGTTTTACTGCCTTTAAACCCTTGGACTACTTCATATATGCCTTCTAAGTAAAAATAATTTTTTTCCAGACTGCCAAATGTTCAAAGCCCACTGGAAAGAATTAGCATCAAAGTTCAAGTCAGTTACTGATTTATTTTTGAATTTTTGGATGCAAATGATTTGGTTTTGTTGAATTAAAAATATCTGACTCATATTGCTCTTTAGTAACCATCAGACTCACTCTGAGAATGTTTGTTTCATCATCTTTCATCAAAATAACCATTCTTGGTCTTTTTTTCCTCGTATTTGGAATAGAAATACATGCTGAACACTGTCTTCTTCTGTCTTATTAGACAGTGAACCATTTTCATTTGAAACAGGAAAATCCTTAGAACTTTTTGCATTCTTACAACATACAACACCAATGTCCCAATTAGACAAAGGTGTGACAAATTTTTTGGAACAAGAAAGACCCAACCATTATCTTTTGAAACCACAGAAGTTCAGGATTCAGCATGCTACTAGTTGACAATGTTCTGTGATGTGTTTTGTCAATATAATGCTCTTTTCTCCATTAGCTTATACTTTCCAATTGGAATATTAATAACTGTAAATGAATCTGTATTCTACTTTCTTTGTGAATTGAATTGGGGAGTGCTACTTTAGAATTTTTCATGTACAAGAAGAATTGATATGTAGAAATAATGTAAACAAACATGACTGTTGATATTGTTGACTGGCAATGGTGTTTGGTATGATTTTATCAAGAGAACAAAATTCTTTAATGTTGCTTTGGAGAGCCTAGTAGTATTCCCAGCAGCCATAAAGTCCAGTCTCTTGAAAACTTGGTGTCCCTTCTTTTACTTCTCAGCAGTGACAGTTCAGATCTACCTGCTACAGAGCACTGGGGTGTTTCTCTGCAAGTTTTTTTTTTTTAAATAGATCCTTTAATGTGCTCTAAAAATGCCTTTCCAACCTGAGTTTTCTCTCAGTGTTATTAATTTTTTTATTACAGATCTTGTTATTTTCAAGGTTCCCAAAGGACCTATTTATAGCAGACATTTATGGAAAAGAAGCATGGTTAAACTGGCGAAAATAACTGCAGAAGTCATAAGTAAGTAATATAACCTGCAGCAAGGACACTGTGTGTTGTTTTAATTTCCAAAATAGCAACAGTTCAGACATTTAATTGCATTTTTATGACTTTTTTTCATAGCTGTCTGGTGTAAAATATGTTGCCAGTAATATGTAACTGCTAATAACTTTAAGTTTCCTAAGCTGGCATTAGATTTCTTATCCTATTGGAGAGGAAGGTCACTTAATATACTCTTCATCCTTATGAGGAAAAAATGTGGATGGTGGATGTATATCTATGTTTTTACGCTTGCATTACCTGAAATCTTTTCTGCAGTAAGAAAGACACAGGACAATGAATTATTTACGTCTTTTCATAGTCTTAGGTGTGTAAAGGGAGCTTTTCTACCCAAGGGATTTTTTGAGAAGCCATCTTAGCTTAATTTTGCAATAACTGACTCCTAGGGTCATATCTCTGTCCTACTGTGCCTACCAGCTCTTATTGTGTAGAGACACAGGCTGTAGCAGTGCTCAGCTTGGAGCTTAATAGTGACCTAAACAAATATTAATACCAATAGTAATTTATGAGGATGGGAAAATGAGGCAGACAAAGACACAATCCTGCTCTGTCTATAGGTCACGTCTGTGTTGTTCATGGCATCCTTTGAGAAAGAGCATGTCTATCCGTACCTGCAAGAGATGGTCGTGTTTTCGTTGCATGCCACGTACTCCCAAAACACCTAATTGTAACTTCAGTAGTAATGAAAGGTGCAGGGGGCTAGATGATTTTTAAAATATTGCATAGAGGATGAATGTTCTGCGCTTTGTAGCACGGCACAAAGGTGGATTGGAGGCTTTTGAGCTTCAGTGTTCAGTGCCTGTCCTGGACATAGGCAGAGTAATTTGCCTCTTCTCATGCATAATTTCTTCCTGGAGTATCCCTTGTGTGAATTAGTCATTGTCTTAGGTTGCTTTAAGGATGGAATTAACCACAACTAGAAAGGAACCTAAGTATCATAACTGAAGTATGGGTTATGCAGACACCTATATTAAACAAGGAGGAAGTTAGACTGGTAGGTTAGCCAGTGGGAGGACTAAATCACATATCAAGAACCAATATGACCATTTAAGTAACTTCCTTCCTTCTCTACTTCATGTCTTTAATCTTGATGTCAAAAAAGAGATACACAAATTCTCAAAACTCATAACAAGGTATTATTCACATCATACCTCTCTCTTGACCTCTTCATCTTCAATCCACTGACTTCTTTCTAAATTCCTGACAGTATGCTGAGGAGTCATTGTGTTTATTAGGATACGTAATGCATTACGTATCATGCATTCTTCCAAGTGATGTGCCTCTAATTATTCCCTTGGGGATTATTCAAGCAATACTGATGTTGGGAATATACATTATGACTGTTCAGGTTAATGGCCCAGTGATTCATTAGACAGTCTTGGAAAGTAATTGATTGTGTTAATTGTTCACTGAATAGTGTGAACCACAGCTGCTGCACAGCCCTCCCAGCACTGGCCCAGAGCTTCTACCATGGCAGCATCAACGGGGTGAATTGCTGCCAGCTGTTGCCCTGTAGCAGTTGGATCTCCTTGTTTTACTTTCCCAAGGCTGCGATTTGCTGCCATTGTCACTCTGACTTCAGGAGATCTGTGATAACATCTCAGAGTGGAGTTGGTGCTGAGGCATGGGGAGCGATGCTGAGCTGACATTGCGGAAAGTTACCTGCCCTTTGGCACTGGCCAGTACTAGGTTACTCAATAGTCCTATTCAGTGCAGGTGAAAATAGGGCATTTTGCAAAACTCTGTTACACTCAGAACAGCAAATACCTTGGTGAAAGTCATATTGCTCAAAGAGAATGCAGCTGTGATTTGAAGACTCTCACAACTGCTGAAGGTGAAGACTAAATGGCCTGCAATAGTGAGAGATAGCACAACAGGGTCTAATATGACCAGCTCTTATGTCACGTACCCCATTTTTCATATGGTAGTGTTCCCCGTGCCTTTGCTGCAATGACCTAAGGAAGACAAAAAATAACAATGAAGCTCCTGTTATTTAAATCCTGAGATTTAAAGCAGCCTGTTAGCCTGTGCAAGCCAGTCCTGTTCCTGTCCTTCCCTGCATCCACTCTGCTCTGCAGCCTGAGGCAAGACACCTGTCCTCTGGGTTTGGCTTTGGATTTAACAGTGGTAAAGGCAATGGACCAGAAACCTCAAACCTGTGGGTGCCTGCAGGATCTTCCAGTCTGAGGTTCTAGTTTTCTCTGGTCAAATATTTGTAGGTATCCTCTTCCTACTCTGGCAGCACAAAAGCTGACATTTACACTGAGTGGTACCAGACTCTCAGTCCCTTCTGGGGCGACTCATCCCAGCTTCTCTGTGGGCTGCTGGGATCCTCCCTGTGCTGTGTAACTCTGAGAGCTCATTCTCACAGGTCAGAGAGATTTTCTAGAGTAATATATGCTCAAGAAATATATGCCTGACACTGTACAGCAAGATCTGCTTAATATCTGCAGGAATTGCTGTGTACTGGTGACAGAAGGAAGGCTGCCTTCTGGAATTAGGTCATCATAGAATTCTTTATTCCAGAACAAAAATTAAAAATTCCTCTGCATAGGGAGCAAAACCTGGTTCTTTGTTCTGTGTTGCTCTGAGCTTGTGGAGGGCATTGCTTGGGCAGGAGTAGCTGTGCTTAAAAGTAACCTTTCCAAGATGAAATCACATGGCATGGCACACCTGAGATGTAAATGCCACCTGTCACCAAAACCAGGCTGTCACAGAGGGGCACAGAGATAGTACTGAACACCAGTATAGTCAGCACCAGGCTCTATCTGCAGGGGGAAAATATGTGCCAACAAAATAAATATGTATTGAAGTAAAAGCAATGCAAGACGCTGGTGCAAACCACTATGACAATGATGTATGATCACTATGGCAGTTGTGATTATGACCCTTACAGTGTCTGGCCTTGAAAAACATAAAATCTATATCAGGCAATCTTATTTCTGATCATTTTAGAGGTCAGACCAGAGAAATTTGGCAATTTGTAATTAAGGTAACAAATTGTAGAAGACGGTGATAAGGAACTGAAAGTGTCATAGAGAGTAAACTTTTGTAATTATGTTTTGTTTAAATACTTCCTTAGAGATTTCATCACTGTAATTTACTCTTGCTCAGAATGTTATCTTTGTGAGGAGTCATGGTGATTGATTACTTGGTGACTGAGAAGTCAAATGGGGAAAAGTTGTGTAACTTCTTACAGAGAATCCCTAAATCTCCCAAATTCCTGACAGGACAGTCCTCCAGATATTCCGTACCTGGTTAAACCTTTACAGGTGCATGTGTGTATGTGCCTCTGTGTGTGCGTATTGTTATATCCACTTATGAAATCTGCACACCTTATAGAGAACATTGCCCAAGTATTTAAATACTGCTTTGCTACACATATAAGGAAAGCAATCTAATAACAAATACAAAATCAAATGCAAATCAAGACAGCTACTCCTGTCTTAGAGCCCCTGTAGGGACCTGTTTCGGGGTGTGGGGGAGCTGAACCCTTCATTGCTGCTGGGTGAACACACCACGTCTGTGTGTGTCAGTCTGAGGCATATGTGGAGTGATACAGACTTTCAGAGAGATAAGGTAAGATTGGCTTCAGAGAGACTTTAGTTAATAACCTCAATTATTCTGAATTTGGAAAATAGAGTATAGGTTTGCCATATGAAAATGCAATATCACTGCCAAGATACAAATACCACAAAGAGCATACCTGTGTTTTCGATGACTGAAGAAAATTATTTGGTACTTTGGAATCAATAAATTTGGCTTAAAGGATGCAGCTCAAGGCAATCTTAATTAATCACTGTTTTTAAAAGCATATAAAATTCAACAAAAAGCTTTAAAAAGAGATATCTCAGACACAGTATCAGTGTCAGGGAGAGTAAAACCTTCTTTGAATGTCCTGCCAACTGCTAATCACTTACTGAAGTTTTATAACATTAGCTTAGTAGTGGCAGCCTTCTGTATGTCACATCTTCTTTTATTTGCATCAGAGGCTATAATTATATTCATACAAACTTTACGTCATTTTAAAAACTGAAAGCAGCCCCTGATTTATGCTCCCTACAAGGCAATATTTTCTCTTTGGGACGCTGCAGCTGCATTAACCAGGAGCAGCCCCGGCTCCTCTGGCCTCCTTTGCAATGCCCACGTAGGGAGAGCCCCACTGGGGGCTGGGGCAGCACTGTGACTTCACAGGTGGTTTACATTTTAAAGTAGGAAGAACGGAGAGAACACAGGGGCATTGCAAACCCCTCTGTCCACACCCTGCCCACTTTTGACTAAGCGATAACATCCTTGCTTGAGCTTCATCTTCACTCATAAAATATCTAAAATAATTTTTGGACAATAAAATTTTTCCAAAAGAGCAGACATGCCACCAGTGCTCCCATTTCAAAGGCATTGGTGTGAAAAATTTTGTCACTAAAATACTGAATTTTCTTGCAGTCTCCCCGACTCCACTTCTAAAGAAATTCAGCTGCACACCCTGTCAAAATGCCATTAGCTGACTAGAAAGACAGGGCTTTTGGCTAAAAGGCTAAAATGCAGATTTATGGCCTGTGATGATTTTCCCTAGGGTCATTTCCCAAATTGTCATGCAGAAGGCTGACACTGTCCCCTTACCATATATATGTTTTGATAACTTTCTTTAAGCTGGCTTCGTTTGTCTCTGAAAATTAATTTTAAAAGAATTTTCTGAAAACCCTTGGTAATGTCAGTTAACATGAAGCCAGCTTTCAATTGCTTAAGAAGGGTTTGTCTGAGATTGACTGGTATATAAACAGAAAAAATAAGAAGTCTTTAGAAAAAGTTTGAGCCAAAAACTCACAGAAATATTTCCTATGGACAAATTATGCACGGTTTTCTGTTTCTAAATGAATTGAGTTTATATGTTTCTGGAGAAACAACTGGGAAAGGAAAACCTGACCTCAGAACCATTCCAATCAGTGACAGCATGTGGAAATGCCAGGCTCTGTGACGTTTTGCCTGTTTTCATTTCACATCACTAACATGGGATCAGTGTGAGCAAACACCCGTGTGGGGCCGTGGGCCAGCTCACATCTCTGCTGTGTTCACCCACGGCCTTTGCTGAAGATAAGTTGGTTCAATGCACAGCATGTGGGAGGAATGGCCAGAAAAAACGCATTAGCTCTGCCTGGCAGGTCTTTCCTGAGGTCATGACAAGGACCTCCACAGAGGGTGGCACTGCGTGGGCATCAACCCCTTGGCGCTTCCGAGCCACCACTGGATCTGAATTTTCCAACATCTTCCCAGCCAAAAAAGTTTCCCTCTGAAAAATCCATTCTTGCCTACATCATGTCATTTCCCCAGCAGCTTCTGAGACCCTCCAAGGATGTGTTGAGGTTTCTGAGGAAACGTGGGTCACAGAAAGCTGCAAGAGGAGTTAAGCCTCTGGAGCCGGTGCCCAGCAAATGGGGCTGAGGATTTTACAGCCCTCTTAGTGCTCACACTTTATTTCTCCCCACAGCCATGTGAGTCTTCTGTGTTGTGTCAGCAGAAATCTCGAACACGAGAGCAAAGTGTGCTCCCGTGCCCCGCTTGCCGCTGTTTTTTGAAATTTCCCGTCCCTGAGACGCGGCGCGTTTCCCTCGCGCAGGCCGGGCGGACGCGGGGCTGTCCCGGGAGCAGAGAGGGCAGGGGGCTGATCAGGGAACAGAGAGGGCAGGGGGCTGTTCAGGGGAACAGCAGAGGGCAGGGGGCTGTTCGGGGAGCAGAGAGGGCAGGGGGCTGTTCAGGGGAACAGCAGAGGGCAGGGGGCTGTCCCGGGAGCAGAGAGGGCAGGGGGCTGTTCAGGGGAACAGCAGAGGGCAGGGGGCTGT
>VYXD01014183.1:190362-261949 GCA_013397195.1 Hylia prasina
TGTTCAGGGGAACAGCAGAGAGGGCAGGGGGCTGTTCAGGGGAACAGAGAGGGCAGGGGGCTGTTCAGGGGAACAGCAGAGGGCAGGGGGCTCTTCAGGGGAACAGCAGAGGGCAGGGGGCTGTTCAGGGGAACAGCAGAGGGCAGGGGGCTGTTCAGGGGAGCAGAGAGGGCAGGGGGCTGTTCCCGGGAGCAGAGAGGGCAGGGGGCTGTTCAGGGGAACAGCAGAGGGCAGGGGGCTGCTGCCGTCGTCCCGCAGGGCAGCACGAGCCAAGCCCTGGCCCCAGGACAGGGGACCGATGGCCTCAGACCCTCCCAGGACAATATGCACTTCTGCGTTGCTCATAAACAAATGTATCTAAACCACCACGCTTTATATCCACTTAAAATTCTGAATACCTTTTCATTTATCTAAAGCTTGCTGAGGTGAGTTCCTATAAGGGAAGACTTATTTCATTTCCATGAAATGTTTATATTTTCTGGGAAGTTTCTCTCTCACCTCTTTAAATTTTACTGCAGTTGGCGTGCAGCCTGTAGTAGGGTCCTCCCAAGGAAGCTGGTGAGGCAGAAAGGTTCAAGAGGGACTATAAATTTCAAACTTTCTGGGTTAGAATAATTTAAGTGCACCAAGTTCTTAACCTTAAAGGATCAATACTGAGGGTTTTTTTTTTCCTTGTAGTGTTGTAAAATTCAATAAAAGTAAAAAAAGAACCCAAAAAAACCCACCCAACAAAACCCAAACCCAAATCAAAACCAATTCCCCCCAAACCCAGATTTAAAATAAATAAATGTTATATATGAAGAGGGGATTGATCCTGAACTGTTTCTGGAGTTTCAAATTCCATTGTCTGAAGGATGTCTGTTTTGGCTGCTCTGGAGAATAACTATCTCAAGCAAATTTTTTTTAAAAAAAAAAATATAAATATCCATAACATAGTACTCATCCTCACAAAATGGATATAGTTCTCTTTCTGCAACTATTTTCTTTGTTTAAAGTCCAGAAGGAACTTGGTCATTTCAGTACTGATTTTTTGGAGTGGATTAGGGCTGGCTGATCTGATATGTGCCCATGGGTGAGTCTGTGGCTGTACAGACCACTTCCCTGAATTACATCCCACTGTAATTACATTTTCTGACCAGTATGCTGAGACTCTGGCTTAATAACAAGCATATATATGTCATTTTTATATTTTATATCCTCTTGTATGACATTTGTATTAAAGGCATTGACCAACGTGTTATCTTCTCAGAATACTAAGGCATGGCCTCGGTGGAATATCTTGCAGTATATTCAGGCCTCCATATTTATTTTGGAAAAACCCCCAATACCTTCAAATGAAGTTCACAAACTTTTACCAAAAAACACATGACAAATTCCAGTGCAATATAAAAATCTCTGCTGTTGTTTCTCCATCAGGAATGTAAGGTAAATGCAATTCAAAAGAAATATTAAGATGCCATATCTAGCAGAATAGACACCACATTTAGCAGAATATGTGAGATAATCAATCTAATATGGGAAACATAGAACCCTGAGGTCAACATTAGACAAGTAGTGTGGGAGATACTGTTTTATAAAAAACAAATTCCCATTTAGCCTCTAACCCTTCACAGAGTTTCAAACAATAATTTTCAGTCTGATATCTCTGTCCTCAGTCGGAGGATGATGCTGAGTCCCCTTTCTAGAGGGGTAAAAATGACAGGGGATGGAAAGGGTCGGTACAGGCCACATTCAAGATGTTTTAAACACTTGTTCCTAGCAGCCTGGCCCAAAATAAAAATGTAAGACCTAAACAATCAGAGCAAACTAGAGTCTCTGAGTCTGTTTTGGAACTTTCCAGGAGCAGCCCTGTAGAGATAATTCCTAAATTAATCTTCTGGATGCCCTTACTTGATCAGGGATTACAGAGATGAAGCTCATTTTGGCATCTTACCTAGAAACTCCATTTGCAGATGCCAAGAACTGCTCAGAAGAAATAAAGAACACCTTGTGTGACAGTGGCAAGGCTTTCTACAAGGAAAGTATCATCGTTACAAACCAGATGTGTAGCACAGAATCACCCTGTGTGCACGGTGCTGGGGTTTCACACAGCCTGCAGATGCCCCTGCCTGCCTGCTGTTGTTTGGGTGCCGTGCCTGGAGAGGGTGAAGGGCTACACCCCGTGCCCACCAGTGGGGCAGCAGTGCAGGTGTGCTGTGGTGACAGTAGGTGACAGTACTGCCACTGCTGCCCCATTTGCAGGCTCAGTGCCTCCAGATACACCATGCTGGTTGGGCACCTTTTTCTGCAGTGACAGTTCTGGCTCTTCTAGGGTTTAGGAAACATAACTGAATACAACTGAATCCATGTAAAAGTCTGAGAACAAACTGTGCTGACACGTCTCTATTCTAAGGATTTGGGATACAGGGTAGGAGTGGCAGGGTTTCTCCTGAGAGAAACATTTAAACTGGGAGTATTCAGCCAGTGCTGAAAAAGGAATAAAAAACCAGTGTCTTAGATTTAGTTGTTATCTACTGATCCTATTCTGTATATTTCCTGCCAGTTTTTTTCTGGCATAGTTTGTAACTCCCCAAATCATCTCTGGGCAGTGACACAAGCTATGAATTCATGCTCAGAAATCCCCCCTTCTGAAAAGCCAAAAAATAGCAGAGGTAGAGCAAAGTTCATGGTGCTTCTAGTCATGTCAGCTTCAGGTAAGACTGATCTTATCTGTCAGGAGCCAAATGAAACCCAAAGGGACCACTTACCAGAAGTAAGGTCCACCCTTGAGTCTCCAGTGTGCATACAGCCACCGCCTGTGTTTTATCCAGAAAAAATACCCAAACGCGTTATAGATGAGCATATTCAAGCCAGCCACAGCCTTTCCAACAGGTGACTGAGAGCACTGCAGGGCAGATGTTTGTGAAGCTGCAGTATGGCAGGAGCCAAGGCAGAGTTCCATGCTAATGTACTCTGCCCTCCCATAGCTTTCAAGATAAGAAGGAAAACGTGGTATTGATTTACCCAGTAAAAGTGACAGCTCCCAACATGTGGAACCTATCTCTGCTTGTCAGTCAGCCCTGCTTGGTCTTTTTGGACAAGGCTGCTTGTATCTATGAAGTTATTAAGCAGGAACAGCCTATCTGAGCAGCCTCAGAGCAGGCAGGTACCACAGCAGTTCCAAGAGCCTGGGAACTACCAAATGGCACTCAGAAATCTACACATACAGCTGCAATGTGTACAGACACCTGATTCTAAAGAGATACATTTCTGTTCCGGGACATAAATCCCACAACTCATGAGCATAGTTCAATTAATAATTAATCCAAGCAAATTTTAATCCATATTTTTTAATCCAGCAAACCTAAGGAGTGGTACACTTTTGAGTTATACTCTTGAGAAAAACTTACAGAAGAAAAAGCCTAGGAAATTTATCCACAGTTTGTCACTCACTCTTGTGAACGTCACAGTTGCCAGGTGTATCTAATAAATAATTAAGGCTGATAATGGCCAGCTGGTAAGAAGCTCCTCCCAGGGCCTGGGGACTTCTATAAATTAAGGTCTGAGCAGAGCAGAATGGCTATTTGCCCTTTGTTGATATCAAAAAGTGGTGAGAGCTCGAACTGTGTCTGAGACTAATGTTGAATGAGGATGTCTGTTTTGGGAGGTCAGTCAGGGTCCTGCTTATCCTTCCTCTCTTCATCCTGATTGTCTTCATCAAGCTGTTCAGTAGAGAGGTAGCAAGGACCAATGCCTGTCTTTGACCTCAGGAAGTAAAGGAGTCTAGTTATTCCTAGACTTAATGCTTTTCATACTTAGATGAGTAGTAGCTTTAAAGTTCTTGCACACAACTTAGTGTAATAAGAAGAAATTCCTTTGCCATGGCAAATAACATGAGCTCCAGTGCAAGCTGCAGAGCACTCTCTGCAGTTCTCTCTGCTGTGTGATCCAGCATCGCAGAAAATGAGCAATGGCCACAATAAATAATGACAAAATCAAAAAGCATGGAACCCCCTTTCCTGTAACAATATATATCTTTCAGTGAAACACTCTGATCTCACGGCAGTAATGCACCATTATGCCCCTGAGGCCACTCCTCTGATTCCATATTTTATGGACCAGCTCTTTATTCCTAAATTCAGCAGATGCATGGCTTATAGCTGGTCCCAGCATGGAATGCATCACAAGCAGCTTGTCTATTACATGTGACCTGCTAAAGAGAAGAAATAGTGTTTGTATCCTCTGTAGCATTTTTAAAGCTGAAAAAGGAGACGTGAAAGATTTCTTTTTTTCTGGATCCTGTGTATTGCTCAATATTAAGTATCTGAAACACAAAAAAACCCTGAAGACCCATCATTCATTCATTTTTCTCTTGGAAACACAGGATGAATAGTGAAAATTCTTGGGAAAAACTCTGCTTGAACAGCAAGACAACTAGAAATTATCTATAACTGCTCTCTGGGATTTTGGCTGAATAATCCTTCTCATATGGAATTTTAAAGGCTTTACTAATAGTATTATTTTTAAAATAATCTGTTTAAACTGTTGTGGAAAGTTTTATAGGTTTTTAATTTTTTTTCTGAAGATTTCTGTTCAAATGATACTTACGCTTTTCCTTTAAGTAAGAGACTGTTGTATTTGCTGTTATTATAGGACAGTGTATACTAAGTAGCCACAGAAGTCTTCTTATGTCCTTTAAAAATGGTGTATAGTATAGCTGTCCTTCCAGACCCCAGACTCTTCTATCTATGCATGCTTTTGGGGTGCACAGGTGGGCTGCGTGCCAGGGCTGAAGTGGTGCACAGCCTGTTGTAAACATCTATCCAAATTCCTGAAGCAATGCCAGACAAATCTCTGTGTGTCTGTTCTCCTGTACACATTCACACGCACACAACGATTTGCATCAAATCAGTGCAAAAAACAGTTTGGGGACGCAGTCCATGGGACCATTGAAGCACAAGCACTCTGGAGTAGTGCTGAGTGAAGGCTCCAGCTTCCACTGCCAGCGAGCAGGGGCTGTTCCTGTCCTGACAAGTGCCTGTCCCCTGTGGAGATGACTGTAAAGTAGTCCCATGTTTGGGGTGTGCTTCTGTCTGTGACCAGCAGCAACAAGACCAGTCTCTCTATGCAAGGTCGTGTTTCTTCTTGGCAGGGATCACTGGACTGGCCATTGCCAGAAGCACAAAGAGGACCTAAGAGGAATTACTTCAGGATCTGTTTATTTCCAATATTTTTCATGTTGTTCCAACCCCAGAATTCTGCAGCTAAGTCATAGAAATATAGGTTTCTTTAGTTGCCTTCTGCACATTTTCTCCGTCGCACCCTTGTCCATTTAGTTCCCAGAGCTTATTTACAGGTCAGCTTTCTCAGAGTTTTTGGACATTCACACAGACATTCTGGAACTGCTCAGAGCAGACACTGACTTGTGAAGGGGATGCAGAATTAAAGAGGATCAGCATATGCACACGCCCTGGTTAAATACCACCTGCATACTGTGTCAGGTCTCAGTTGTGGCATTGTATGGGAATCAAATTATCACTGTAGACTGACTATTCTGTAAGCAGACACCAAAGCATATGGCACAAAGCAGATAAAATATTTTCTTTCTCTCGTGTTTTCCTTCTACTGGCTCCAGCAGTTCTCCTGCCCTGCCCACAAAAGCCAGCTTTGTGTGTGAAGACACACCAGGCCAGTGCTTTGCCTCTACAACTCCAGCATGGAGATAAAATGAAAGGAGAAACAGTTGGGAGCTGTAGATTAAGGAAAATATTGCACTGTGGTATATTGACTGAATGAACACGAGCACCCTAAAAAGTGTAGAGAACTGATAGCTTTAATTTCTTCACGGGAAAGGCTGGAGTGGTGTTCTGCAGCTAAGAAGTGCTGATGATTTAAAGAATGGGCTTGTACTTTCTCAAACTAAGTTCTTCATTTCCTCACAGGGAAGACAAGCCAGTCAAAAAACCTCTGTGTTACCTGATCACCCAACTTGCTCAGCGTGCTACCTATGTCAGAGTTTGAAATTCTCTCTTTACCAATGGTTTATTTTGCAGAATGTGTACTGCCACTTACAAAGCAAAAAGGATAACATATTTGTGAAAGGAGATGGCAGAGGAAGAACTAGTTCCCATGTTATGGATAAATCTAATCTTACCTGAAACAATTTGGGCATCCAAACACAACATGACTGCAGCAGGAAAAGGGAGGGAGTGGTCATTTCTTCTCTGGAAGGGAATGAAATGTCTCAAAGTAATACTTGGCCAAGAAGCTTTATTGTTATTGCTGTGATTTCAGAATTATAAGGAAAAAGCTCTGAGTACTGATGGGGAGAACTTGCACTCTTGCTTCTTGGTGCTTAAAATTTTAAAATAATCCCTTGAAAGAGGAGCACAGTTGGAATCACAGTTGAATGTGTTGATTCTTTTCCCTGTAAAGTCTACAAAGAACCTTAAAAAAAAGGGGTGAAAATCATCGGTGTGGCCTTGAAACCTTATATAATGTTTCAGTGTTGGGCCAATAAAAAATATCCTAACTGTTATTCTGTCTGAGCTCAAGTCTTGAAGGAAATGTCAGATGGAGTAGGAAAAAAGTTCTACAGTTACAGGTCTTATAATTCTCAAGCTTTCCCCCAAATACCCCTTATTTCCAAGCCCTGTCTCCAAACACTCAAACTGTGGAAGTGATAACCTGCAGATTTGGCAGTGTACATGACATTTTACTAAGGGAGCTAATACAAATATTATCTCAAGTGAAATGAGGGTTTAATTCTATTATCTGTGGCTTTTCTTTCCCTGGGGTCAAAAGTACAGAAAGCGGTCATGTTGTCTTTATAGCCCAAGAAACAAAAGACCTGTTTTTAAACCAAATAATTAGTCATCCAGAACTAATGTCCCACAGCACTGACCACTAAGGGGGCTTTGGAGCGATCTGAACCAGTGTGCAGGTCTCCAGACACATCATTTCAGAGGTGCTAGTATGGAGCACAGCAGAGGATTCTCTTGGGGTGGCTGACACCAGGGAACGAGGAACAGGGATGCTGCAGGTACTGTAAAGAAACCCTGCAATTGCCTATTTCTCCAAGAATCCTACTTCTTGTTTTACACTGAAAATTCCATTCCCTGTTGCTTTGTCTTTGTGCAGGTTGCAGGTGTGTGGCTACGCATGACAAAGCCTTGTGACAGCCAGCAGTGCCCTGCTGAGGGCAGAGGGCAGATCAAGGGGGTGCTGGTAGAGTCCAAATGTGAGCAGTGCAGTCTGGCATCCTAAGTCATGCTAAATTCTGCAGCTGTGATCAGAGCTGTTCAGAAGGAGGAATCAGCATCAGCACAGATCTGCTCTTTGGCTTTGACTAGTCACTCACTTTTAGCAACTTGTGCAAAACTAAAGGGGTCCAGCCTCAGTTTTCTGCCTTTTAAACAGTTTGTTTCCCAGATTTGGGAATTCTGAACTTTGCAAGGGACTGAAAAGCACCAACGCAGATTTTTTGGCAATGGAACTAAAATCTGAGTAACTCCAGTGTCTGAATCTCACCTCCTCTGCCTCTGCTGAGGGTATGGGCTTCATGGAGCTCACAGTCTAGACAAAAGATTCATGGAAAAGGCTCACAGTGCTGGAGTACTGCTTGCTATACATGCTGGTTGACCTACTGCTGTAGAGTTATGTCTCTGTAGGAAATGAGTACTGTAAGGAAAAATGACACAAGCTCCCTCTGGCCAGGATTTTGGCAGTGGATAAGGTCAGAGGTTGTGCAAAGAACTTGTGGAAGTGGCATGACCTGAAGGAATGCGCTGGGCAGGATGCCTGTGCCAGTGATGCACACATCCATGAGCTCTGCCTTTGCTGGCAAGTGACACTGCAAATAGAGCTGAGCGAGCCTGATCCCTAACACTAAACACTCAAATGGTCACAGTAATCATGCCATTGGCTCAGGGGCTTACGGAAGTAATAACTAGCTGCAGTTCATGTCCCAAGCCAAATCCTTTAGCTGGTCATTAATTTACAACCAGTACCCAAAGCACTGATTATTGTTCCCTAGAAGAATGACTCAAATCCAGCCAAAGATATTTTAATGCTTCTCTCTCAGATGCCCATTGCAAGGCTGAAAGCTGGACCTTTTCATTCACTGCAGATTCTCAAGGAGGTTAGTTAATTTCAAATTGCTTGCTCTTTTCTCTTACAAATCCCTATTTTCTCGTAGCATTCACTATGACTACATATGGTTGGCCAACAAATTTTATAGGTACTTCATTTTACTGGTTTTGATTGGGATAACATTACTTTTCTTCCAAGTAGCTGGTAAGGTGCTGTGATCTGAATGTGACCAAAGCAGTCTCAATAACTACCTGCTGTTGCAGTTATTGGTGAGCAGGGGTCAACCTGCAGCAACCCAGCAGCAAGGGTCTGAGGGACACCTGAAGCTGGGAGAGGACACGACCAGGACAGCTGGCCCCAGCTGGCCAGTGACGGGTGTCCCACATCATATCACATCATGCACAGCAGCAGGAGCTGAGGAGAGAGGAGGGACAGGATGTTTGGGATGATGTGCTTGTCTCCCGGTTACATGTGCTGGAGCCCTGCTGTCCTGGCGATGGCTGGACACCTGCCTACCCGTAGGACTCTTGAATTAATTTCTTGTTTTGCTTTGTTTGTGTGCAAAGCTTTTGCTTTACTGTTAAACTGTATCTATCTCAGCTCACAAGTGTTCCTACCTGTGCCCTCCCAGTTCTCCTATGTTCCCGTCCCGCTCTGGGGGAGAGGTGTGGGTGAATGTGTGGGGCTGAGCTGCTACCAGCGTGAACTCACAACATGACGTAACAACTTTTACATGACACAGCAACTGAGACTTCCAACTCACCCCAGAGAATTTCTCAGGTAAAAAATTCAGCACTTTCTCAGGATCCAAGAGATACTCTCCACTTTCTCCTACTCCCAAAGTAATCTCAGACCTTTCTGTCACTTTTTGTTTTTTTCCCCTCACAGTACATTGCAAAAACTGAATAAATGCAAAAATGGTTGTTTAAATCAAGAAGAAACTGAAAAATATGTTTTGTTGACAGCATGTGTTAGAGTAATAAGATCCAATGCTGCTGCTGTAGTAATTACAAGTGAAATAGTCCTTCACTCTAAAAGATACTCTTCAGGCTCTGTTTGTTCAGATGGCATAGTGTCCTTTTGGTCTAAAGCTATTACTTACATTTTCCACATAACAACTTCCCAAAGATGCCTTTGAAAATTTCTAAAGAGAACATGCATTTAATACTTTAATATAAGCAGGTTTGATTCAATACAGATTGTTCAGAAGCACCAAATATCTGTGGATGTATCTTAGGTTGTATCTAAATCTGTACTTCCGTGCATAGTTTTGTGTCTGAAAGCAATCCCAAGGCACATGGTCTGTGAAACAGCACAGGGAGCTTAGTAGAAATATAAACCATGTGAACTGTGATGCCACTAAATCACAGATCTTCCTTTTGTCTGTTTTGATAGCCCTTGATCCTCCAAGGACGTGGAAGTATTCTTCAGTCCAGCAACTGAAAAATAAGGCCACTTCGGATTCTGGAAAGAAAAACATTCTGTTTAAATCCATCCCTCTATAATTTTGTTTTCAGACACTGTCTGTCAGTCTAGCCTTTGAAATTAGCACAAATACCCATGAGAAATTTAATCCCGCTCAAGGCTCTGAATTAAATACATTGCAGCTGATAAATAGTTGCCCTTTGACTTCCAAATGATGTTTAATCTTTGAAGCAGGTACAGTAACCTTGGGTAATCTGCTGATCAGTTTTTTAGGTTAAATAAATGGATATATTAGTTTCCTCTAGATTTCAATGTTTTATAATAGCAATGGGAACATAAAATCAGCACCACCACAAAAAAAAAACAACAAAACAAAACAACAACAAACAAACAAATAAACAAACAAAAAACCACAAAAAAAAAAACCTACCCAAAAAAACCCCACCACCACCACCAAACCACAAAAACTACCCAGAACTGTCTGCTATGTTTTGTGGAGTCTATTAACAAGCCTCAGAAAAAAGGATCTTTATTGCCCATGAAGTGACTTTGTGCTGCCCACGGGGACAGTCAGTGTTTCTGGGGAGAGGAAACTCCCAGGTCTGCCGTGCACAGGTGTAACTGCCAGCAGAGCTGTTGGCTCCTGGACTGAAAGGACCTGTGTGTTGTTCTGGGCACAGGGGACACTGAGGCTGACTCCCTCATTCTGATTGAGGTGGAAATGATGTCACTAAGCTTCTCTTGTCATGGTTTGCCCATTCCTTGTCTGTATGTCAATATCCCTGGCCTTGCAGTTACTTGTTGGAGATAAATGGACTTGGAATAAAGCACAGTAGGCTCAGTAAAACCTTCATAGGAAGTCAAAATACCATTAGTATATTTAGATGAAATACTTTTGAAATTCAGATTCAGCTCGCTTAAGGAGCTGACAGAATCCATTGTACAGTCCATAGAAGTCAGGCAGTTCATGATTTTAAGATTCTCTATTTTTTTTTTTTTCAAAGCAAATCAGGAAATAAAAATGAAGCTTATGTAGAACAAAGTGTTACAAACAAACCTGGAGACAGCAATCTCAAACTCTGGGAGCCTTTGTGTTCATGAGATGGTGTCCTACTGCATTATCTTTGGGTAGGACACTGTTAAATGTTCTCAGTGCGAGTGAATATACTCAGCTTGGCTTCCTTATTATGCAAATCATAAAAATTATTGGAGCATATACAATTATCTGCCTCAAATCCATACTCATGTGAAACAGACAGGCAATGAAGAAACTGCAAAATTCATTGTTTAATGCAAGTTATTGATCATTTGGAGAGATGATTTATGGAATTGCAAAGGTCTGACATTCACTGACCACCAAATTACCCTTTAAATTATTGAATGCTTTAGAGATTATTTACTGACCTGCTGTGACCTAACCTGAGTTGATTCCTTCAGCAGTGCAGACCATTGCCTGCTGCTGAGGTGCATGTAGGACACATGCAGATTTTACATCCTGTTGGCAGTAGAAACAATTAATTATGTCCAAACTGATTTTGTAATATAATGCTATAAAAAAAAGCACTGTAGTGAAGGTCATATCAATCAAGGTTCCTCGTATCCTTTTCCAAAAAGAGAGGAAGTGGCTCACACTGCTACTTTATTAAGGCTGAAATCAGGTTAGGTCCCTGTTGGCCAAGTCCAACAAAGCCAGGCATTTTTCAAAAGGTAGAAGAGGTACACTGTACTTTCATCAGCTTGGGCAGTAATTATCTTCATCTGGCTACTAAGGAGGTTTTGTGAGAAAGCAAGCAGCTTGGACATGCTTAGTGGCAGTCTCTCTGGCACTGGCTCCGTACTCCAGAAGCCCTTGCTTGCTGGAATATTGTGGCATTTTTTAAACTTTTTGTTGACAAGTAGATCTCTGAAAACAAAGCAGAAAGCCACAGAAACTTCCCACCTGTTTTTATGTAATATTCAGAGATTAAATAGTCTTTGTCATATTTATAAAAAAAGAAAATTGACAGTTCTGTTATGAGTGTCAGACTATGTTAAAATGAAAGCACTTCCTTAGCGTATCATGCTAAATAAGCGAGGTTGATGGGGGGGTTGCCTTTTAGAGAGCCACTGAAATTGTTAGAAAATGATCAAACATTTAGAGAAACTCTCAAGAAGTTAGAAGCTGTCCACAACACGAGTTGATTGGAGAACAATGACTATGCAAAGATGACAAGCTAAACCAGGTCTAGGCATATGGATGGTAAAAGACTATTGTGTAAGAAGCATTTTGCTACAGGTGAAGAATTTCCCCCAGCTGCACAGGTGACATTTACACAAAGTTCAAAGTTTGCCCAGAGCTAGACTTGGCCTATTAGTGTAAGGAGAAGGGGTATTACTTTTTTTAAGTTTTGATGAGTTATTGTGAGAAATTATTCAGAAAGCATGTTTCTTCCTGAGTCTTAAGGTGTGTCCCAAAGTCTTTCATGGTGCCCTTTTTCTCATGTGATTTTACTGATATAATTGTTAGGTTAGTTGCATAAGTTTTACCTGTAGTTCCTAAAAGGCACTTTAAACTGGGACAAATTTTCCTGTACAGGTGTGTATAGCAAGCTGGCAAAGCTGCAGAAATTGAACTGTGCCTCACCAATGTCCACAGAAAATGAGTAATCTCTAAATTTCCCATGAGCATGCTGTAAACAAGTGGTTTATCTAAAGCTGAAGGGAAGAGTGCATAGAAAAAATTTCTTCCTAGGCGTGTTACAAGAACATGCTCTTTAGACTGTCCGTCCTAACTTCATACTCTCCCTGCCTTTGTAACAGATTCTGCTGGTAAATATCGTGATTGGCATTATACTTATCTGAATAAGTTATAGTTATTCAGCTCCTCCAAACACATAAACTAGAGGTATTTGGATTTCAGAACAGCACAAGAAGTGCTCTTCTCTCCCTCTCCTTGCCATACGCTATCTTCAGGGGACATCGCGGTTTCTGCGCACAGTCATAGTGATAAGGGAACTCCCGACCTGCGCTGCCCGGGGTGTTATTTACTGTTATTTACAGGTGCCCAGCCCCAAAGGCCAAAGGGCTGAGAGTGCTCCGCACAGAGCGCTATCGGGTCACGGGGCTGCTGCTCTCAGGCTGCTGTGCCCAGCCCCGAGAGCCCCAGCGTCCCTGCTTTGCGCCGGGATCAGGGATTCGGGACTCAGGGGGGCTTTATTTTCTTCCTGAGCTGTGCATACGGGCTGAGTGTGTGGAGGTGTGCATCTATGTGGAACGGAAGGTGCCCGCATCAATCCTGCCAGTTTGCAGGACTGGTAATTGCTAACTCAGTCGAACAGTTGGATTTCCTCTCTGCCAGCTGTAGTTTCAGTCGGTAGAACTTGCCAGCTGCCGGGAAGCAAAGCCGGGGATCCAATGGCCGTTAGGTGGTGCCCCTGTCTTGAGAAGAGGGAAAAAAAAAAAAAGGCACACAAAAGACTACTGTTCTCATTTTAGTTATGCAAATAGGAACAGCTCTAAGAAGGAAACTGCAGCAGAAGATTAAGTTCTAATGTCAGAATACATAAAGTATATATATGCATAAGTGTGTATATATTATATATACTCACACACAAAAATACCCTTTTGAATCTCAAAAAATGGCTGTTGAAACAGTTGGTCGAGGAGAGCAGTTTCTTCTGATTCAGTTTGGTCTGTTATCTACCTTCACTGCAGCCTTTGTCCCATGGGTGCCATCTCACCCCTAACCATTTTCACTTGCAGTTCGTGTCAGTTGCAGGGGCCGACATCTCAGAAGTGTCTCTGACATGCAGAGATACACTTTACATACCACAGCATGCTTTCTGCTGCATCACTGCCTAAACTTATGTATTTCTCTCTGCATTATTTTGGGGTTTGTCATTTTTTCTGACCCTTTTTAAATCCTGAAGTGCCTTGCCTTGTAACCAGCTGATAGAAGTGCAACACAAAGCCAAGCATCTTTCTTATTTCCTTGTAATTTTTGTTGACTGCTTTTAATTATGTTGTTGTCTGCCCCTTGCCCACTGGTGAAAGGACATGGCTATTACTCAGTAGACAGAATCCAGCTCCTGACACAATCTGTCTAGTTGCAAGTGACCCACAGAATTCAATGTGATTTCTTTGTGCATGTCCTGTACAGTCACCTGTCACTATTTGCTGTGTTCTGAGGCTTAGATCATGGCTCACAAGGTGAGCCAAACCCTGAACCTTTCCTAGTGACCAACACTGAATGAAGCTCAGAGCTGCTGACTACTTGCCTGAGTGCTCATTTATTCCTGACTCCACAATGGCACCTGAACATCTCGTTCCATTAATTTTGCCTGCAAACAGGGAAGATTTTAGGAAAACAAATGTTCCCTGACTTGGTTATTTTCATTTCAGCTGCTTTCCAGATAAGCTCCACAGTTTAGCTAAGAACAACAGCAGGTGAGGTGGGGGTACTGCTAAGGATGATTGTGGCTGCCTTGCTTTAGAATGTATTTTACCTTTTTTAAAAAAGAAACATCCATATTTCCTCTCCATGGATCCAGGACGTTCTGACCAGCTGGACAAAAGCAGCTGATAAGAGCAAAGACCTGGGAAGGTACATAGTGCTCCTGGGTTCCAGCAGTTGCAGGAAAATCAACAGCCTCATTTCTCCACACCTGCTTTTCCATTAGCATAATTGAGAATAATGAACTGAACCAACAACCTTAAGGCTGACTAATAACTACAGCTTCTGAGGTGATGAAAAGCATTCCATATCCTATTATTAACAGATCAATGCGAATAATTTGCAGACATACAACAAATGCTACCCATTGCAGAAATTTCATTATACTTTTAAAGTAAAATTTAAACAACTCTATTATTATTATTTAAATATTATTTTACTGCAGTCATGCTGTCACACTTTGTCCCTACCCCTTGCAAGCAGTTGGCCTTTGCTACTTCTTGGCACCTGCTACATTTCTAACTTGAATCACGTTTTCTCAGAAATACATGTGATACTATCTCTGACTTCTAAGTCTATGGGGATATTTTTAACAAGCCACTATGAACTTACAAAAACTAAATGTGATGTTCCTGTGTGCCACTTGTTCCTTCTATTTCAGGGTTTCCTGGAGTTCCTAATATACCTTTTCTTGCAGGAAGTTCACTGTGAATCCACCCAGATGCTAGATGAGACAAGAAATGTTCTGGGGACATTAAGACTCTGAATCCGCTGTCGGTATTACTCTCAGCAGTTCAGCTCCAGATCTAACTGGAGCCAGAGTACAGTTCCTAACTGTGGATGGGGAGAAAGTCAACTCAACAGATATCTTCCTTGCCTAGAATACCAGGTTTCTACTAACTGAGGGCACAGGGGACAACTGAAAGGAAAATTGAAAATAAACATGGTGCAATTAACAGCCAGCTTGTGTTCTCTTAAGTTCTTTGCTTTCTTCTGCTAAAACCAATTATGATCCAAGACAAGTTCTGAATTTTTAAGCTGAAGTTGCTCTTGGCTTCTGTGAAGATGAGCATTTGTTTCTCTTCTCCCTCTTGACCTTGTTTTTAAACTTCCTTTCTCATTAATATTTTTTTGACCTGAATGAAAAACTGTCCATGTATAGATTGTCTTTCCATCCTAATTTCATCTGGCACTGCAGGCTTCTTGTGAAGCTATTCCTACAGGAGGTAATCTGCACCACAGGCTACTCCCAAGTGTGTGCTCTGGGCAGGGAGGAGAGGGCAGCCCTGGAGAAGGCTGTGCAGCCTCTCCTGACATACTGCCCACAGATACACCTGGGACTGTGCTGGTGGTTTAACTCTGTCTTACCTAGACTTGGTGTCTAGAGCTTCCCGTGGAGCAGCACAGGTATTAGGTTATTAAAATCTAACCTGAAGCTGTCAGACCAAGTGCATGTACTGGTGTGTGGAACCTGCCTCTAAAGCAACAGTGGCAAACAGTTTGCACCTGTAAATCAGCCAAGCCAAGTGTTTCCTCAGTGCTTTCAAGTTTTTCACAATTCAAAAAGCTGCCATAAGCTGCTGAGTCCTTGACTTATGAACAACCACATCCTGGTGGGTTGGAGGTGAAACCCAACCCAGGACACAGACCAGTGGATCTCAGCAGCACCACTGAAGTGCTCTGTCCCTGGTGGCAGTCAGGTCCTGTGCCTGTGGCCGCCAGACCCTCCAGCTGGGAATTTTGCTTTTTCAGCCTTGGCAGCAGAGAAGACAATTTGCATCAAGGCTTGACTTTCTGTAGGCTGACTGCACCGCAGGTTGACTTGACGGAGCAGGAAAAGTCCATCTCTTGTGGACATTTTAATATTCAGACATAACATATTGAAATGTAAAATGCATCCAAATTAGAGACTAGGTATAACAGCATTAGTGGCTTACCACAGCTGGAATTCAGTGCTGAGCTAGGAACCCAGTGTGGGCCAGCTTTAATTTGGATCAGATGGCATGCCAGAACGTGTGCACTGAACCTGGAAGGGTTTCTGTGGCTATGGCAGGGGGTAGCCAGCACCAAAACAGCGGCACAGATCTGAGCAGTCAGCACAGCTCTACTCCATGGAACTAAGCACTGAATAAATAGATACACCATCCCAGTAAAAGAGAGATTGATCTCAGCAGGATGGCCCAGTCAAATAATTGTGTCAATAAGCAGGGGGAGTAAAATATCTTCTCACTTTTCTGAAAACCCCTGGGCTGTCCTAGGGCAGGACCAGCACAGGGCAGTGGGGCTCTGCAGGAAACAGGGACTCAAGTGGCTCCTGGGAAAAGTGCAGGGAGGTGGGTGCTGCCCCTTGGTAGAGAGCAGCTACTCATAGAAAACATTGAGTGAAAAATAATTTTGAACCCCTAATAGTGCTTTGACCCAATTACTGAGCTTGTTTGGACAATCTGGCTTTATTGCTCTCTGTAGATTTTCTCAAGAGGCTAAGAACTACCCTGATACAGTGGCAGTAAAAGAAACTCATCTGACTAAATTTCATATAGTGCTCCACAAACTGGCCAAGTGCAGAAATATCAAGCCAAGAGCTACAAGTATGTGTGAAATGGGAAAACTCTGCCCACTGTCGCTGCCCACAATGCAATAAAACCCTCCCATTAGCAGAGCATAAGACTCTTATGCTTTATTAGCTAATTACAGACAGGAGATTCATTCAGCACTATTGATAACAGAGTGCTGCCTCCACTTGATACTTGTCAAGCAAATATTGCATCTGTCTTGGAAAGGAATTTCACCTCCACTTGGAATGGGAGAAGTGTGAAGTATCCCAATAGTAAATGAACATCAGAAACTGAACTAAAAATTTTCATTTTTTTTTTGCATTCTATGCTTGGTTTCTTTAGCTAGTTATAAGGACTCTAGAGAATAATATCCAGCAAATATTCTCATTTCCTGCCTTTGAAATACCAAAAATGTATTGTGGTTTTATTTGTTAGCTCAAATGCTTTTTCATCTTTTGCACTAATGATTATAAGGAAGGTATCAATAAAACAGTAAGCAAAGAGTACGTCTGACTGTCCAGTATGTGGCTACACACTGGAGAAGAAAGAATAAAAACCACCGAGGTTTCAGCAGACTGGCTTTCTTTGAGTTTCGTATCTCCTTTCCTTGGTTTGGGATTCCTGCTAGTACAACCAGAGCTGATGCTTGTGGTAGACTCACTGACACTGCCTGCTTGGTCTCAAGTATCCCTTCTATCTTCACCTTTATTCTGCTAAATAATACAGCCCATTGTCTGCAGTTCCCCTCAAGACATTTCAAGCAGTTCTTAGTGTCAGCTGTAATTCTTTCAGTAACTCAATCCAGGATGGGTTCTCACTGTTGAGTAATGCTCTTGAACTCTGTAGCTCCTTGGAAGCAGTTGATAAATTAATGTAAACAATGCCACTGGTAGATGATACAACTTCTGTATTTTTTATGTGTAAACAAAGTAAGACCCATTTCCACTGGGAATGCAACTGGCTTGGTAATGGGATCCCAGGCTGTGCTAGCTTCCAAGTCCATATCTCTTTATCAAAAGAGGAGACTGTCCTGAATATTAACATAATCAGGGTCCCACACTTGGAAAGAGCAGCAGATGGGATAAAACATGGAAATAAAAATATGAGATGAGACGTCTTTTCTTGAGAGCCCAAGTGTGATCAATAGATGGTTGCAAGAAAATAAAGCATGTGCAAAGATACCAGCTCTTCTGTGTCAGCTGCTGAGCATTACTCCTCCTCCTCACCCAATTGCTGACAGATTAAATACCTTGGATCAGCAGCTACAGAAGAACTCTCTTGGCAGCTCCTGCTCCAGAGATGAGTTGCTTTTTCCTTGCTAGCCCTTGTCAGGCTGGGAAAGAAAGGGATGCATCTGAGGTAAGACTGGGGAGGTGCAGACCACTGGCATGAGCCTGGTGCTGCCCTGGCTTGTCACTGAGCTCTAGCAGTTCAGGAGAGGCTGGGGTTGACAGGTAAGCATGGGCAGGAGATACAGTCCTGCCCTTACCTCATTTTTCCAATATTTAACCTCTTCTCAAACATTTGGTGACATATGCCCTATTACAGTAGATATGTAGCTATAGACAAACTGCAGTTGCCTGGGTCACTGTGCTACATAGCACAGCAATAATCCAATGCCAAGGTGAAGGTAGCAGTTCTTAAGGATGTATCTATATTCCCAGATATATCTATATTCCTTTAGGATATACCTGTGCTGCTGCTGAAATCATACCTGTAGTCACAGCTGTGCCTGAAGACAACATATAATCCCTATGGAAAAGACACATCTTCTTTTAACCTGAGCAAACCTATATTAATGCTATTCACTTTAGCAAATTACTGTGGAGCAGTTTTGTGCAGGAGCAGTTATTTGGGCTGGTAGGTGTAAATCACTCAGGGTAGAAGGGCACTGGCTTCCACCAGCATGTCTGCAAGTGCTTTGCAATGCTGAGAACAAGACTAGGTACATTTCTCTGGTCTTGTACCACTTGTACCACCTGAATTATACATGTGTTTTTTGGTGGGGTTTTTTTGGGTTTGGGGTTTTTTTTTGTTTGTTTGGTTTTTTTTGGAGTGGAATGTGTGTGCTTTTGCAGAGTCTGGTAGCCAGGATGCTTTGGTAGGTGTGGGCATTCCTTCTGTCTTCCTGACAGAGGCTCAGTATAATTTTGTCTCAGTATAATCCCTCTCTTCACCCTCACTGCAAAAGAAAAGGAGGGGAGATAGACCTGTCATACAGGCTTATCTAAAATATATTCTTTCTATTTTAAGTTTGTTCTGCAGCTTATCAATGGGACACCTGGAACTACTATCTGAAATGGACAGGCGGGCTCTTCAAAATAATTCTGTTTTTAGGG
Organism: Hylia prasina; assembly: GCA_013397195.1. NCBI lineage: Eukaryota > Metazoa > Chordata > Aves > Passeriformes > Sylviidae > Hylia > Hylia prasina. The sequence continues at coordinate 209,184 of VYXD01014183.1, forward strand.
TACAGAAATCTGTTCCGTGGCAAGGAGGGGAGAATTTGGAGGGATATAGCTGACAGAATGTTTTTATAGGACGTTTTATCTTTGGCAAAAGTACTTGTGTTATGGTGAGCAGTGCCATGAAACCTCTCCCCTGCATCCCATTTCTCAAATGCTGGAGAACAATATCTCAGCATGCTCAGTATAGTGCACACATACCTCCTGAAAGCAGATTAGACAGAATTTTTATATCTTCCTGAGATATTTCTCTCCCTTTCACTAAGTTTTTACATGTGTCTTGGACAGAATTTTTAGAGGTTTTCAAGGTTCTTAAGACTGTTAATACTGCTCAAGGCCTCAGGGAATGAACAAGATGGTCTAACAGGTTGTTTCCATCTCTTATTTCTGTGTCTCTTTGATTTAAGGATTTTCTGCATTTATTGGCTGTTGCTTCTCTTGGCCACTACACTGTGTGGTGATTTTACCAATCACAGGGAATGGCAGAGGCTACTTGATTCCCCCATTGCCATGGAAACACAGTAGCATCCAGCTGGCTCTACCCTCACTCCCCCATACCAGCCCCCATGGGAAGCAGGAATTTAGGCCTTAAAATTTAATCAGTTAAATTTTAGGAGTGATTTTCTTTTTGTTGCCTGATTTCCTGACAGATGTTTTCACGCAGATTTAATTATTTACACTACCAATATTTTATTAAAATTACAGCAACTAATTATTAGTACCAATAACACTGTAGATTCCAGAGCCATCATGACCCCTATTGTTTGTGTGCTCCAAAGACTAACAGCATTTGTGTTTCCATCAGCTACTGATGCAGCCACAGAGGGAAACTTCCAGCATAACATGAGCGATGCAAACCCAGAGAGACTGAGAGAGATGTTTGGGGGTGTGTGGGGCTGATGGGTCCCGTGCTGGGCTGTCCCCCCCAGCCAGTCCCTGTGCAGCCTTGCAGCTCTCCTGCAGCCAGTCCCTGCGCAGCCCTGCTGCTCCTCCTGCAGCCAGTCCCTGCGCAGCCCTGCTGCTCCTCCTGCAGCCAGTCCCTGCACAGCCTTGCAGCTCTCCTGCAGCCAGTGCCTGCGCAGCCCTGCTGCTCCTCCTGCAGCCAGTCCCTGCACAGCATTGCGGCTCTCCTGCAGCCAGTCCCTGTGCAGCCTTGCAGCTCTCCTGCAGCCAGTGCCTGCGCAGCCCCGCTGCTCCTCCTGCAGCCAGTCCCTGCGCAGCCCCGCTGCTCCTCCTGCAACCAGTCCCTGCACAGCATTGCGGCTCTCCTGCAGCCAGTGCCTGCGCAGCCTTGCAGCTCTCGTGCAGCCAGTCCCTGCGCAGCCCCGCTGCTCCTCCTGCAGCCAGTCCTTGTGCAGCCTTGCAGCTCTCCTGCAGCCAGTCCCTGCGCAGCATTGCAGCTCTCCTGCAGCCAGTCCCTGCGCAGCATTGCTGCTCCTCCTGCAGCCAGTCCCTGCGCAGCATTGCAGCTCTCCTGCAACCAGTCCCTGCACAGCCCCGCTGCTCCTCCTGCACTGCACCATGTTTCTGTGTCTGCAGCCATTGACACTTCCCAGTCCCCTGCACACCCTGTTGAGTGCACAGTGCTGTGGCTTCATGTGTGGGTATCTCACTCTAAACTGATTTTCCTCTTTTACTGATGGTTTTCATATTTCTGTCCCTTCTATGGGAAAGTGCTGGCTATCCCATGGGCTGCAGCTTGACACGGACCCAGTGTGAGTCCCCTGACATGGTTCCATGATCACTTTAGCCTCTAGAATTCTGTTGCTTTCTCCTCTTACTCCCATTTAAACGTGACAACATCTTCAGGTCTCAAGATAGGAAAGCACCTTTATAGCACAAGTTTTGAGGTAGGCTGTTTCTGTGGTGCTTGTCTCAGGTAGCATGACTTTATCTTTGGGTGCATAGAGAACAATAATTTCAGGTAATCTTTAATAATTTGCAGCTTCCAGGAGCCCCTGGGAACCAGAACTTTTTACTGTATTCAGTCAGTGGGAGTTGTGAGCGTGGGTTGGTTTACTGACATTGCACATCCTAATGAGAACATACTCTGACATCAAAGGGCAAGGCTGGAGCTGGGATACTTTAAACAGGGTGGAGAGAAACCATACAACTATTGTTTTAAATTGCCATTACTGATTAAAAAGTGATAGCAAAAGTTTTTGCTGAGTGAGCTCTGAATCATAAAGACTGAGAAGAATGAGGGGCATGGCATATAGTGTGCTAGGAAAGGCAAGTTACTGGAGTCACCTACTTCTCCCATTTGCTTTTCTCCAGTGACTCCTGCTGCCAGAGAGGTCTGGAGAAGAAAAAAAAGAATTATAAAGGATTTGCCATATGAATAGCTACTGGCAAGCAAATACTGTTTCTCTGCTTATTTGGAGATGACATCAGGCCTTACAGCTGCTTTCCTGTCCTGGTCTGTGGGAATAGGAAGTCTAAGAATTTTACCTAGGAGTTAGATTTTACAGAATATGCTTAAATTCACTGTGAGAATAGTAGCAAACCTACCTCTAGTAAAATAAAGGAATTCTATGAGGAATAGCCCTCTAAGAGTGGTTTATACTGCAAAAGCCTTGTCTTGCCAGGACTGGCTTAGGAAATTACGGATGCGCCCGTACAACCCCTGTTTCCTATTGTTCCCATGATTAGATCAGGCTGTAACCTCTCAATGAAAAATTGTAATTGGTGTGTGTCCCCAAAACTTTAGGAGACAACCTTAGAATCTACATGGCTGTGTGTAAGTACAGGGACAGGTGCCTGTGTTTGACGAGAGTCTGAAGGGATAACTTTGACTCGGTAAGAACTCCTGGCCTATTTCCAGTGGGTGCTTACTTCAAGACCAGGAGCTCCCAGAGGCTGCTGGTGCCTCTGACAGAGCTGTGCACAGCCAGTGAGGAGAGTGCTGATGGCTTGGACACGATCAGAACCTGCTGGGATTGCTGGGAACACGCTGCTGTGCCAGGGAGTTGCCCAGATTCCCACCATGCCACATCAGTACTGAGCTTTGCTCACAGTCTCATTTCTGTAACAGAAATTTACTTGCTTTTCTTTTGTAAAACAGCAAGAGCATTGATGTCCTTGGTGCTGTTAAACTGAGTTTGCCCCTGTAAAATCCTATGCCCTTTTGGAGCTGGCAGTTCATTTTCCCACTCTATACTGTTATGTTTCTTGGAGAGCTCCTGTAACTTTACTCTTGCCTTCCCTCTCCTGGCTGACGTGCTTCTGATCTGTACCAGCCCATATAAAAGCCTAGAGAGGAGAAACGCCTTCTGCTCTCTTTCCATAAACTGGTAAACTTCCTCCTGAGCCTTCACAACCCTTTGGAAGCATACAAAATACATTTCATAATTTCCAGGTACAGTACATGAAAATTCTGCTAAGTAAACACTATAAAGTAGGTTTTGAGAAAATATTAGTCACCATTATGCAATTCCAAAACCAAAACCACAAAGAGAGTGCCAGTATATTTTGTTTTATTGGTTGTGACTGCAAATACTATGCACACAAAGGAAACCTTTGAAAACCAACCAGCCTATGTTTGTATGCACATTATTCTTACAAGGCAATTTGTCTAGTAATCTCAGTGTTAATTTTTTTCATCCAGTACACACTGCTGATACACCAGACAGTTTTCTATAATGCATCTGAAAAACTCCATGTAGAGTGATTTTTTTCTTATCTTATTCATAATTTACTAAAAATAAATTTACGTGCTTTTCTTTCTTGTCTTTGCTATTAAATATAGTGAAGATAATATTTTCATACAGTGTCTTTTAACTTCAAAGTTTTCAAAGTAAATAGAAGCAATGTGCACTCTATTATTAAAAAAATGCACGAAGTACCTAAATCCTAATTTTTCAGGCCTGCCAGAGCTGCATCTGTTTAAACATGTTACTTATATGCATGTGTACTGTACAGGAAGCTGGACTGCTTTCCAGAATTGCCTGGAGTTGTATCTTTTTTATTCTTCCCTTTCTCAAAACAATTTTAAATCTACAAAAAAGGTCAGGGGAGGTCATGATTCCTGACCCAACGCTGAACTGCGCCTGCCTGTACTGTCTGTTTGATGATCCGACCAGGGTCACTGAACTGGGGGTTATTACTGGCTCCCTGTGTCTAGGAGGCACAGCCTATCCCAAACAATTTTTAAATTACCACTGGCATGAGACTGTCAGGAAGGATCGTAGCTGGGAATGTCTAGACACTGCCGCCAAGACAAGCTCCCCTGTCGCGGAGCCGCTGTGTGCCGAGGGGTCGGGAAGAGGGGCCGGGAAGCCGCCCCGGAGCCCCGGGCTGAAAGACAAAACTCCCATCACATGCCCTGCAATTTGCTCCAGGGGTTTAACCAAAGAATTTAAGATAAGGAAATCTATAGGCATTGCAACTGAGAGAATTTTTAACTGCTTTATTGCTTTCCATAGGTTCTAGAGCCCGTTGTCTGCTTTTATGAGCTCTTTAAATCACACATCAGTTTCTCTTGGCTTCAGTCACACTGAACTCTCTCTGAATTTATACTGGTTCTTCTTGACTTTATTCTTTAGAAATTAACATTGAGGTATGACTTTAAGGTTGTATCATTGAATTCCCATCCTTCTGCAAAGCTGCAGCAACTTCCAGTGCTGGTCAACAGTCCTGTATGGTAAGGCACAGACAAGCCCACGACGGTCTTTAAATCGTGTCTTTTTCTGGTTCATCACATGCTTAAGCAGAACTGCAAGGGAAAAGAGAGATTAAGTACACCTTCTACTCTTTTCAGCACAGTTCATTGCATTTTTTAGGAAATCTCAGAATGTTCAGAATGTGCTGGCAAATTATTTAATAATGATATAGCAAAATTTATTATTATCATCATTCACTCATTAATAAACACCCTGTTATTTACAATAACCACACAGTCATGTTGAACTTCATACTTAAGGATATTTTTAAGGGAAAAGTGCCCTGATCAGTTAGGTTAGATTGGTGGTGGGCACAGCAGTGCTGGAGCCCCAGGCAGGTGCTGGGCACTGCGTCAGCACCGCAGGAGCAGGAGCAGGAGTTTGGGGCAGGGGCNCTGGAGCAGGAACAGGAGCTGGAGCAGGGGCAGGAGCAAGAGCAGGAGCAGGCAGTCGGGTGTGCCTGCTGTGTGGGATGGGGCACCCCCTGCTTTGCATCCTGATGGCTGAACATAAAAGCACCTCACAAAATCCCGGGTTTTTCTCTAAAGGCAGCTGAATGGTGATTATTTCCCTAGGGAAAAGTAAAGCTGTATGAAAACCGGAGGAGCACTTTCCCTTATGTCCCTTGTTGAGATCCATCATTCTCCATAGGGGCAGCTCTCCTGCTTTTCCCCTTGGCCACACTGTCACGCTGTTTCACAGTATTTTTGGGCTAATCTAAATGTCAGTGGGAAAACCTTTCTATAAGCCCACAGTTCCCTTCGTTTGTACTGTGAAAGCTGAGTCACACAGCAGACCTCCAGCTCCTCGGGCCACTGCTGAGCACATGGCAGGCTGGCACAGCAAGGACACCAGTGTGGTCACAGCAGAGCCACACCTTTGGTCAGTACCCCTGACCTTTCAGAGGGTGCACTCACTCACTGAGTGAAACACCAATGCTTGCTCTCTCACTGAGCAGAAAACAGGCTCGTACAGTCAAAGCTAAATTTGCAGCATAAATTAATTTACATTTCAGTTGTTAGCTTGTGTGCAATTTAATAACAGAAGAAAAAAGCTCCAAAGAGATTATACTACACTTGCTATATACAGACTCTTCTAAAAGGCAGTGGCATTAGGGAAATGATGGTCCTTACCTTGCTCCCAGCAGAAATCTTTCAGTGAAGTTATTATCACACCTGTGCCTCAGCCTCACACTGAGGATTGCAGATGGACTTAGGGAAAGAAAGGAGAGATTCAGATTCCTGTGCTCGCGCCCTGCAGCCTGTCAGCCCATCCAGAGTGGCACTGGGGCACACTGCTGGTAGGCAGATTACAGGTGCTAAGCTAGTCATAACCCTCAGAGGTGACAGGCAAACCTCGGCTTTTGAGATTGCGTCTCTACAGGCAGGGCTGAGATGCAGCCGGGGTGTGAGTGCTCCCAGTGCTCTCACTGGCTCTTCCTGCTGCTGTCTGCACTTGGGGCAGCACTGCCCACGGAATACAGCCTGCTCAGCCTGCTGATGTCCTCCTGGGAGAGTTGCCACACTAAGTTTGAGGACAATTTTTACCTCTTCCTTTCGCTAAACTGCCTTGGAAAATTAATGCAGATAAAGTAGAGCATTTCACATTCCCCACGTAAGAGGAGCTCCTTCTAAGGACACTTTTTATTTTCTTTTCCCTGTGTTCCTCCATTAGTTTATTCCATTTTTTCAATGCCTACTAGTTGACTAAGAAAAAGATGCCACTGTGCCTTGAAATGGGAGTTAATCAAGAACAGTCGAAGCAAGTTATTTCACACCAGCTGCCTTCAGGAGCTGGCCTTCATCTGCTGAGATTTTCAGCCCAAGTATGACTACAGGTTAGTGTACCTTGCATTACTTTTTCTTACATCCTGTAATAATTGTGTAAAACAACAATTTTTCTGAAGTTGGATCTGCCTGTTAATAATCCCATTTTAAACTAAGCCTCTTTCTCATGAGCTCACATACAGTTTCGTGGGGCAACAGATCCTGTATCTGAGGATGCAAGAAAAATCAGTCTGCTCTCCTTACGGCAAGTGTTTGCAAAGAAATGTTTTGCTCATCTATGACCTGCCTATTACTGCTTCAATCTGTTAAGCTAGGGATGCAAGTGCATGTGCAAATAAGAACTCTTGCACGAGCACCTTCCCTGCTGGTCCTGGCAGCTCCTCTCTGGTGCCCCTGACCTGTGCTGGCCCCGGTGCTTTGGCAGCTCCCGCTGCCCCCAGTGCCACCCAGGCTTATCTGCGCTGGAAAGATCAACAAGTGACAGACCAGAGCTGGGCAAACTGGCTCCAAACGCTTTCCGAGACTGAGGGGTGAGACACCGACTATGGGAAGGGGCAGGACTTAACTTGCACTGAGGCAGAGGAAAATTCAGTGAGCAAAGGATGAAGTGGGACAGGAGCCCAGCCAAGAACAAAGATTATCCTGGGGTATTGCCTGAGTGATATAAGTTATGCAATCTGGGGCAGCACTAGTTTTGCTGAATGTGATATCTGCATGTGGCATAAAAATGCATTTCTACAGAAGATGATGTCAACATTTGTGAGCAGAAAAGAGGATCTCTGATTTAAGGCATGGGGTATAGTTCTGATGCTTGCTTTTAAAGAATCTTCTCTGAATACTCCAACTTGAAAAAAGCCATTGAATGTTAAAATGCAAAAGCTGAATGTCTAATTCAAAAGAGAAAATTCAGAATGAGAAAAAGGAACCATCCTTTTGTGTTTCATGTGTCACCATGAAACACAAAAGGAAAACACACACAAATAGAGTGCTGTCCAGAAATCAGTCAGTGAAATACGCCAGTATCTCTGGATTTTGCACACTGTATCATTGTGGCTCTCTTTCCGCCTTGTGCTTCTTACCACTATCTGCTATAGACCTTCCTAGCTCTTAAGTATTGAAAAATACGTTTTAAAGAAAAATTGGTAGCACTTTTCAACTAAAAAAATTGAAAAAATAGTGCAAACAATTTACCTCCCAGAGTACATCGGCGCTGGAGAAGCCCAATAATTAAAATTACTGCTGTTACACTGATGATTTCCGTGCAGCTGATGAAGACAGGAGCAGGCACAGCCCCCTCCCTGTTCTCCGGGGCTGCTGCGGGACCTCGGGGGACCAGCCCCAGCCCCGGGAGCCGCCGCTGCCCCCGCTGGCCACTTGTGTTTACCGTGGGCAAACAGCTCCCAGCTCCGAGTAAGGCAAGTCATTTGTGGAGCTAAGTTAAAATTCTTGTTAATTGTCTTCTTCACTTACAAAGCGCCCCGTCCCTGTGCAGTGGGTGATGTAGTGACACTTGTGTGACCCATCCTGGAGCCAAATTATTATTATTATTATTATTATCTGCCTGGTTCTCCACACTCTTTATACACAGGCTTCCTGTGCCTCTGGGTGCGTGAATAATATACTTGATGGGATGTACGTGTGCATGTTCTCTCTCCTCAGAGGTACTGGCTTGCCCTGATTTGTGTCATCTCCTGGGCAAATATTTCAGGATTATGTACAGTTTAGATATTCATTTTTGAAGCTTCAAAATTATTGTAGCAAGTAGGGGAAATATAGCAAGTAGAGAAAAAGTGCATTTCCCTATAGATTTCTCAGTCACGGGAGCACCATAGTTTGAGTGATGAAATAATACTCCACAAGAAGAAGAAAATTGCAGGTTTATTGTTAACAGAATTTTGAAAATAAAAAGACATCCTTATAAGGAATCCACAGAATAAAATTATAATGTTCAGTTGGGTAAGAAAATTTTTCTTCTAAAATATAAATTTGACAGGATTTTGACAATTATGTCTCATATTTTGTGCATAAAGTCACTTGTGTGCCTAACTACAGGGCAAGCCTTTAAATTAAAAAAATTGGTTTACGTAGTCTGAAAATGTTTACTGAAAAGGATAAAAAATAAACACACTATGTTTGTGCCAAATTATTCCAATCTAAGCCGGCTGATTCTAAGTTGCAGCATTTTATCTATTGTCATGTTTTTCTTCTAATTTTCTGACGTGTTAATTGCTATAAGCTCACAGTAAACACAAGCTGGATGTGAGTACATGTATAATGTCTCTCTACATGGGCTACAAAATAAATATTTTTTTTGACTAATCATATCAACTGCAAAGCATTTTCAGTGCAGTGATCATTCAAAAATAAGGTCTTTTCATGTAAGCAAAGCACTGTACCTTACAGCCCTGTCATTTCACACTTTTTTGTAGGACTTCTATATTCTGCTTTTGACCTTTTAAAGTATTGCCGTGTATGATGGTAGTTATCTTTTGTGAAGAAAAAGCTTCAAATAACTAATTTTCATTCTTGAAATCGTTAGAGCAATTTCTGTTTGATACAGATCCTTAAGAAAGGCCAGCAGTTATGAATCTGCTACAAATACTCAGTATTGAGCATGATTTAAGGAACGCAAGTTTATTAATAGCATGTTTAATAAAAAGAGCTTCTCGGTTCTTCCTGTGCATGACTGTCAAATCTGCTGGTACTTAGGATGATAAGATGAGACGTGGTTCCAAGTGTAATACCCAATTCAAAAGAATTTGTGACTGCTGACCTTCATAGTAAGCTGGACTTGTTTTTGAGTTTAAATTGTACGATACATTTTAAACCAAGAAAGTGAAAAGAATCTTGTTAGATCACATGACGACAAAATGCTCTGAAATTAGAAAATTCCCCTAAATTCTGAGGGGCGGCAAGCATCACTCTCATCCTCTTAACCTCCTCCAATCTTTGGAGACTCATTTCAGCAAGTAAAGTAACTGGGAAAAATAATTCAAAAAGCCCACACAACTGGATGTGCAACTTTGACACCGTTCAGGAGCAAGAACTCTTTATGTAACGAGGGCAGTAAATCAAGGGACTTTGTCACCGTTCCTTGTCACGCTGACGCTCCAAACAGGAGCACCCACACTGCCTGGAACAGGAAAAGTGTGTTTTAAAAAGACTTCTTTCTTTTAATTTTCCACCACTAATAAGCTGTGATTGTGGACTTCTACCTGTAAAACTCATCCTAAATTACACTGCATTTGTTGGAGAACATTTTAATCCCTGAGAAGATGAATTTGACTAAATTTGTGTTTTCTAATTACAATACAATCCAAAACCACTTTTGAGAAGACAATGACTTTTACAAGGAGAAATGACAGAACAAAGTGTGATATTCTTCCCTTTAAAACAGTATTTTTCTTTTCATTCATCTCTTTAGGATACATTTAAATGTAATTTGAATTACCGCAGTTTCTGTGGAGGATTACTTCCCATTAGCTAATAAAGAGTAAACTGCAGCAAATAAAAATTTTTAAAATTTTATCTCTTATCAATGCTGTAGTTTAGCAGATAAATTCTGATCATAGAGTTTTCAGAAAATTCATTTCTAAATCTCAGCATACTAACTCATCTAAATAGTATATTTAATGAAAAATAAAATTAATCTCATATATTAATTTATTGGGGTGGTGGAACAGCAATAATAATACAGACACAGTTTCAGCCCTAAAGACTATTACAGCTTTATTTTTCATTAGGCTTTTGAATCCCAAACAAGGTATGTAAAGCATCTATTTTGTCTCAGTGTTCAATAAGAATTTAATATTTATTCTTATTGAATCAGATTCTTCCAAGTCCGTAATAAGCCAATTCTTTGTTGTTAATTTTAACATGAGTGAGCTTAATTTTTCAGTGTGTAAAGGAGCTTAGGATAAGTAGTTTTGAAGTTAAATAGAAAACCCAGGGAGCAATATATTTATGAAGCAATGTGGCCAAATGCATTTAAAATGCAGAATATTTGTGACTTTGCTAACCAGTAAATCCTTTTCTATTCTCTGCTTAGCTACAGCAGCTGGTGATTTTTCAGTTTCCAGGTACAGTTATCAGCAGCATAGCCTTTCTTTTGTGACAAAGGAATATAAGTTGCCTTGGAGATTTTTAATTAACTCTTCTCCTGTAGCTCTGCCTGCTTATCATTTCAGCAGTTATTTAGGCTTCATATCAGATTTTGGATATTGTTCTTCAGAAATGTCTTCTTAATCTACACAAATTAGCATTTCAGCAAAACAGTGTTTCCATAATGGACCATTCATTGCACTTTCTTAAAGGTGTAGTTAGTATTTACACCCATTAAATCAGCCCTGAAAAACAAATGAATCCTAAAGAGGGGAACATGTGCGCATGCAACTAAAAGAAACTATTCTGCACAAAAGAAGTGATGGTGATACCTTAATCAGACTAAGATACACCTTAATTACTTTTTATGATTTGTTCTTATCAATAAATAAATCTGAATAGACTATTTTGGATAAACTGGGATTCCTCAGACTAATTTGTTATTTAATGCACTATTATTCATTTAACAAATAAACTTACCTTGTAAAATGTCCCTAGCTCGCTCACAGCCATTTTGAAATGGCTAGTTGTCTCAACCAAGTGGGTGAAGATATATATGTATATTTGTATTTGTGAAAATAAAAGAGAATAAAGTTGGAAGAGGCAGAAAGGTGCTTTGGACACTCACATCCCCTGATGTCACAAATTTTTTCTCTATATTGCTCTTTTAAAAGTCTGGAATTTACTGACAGCATTGTTGTTAATGCCATTCAGCTAGCAGCTCGGCTTTAGGGGCTTTTTTTTTTTTCCAGATGAATTATAAATGTCATAAATGCTTCCAAGAATACAGAATCAGAAGCCTTTTCTACCCTGAAAATGGAGGTAGGAGTTTGAGCAAATATGATTTACAGACACGGGGTTAATGCTATAAGCTAGAGGGAGCTCCACCACAACGAAATGCAGAGGTTCCCTTTCATTTATCAATGCGCTTCCCCGGCTTTGTCTGCTCGTGAACATAAAAGACCCGGTTTTATTGCAGATATTATCTACACCATTCTATGATATGAATGTTATTGTCTAAACTGTTGCTGAGACATAAAACAGCTGAAACCCTCTACCAACACCATATTTATGCCAAACCTTTTGATAAATATACAGGTCTTTTTGTTCGCCTTCACTGTCTTTGTCTCCATCTTACCACTCAGCCATTTTTAATGAAAATGCATCCTCTATAAATCCCAAGCACAGAAATGCACCACGAGCCGGTCTGGTGGCCATAATTGTGCAAGATAATGTCCAGCAGTTGGACAAGAATTCTGGGCCAGCCCCAAGCCCGGGGTCTGCAGATAAAAATATCTCCCCAGTTATTTCATAGTGCTCTTTCCAAAGTAATCCACACTGCAAATTCATCCCAGTAAAAACCTGGTTTATTCCACAACTGGACCTAAAGAGGGATCAGTGAAGGGAGGTTGGAGCAGCCTGCTTTGAAAGGGTGTAGTTATTATAACTGGAACATTAATAACCTTTAATAATTGCTTCTACTGAGCATCTCAGAGACACAGTGATCTATTCACAGCTCCAATAATTCTCTAGGAATCCTGTTACCCCTTCTGTAGCATTGGCTAAAGGGCGGTGTTTGTCCACCATTATTTTTAGGTACCTTTTTAGTGTAAGAATAATTCTTAGTTAATTTGCATCCCTGCCTCGCCTTTGTGCACTGAAATTCTGGAGCCTACATTTGGGGTTCTTCTTTCTTACCTCTTGGTCCTCTATCTCAGCAGATGGTATTGCACTGGTCATAGAGATAATAAGAAAGCACCTAATATCTTCTTATTGATTTTTGCTAATAAAATGCCACTTCAAAGAGAGAGCAACAGCAGAAACCATGAAGGTTGAGTCATGGCTGCGTTAATGAACTTTATTTTTGTCTATATTTGGTGTCTAATTCATGGTGAATCATTTATTAAGTAAATGTGTCTTCTTTCCCATTTGTAGAATACCCACAAGCAAATTATGACCTTATTCCACTTTTTAGAAACTATATTGTTTTCTTCTATCAACCAAAAACTTTCAAATATAACTGACCCACTCAAAACCTTTAAATGTAATTGATCAAGTCTCTTCTCCTTCAGCAGAATTGACAGCATCTGTAGGGCATGGTGCTCTCAGAGCAGAGAACAGGCATCAGCTTTCCAAGCAACCTTACCGCTAATGCTCTCCCAGTATAAATTTACAATGGGAATTACAATTATTTTACAAAGAATTCTTCAATATTTGCTGTGTAACAGCATTCCTGAGTGTAAAACCTCATAGACTTGACCTCACCTGTGGGAAAAGACCAGAACAAGGCTTAGAACTGGTCTGGGGTTGGTCAATCGAGACTCGAGAGGAGAGATTTGACCCTTTGTTTCCACCAGCCCTTAGAGCCTTGCATCCACACAGCTCTGGAGTTCCTTGCAGCTAGAAAGCAAGTAACCACAAACTTAAAACAACACCTAGGTATTAATGTCACATATGATATATTTTCTACATTTAATGTTTCTTTTCTAACTTCTGAAGAGGTTTTTGTTTGAATGAAAGAGACAAAGAGAACGTCTTTTTCTCACATATTTATGGGAGACATGGACTTATTTCTGCTCCTTTTATAAATGATGGCACATTCACTGAGTTATTCATATTTGTGCAGTATTTTTTAAGTCTCTGTGCTTTAAAAAAGAAGTCTGAGTGTTCTGCTCACAGATGGGCTTTCCAGGATGCTGAGAGAGGCAGTTTTGCTTCTGGTCCAGGGGAGGGAATAGAAGTTTTAGTAGACAAGTTGGCAAATTAGGACCCATTTTCAGGGCTGTCTGAATATGGGCTAGAGCTAACCTCATGGGGCTTTGCACTAAAGCCTATCTGAGAAGTTCTCTCTTTAAAAGTTCTTTTGCTTAATTTGCTATTTAATATTAAATAATGCAATATTAACAAGTTCTTAGTGGTCTTACAGAAAAATATGCCAGCAGCAATTGTTGCTCCCAAGCCCAGCTGCCACCATCACCCCTGTGTCACAGCAGCGAGGGGCAGGGCAGAGATATGGTCAGAAGGGATTTCCAAATGGTAATTTTACAGGCAGCTGTTTGCCAATCCTCCGTTCGCTTTCTGAGTTTGCTGAAAAGTCCTGCTCAACATCTTTTTGAAGATTTTAACCAGTGTTTGTTTGCTTCTTTGCCGTATGGGATCACCCTCAGCTACAACCAGGGGATGCAGCCCCAGTGCAGATCCTGCTGCACTGCACTGCACAGGTTGCCATAGTGACAGACAGGAGAGACTTTACTTCAGAAATGTTGCTTTATTGCAGCTAAAGTGTATTTTGAAACAGGATCACATTTCAAGTCACTCCCTGTGTTTCATATAGGAACAAGCAGAATTGTTGGCTTCTACAAATAAGAATTAGTTTGAACCTGCCCATTCCCCAGCAGACAGGCAGAGGTCCATCACGATGTGCTGCATGTGCTTTCCATTCCTTTTGGGTAAAGAGGCCAGAACACCCCTCCTCTCTCTCAGTATAGGCACAAACACACCTTCCCCCCATGTCACTGCTGGCTCTGATGTGCTGTGTCTTTTATTAATGATGAGTATCCTACTTCGGATTGCATCGATTTTGTTCACATTAATGCAGAAGAGATCAGGTGAGATTTCTGAAGGCTTCCTGATTGTGTTATGTCCTGACAAATAAGGGGCACTCTGCAAGAACAGCACTGCCTGGCCAGCCTGGCCTGAGATATCTCTCAGCTCTGAGATGGGCTTCCCCACAGGAACATCAGCCATCCCCTCTCCTGCAGTGCCAGCTCCATCCCACTGGATGGATCCCAGCTGAGGCAGGCCCAGGGCCACCAGCATCCCTCTTTTCCACGGAACAAACCACCCACACCATTTCCCTGATAAAGAGGATGAGCGTGTGCTGGTGAGGGGAGCAGCCTGGGTGCAGTTTAGAGACAGGTGAGCTGGCAGTTTGCAGGAGGAATGTTCAGCCCTGAGGTCCCTGCAGCCACAGGCTCTCCTCTCCACAAACGGGGTGACGGGTTGCTGGACTCTCCACAGGTGCATGGCCAGCACTAGGACACTAACATAGGAGCAATGCAGGACAGAAATATCTTGCTGCTTTTTGAAATGGAGTTTTGATCTACACCTTGGATTTTACAGCTTGTTCTTTTACAGCCTTTCCTTTCCATTTTTGTAACTTATAGACAAGAATTATTTTTTCTGCAGTAGATAGCTACAAAGGTCAGAGACATGATTCAAATCCTGTGCTCTTGTGCATCTACTTATAGTTGTGCTCACGCCATATATGAACATTACAGTCACAAAGTAAAATGTTGATTTCAATCCTGTCCAGCACACTCCATCCAAAACACACAGTCCTAGTCAGATTTCTTCATACGAGAATAAATAACGTACTGTTCCACCAGCTCCTTCCTTCCTGGCTCTGTGACCCTTTTTGTTCCCTGAGCTGAGAACAATTAGGAAGATTAGACTTATTATTTTACTTCTTGCCCATTCTTTGTCTTTCTGCCTGAGCAGACGTGACTCTATTTCCAATTATTTTGCACAGATCTCAACTACCAAGACAAGTAACAAGCACAGGCATTGGATGAAATCATGTCTTGTTTAATTTTATTTTCTTGTCCATCGGTCAGCAACTGGACAAGGATTGAAGTGTGATGTTCTAGGTTTGTTATGATGCTAAAGAACAGCAGGAATAACTAATATGGGGAAAGCATCCCTATTTTCTCATCTGGAAAAAACTGATTCTCTCTTCTATTGAAACTTCAAAAGTAGGAGTAGACCCCTGGCACAGAGAACTGAAGGCATCAGTTTCAGTTTGCCACAGGAATAGTGGTCACAAAGGGACGTGCCTATAGGTGAAAAATTTCGGGTCCTGTGAAGGGGCTCCATAATTTGAACCCTTCTGTGAATGAGCAGGACATGGTACTGATGGGCAGAGTCTGCTGCAGCTTGCAGCAAAGCCTGTGGAAGAAAATCTGTGTCAGGAGTTACAGCACTGGCCTGCCACAGAGAGCCAAGGGTTTGGCATCAGGAGAGGTGAGCCCAGCTGAGGGTCTAACTACTGAGCTCGATTTAAACCGTGCCCTGTCTTCTCTCAGGTGCAGGAAATGGGCTGAAAGGAGGCAAAATGTGACAGACTATGTCTGGCGGTTTTGTACACCCTCATGCAAACACTGTCTTTTCTTTCCTTATATTCCTGCATGAAACCACACACTTGTGGTTTGCTTTGTAATTAGTTTTGGTGCTGAGAGAAAACAAGAGAACTTGTTGTTAGATGGATTAAAGGGATCTGTGCTCTACACCACTTGAGTGACAAGAACCATGTCAGACCGGTCTGCTGTCAAATGAAAAAAAGTGACAGCACAGTCTGGGCGAGACAAGTTCTCCCACTTAGAGTGGTAAGAGGCAGGCACGAACTAGCCCTGTCAGAGAGCAGCCACAGGTGACTGGGTCAAAACAACTGGGACACAGATGAAAACACACAGCGTGATTCCTCCTTAACTTAGCTGAAGATCTCCTGCTGAGACTTGTGTCTTCCGACCAGGGGAACTAGAAAACGCCTTCAGGTCAAGGAGTGGGAAGGGGAGGAGCCTGGAACCAGCTCCGCACAACTATTTCCTAGGTTGCAGCCACCGCTTTTTACGTGCAATGTGCAATAACAACTCTTGTTGAGTAAAAGAGGATGGAAAGTAAAACGGAGCTCTCTGTGCGTGTGGCACAGTGTCAGCGTGGCTGAAATCCAGCTTTCGAGTCAGCTGACGCCGGATTAGGAGTGAGGGGGAGATTCCCGTTTTGTTTCAGCTCCCAAGAGCTCCGCTGGCGCCGGCAGCGCAGGAGCGCCCCGCAGAGCCTTGTGCTTCCCTGGACAGCGCAGTGTGGTCCGCCCTCGTTGCATTCGGGCTGTGGGCTGAACTCGTTCACTCTCAGCTTCACAGGCTCTGACAGCATGCCAGAAATATCACAAACATTCAAGATCCAAAGCCTTCAAGTGCTGTAGAAATAAGCTAGTAGGGAATGAATGCCCCAAATTTGAATTCCTAGAATAAGTTCATGCTGGAAAAAAACTTCCTCTCCTCTGAAATTCTGCCTTAGTTCTGAATTCTGAAATTCTGAAACCTACAAACAAATCAAATCTGCCTTTTCTGCCTCTAACCTGTATAAACATATAGTTTAATGCAAATTTTATCAAGCATGACAATCAGTGCCTTGAAATTATAAGACAGAGAACAGCCCATGACACCATGAAGTTTGTTTACCTTTTCCAGGGGATTGGAAGAGGGACGCTGCAGTTCTCACCGACCCACCTGAACTTGCTGGTGCAAGGCAGCTGCCCGGAGCAGGGTGTCCTTTCCCATGGGCACGCTCTGGCCTTCCCTGTGCCTCAGGAGGAGTGCTCAGCTCTGCAGGGCAGTCCCTTGCACTCTCCTCATGCACGCCTGTGGTTCTGGGCACAGACTGCAGTGGCAAATAGGCACCTGCAGCTGTCAGAGCATCAGCAGTGCTCCAGCTGCAGGTGTGTTGTGGCTGCTCTGACCACGTGCGCCGGCATCAGCTCCTTGATTCCTGATGTTCTGCAGATCTTTGTGATCTTTACCTGCTGTGAATCGTCTGATACCAAGACTGCCAGTGTATCAGGGCAGATAATGGTGCCAGGACGGGTATAACTGCAGCTTAGAGGGCTCCACTTGTGGGTGACAGATGTGTGCGCCAGCCACGGTGGAACTGCCACACATGAAATGTGTGAAGAGTAACAGGGCAGGAAGGAGAGACAAAGTGATCCAAATGCTTTAAAGAAGAATGAACAACTCTGTCGTACTGATGTGGGGGATGGGGAAATAAATAATTTTGCGATGATCAGAAAAATAATGGCATGAAAATAACTGGTGAGGTGACAACAAAACCAGTCACGTGCAGAGTGTAAGGCTCAGCATTGCAGCTATTGATCAGTGGCAAGTGCTGAAGTTGGGAATTGTATGCAAAGCTGTCAGGGCACATATAAACCATAAAATCTACTGATTTTTATCTAAGTCTCTGGTTACAAAGTGACAAATGTTTTGGTTTTTTTCTTGGTTTGCACCTTACTCTATGACTCTGAAATGTAGACAAGTTAGGACAAGAACATCAGAGGAAGCAAAAATCATTAATTAACAATACCTCCAAGCTATTATGCTTATAATTGTCAAGACAAAGATTATGAGTAATGATTTTCTGCAATACAATTTCACAAATTGTTTTTTAAAAAGTACTTAGAAAAATATCAGCTTTTCTGGACAGCACCTTTTTTTCCTGGCTAAAAGGAAATATACTATATTTTAATGGACAGATAAAAATACAAAAAAGGGATGGAAGATCTAGGAAGTGCTTTTCAATCACACTAGGAGCTCAGCAGCCGCAAGAAGTCCTTATGGCACATTGAGAATTACTATCATATATTGGTTACCAAGCAGAGGAGGGCTTCTGCAGAGACTTGCCGGGTTTTAAAGTAGCCTAAAAATCAAAAATCAGACTTTTTATCTGTCCTGCCTCTCACAGAAGCCTTGGAAAAACTGAAAATCATGATGGACAACAGCGACTAGAGCTTTTTCTTTTCCTCAGGTGTCTGGTGCTCTGGGTTGTCTCCAGTTTAAGAACACCTCTCACCTTTTCAGGCCAGGAGATCTAACTGACCACATGCAGATATCTGATATTTCCCTGTAGCCTAGGGTATCTGCAATATGCTGGTTGAACATTCAGTGCTTTGCATACATCCTGCTCTGTTACCTCCTTTTTATCATCTGAAAATAGAACTTCTTATTAAAAGTTTTCACACCAGGAATTTTTTCATTGCATTTGAGATGAACAAACACCTCAGGAGAAATAGTATCAGCAGGAAAGGTCACAGTGGTTGCTCTGTAAAACATTTTAAAAAGGTCTTAAAAACAATATTGGGATAGGTCTGACAAAGTTTTCAAAAGTCAAATATCTGGGAAATTGTCAGTCCACTTCAATTAAATGATCTTACATTTATGCTGTCAGCTGCAATAACACTCAGTTATTAGTCTTGTGTGGCTTTTAAAGCCTGCATTTTGTACTCCTAAAGCACAGCACCAGGAAGGGAAAGTGACAGCTGTCTATGGATGCAGCCTTTCCCCCTGACCTCTCCAGGTGTGGCAAGGGCCCTGGTGGGTGTGGCCAGTGGCACCTGGCCAGCACTGCCAGAGGGGCTGCTGCTGTGCCCCAGCCCTGGGCCACCTTGGGCACGGGCTGACAGCAGCCACAGAGCCTGGCATGGCTGGGGGGGACAACCAGGTGATGCTGCTGCTCTCCTCAGCCCTGCTGTGCCCACATCTGGAGTGCTGTGCCCACATCTGGAGTGCTGTGCCCAGGTGTGGCTCCTCGGTGCACAGGGAGCGCCCGGGCAGTGCCAGCAGAGGGACACGGATGTGGTCAGGGACTGAAGCACCTCTCTTGCTGACAGGTGGCTGAGGGAGTTGGCCTGTTCAGCTCTGAGAAGTGACTGGGAGGGGAACTCAGCAGTGTCTGAAGGGAGGATGCCAAGAAGGTGGATCCAGGCCATTCTTGGTGATGCTGGGCAGTGACAAGAGGCAATGGACAGAAACTGGTGCACAGAAAGCTCCACCTGAGAAAGAACTTCTCTCCTGGAGAGCTGACTGAACACTGGAACAGAGATCAGAGAGGTGGTGGGGTCCCACTCACTTGAGACTCTGCAGAACCACCTGGACACAATCTTACACCATGTGCTCAGGGTCACACTGACTGAGCAGGGAGGTTGGGCCAGATGACCCACCGTGGTCCCTCCCAGCCTGACCCTTTTTGTGATCTGTGGTTCTCAAGCAGGGTACACACAGTGGCTGTGCCAGGGGGAGCAGCTGGGTTGCCTCCCCAGGAAAGCCCCTTGCCAGTTGCATCCAACGTCTCCTTTTTACGTGTTCCTCTCTGGGACGTGCCACTTCCTCAGTCTGTACTGCAGATCACAGATCCCATGTCCTTATCTTGACATTAAAGAAATAGATTTAATTGTCAGACCTCTTAAACAAGCGTTTAATTCCATTCTGTGGGGACTAAAGACAGTCTTAAATAATTGAGCGGCCAAGAGATTGGTTATTTCTGTTTTCATTGCCCATATTGATTTAAGTGCAGTTAATCCTTTCAAATACCCATGTCACACTGGGCCTGATGGCTCTCTTTAGGGCAATATTGTTCCTCTGGCTAGATTATTTGACATCAAGCATTGTAATGTCACAATAAATCCTTCATGTAGGCTGTTCTTTTCAGAGAAGTAGCAGATGGGGACTTCGGCTCTTACATTAAGCTCTCGGTTTTACTAGTCAGAAGTTGGGCTTGTGAATAATTTTCATTAAATTTTCTTTTGTGCCTCATAAAAACTACTTCTTCAGTGGTGGCATTAAATAATCAGAAGCCCAATTAAACAGGCATGTTGACATAAAACAAACCAAGGTGTTCCCCTTGCTGCAAATTAAATCTAGTTATGTGTAAAATAATCTCATTTGGGGTATTACCCAATACAGAACTTGTGGAATGGATTTTACAAACAAAAGTGGGGATGGCTGAAGCCAAGAACAAACAGACATGTTTTACAAGTCATTGCAGCATTTCTTACTTCTGGTTAAGTCCTAGATTTGTCTGTCTGCCTTGAGTTCCATCCAATTAGTTGAATGATTCTCCACTTGCTATTCATCAATGGATCCAAGGGAACACAATAAATATCTGTTCTCTGAAACCTCCCTTGGTTGATGCACTCATCCTTGCTTCCTCCTTTACCGTGCTTTTCATCACTGCAGAGCCTTTAGAATAACTCTGGAATTAATTGGCAGTGGGAAGTGGAAAAGCAGAGTAGAGGATGAATTTCCCTTGAAGCAGAAGGCCTTGTGCTTTTGCCTGTGCTATTGATGTGTACAGCTGCTCCATGGAAGCCTTTTCAACTTTCTTCTTCTCTGGCCTTCCTTCCCTTTGGTAATAATTGCATTTTCTGCTTTTATGGGGTCTTTGGGGGTTTTTTTGTTTAGATTTATTATGAGAATGCTTAATGGCCAACTAGTAAAGAACCTGCATGACGATTCTTTGGCTCTGTCTCCAGAGAAAGCAATTCCATGCACAACTTGGTGCTGCCCAGTCAGATGGAGGTGTCATGGGGGATGCACAGACCCTCCTGGCACTGCTGTGCTGAGGGGGGCTTGGCTCATGGCACGTCAGCTGTGCATGGTCCCCACCTCGGGGCTACTGAGTACTAGGGGATCACTTTTATCAAATTCAAGATAAAGTTTTTGTTGGAGTTCCTGTTGCTCGGCCAAGAGGTCTGAAGTCCTGGCCAATTCAGCAAACACGGCACTCTCCTTTGCTAATTTAAGCCATATCTCAGCATTGCTTTGGAAGCAGCAACGGCAGGACTTGGGCTCATGATCTTCAAGTTGTACTGTGGGGACTGGGTCCTTTTAATATCAAGGATCTTCATTCTATCTGCACCAGCAACCTTTATATTAACCAAGGAAAATAGTCTTCAGTTATTAATAAGAAATTCTTCTTTTATTACTGCTTTCTTACTAACCAGATGGGTAATTGAAATTCCTGAATTTTAAACTTCATCTGGATGAAGCATCTGGGTCCATCTCACTGGGTAGCCTTTAGTGACAGAAAATATTTTGGACTGGCAGCTAAAAGGACAGAGAGTTTATCAGCTGTTTCAGCTCTGCTCACATCATCCCTTTTGTGGCATCTCCCCTTACTTGGTTCTCCCTCTCTTGTTGTCACACAGGTTGCTGGTGCACTCTGAAAGGTGTTCTTGCACTGCCAACCTTCAGAATAAAATTATCTACCTCTGCAGCAGGAGCCATGTTAATTGCACGTGAATTAAACGATGTTAAAGTCTGTTCCCTGTGGACTCCCTGTCTGTCAGGGCTGCCCTTCTTCCTAAGCAGAAAGAACAAGAGTGCACTAGAAAATCAGGCAGACAAGCAAGTTCTGCAGACCCAAAGAGGTTTTAGGCTCTGGTTTTCTGGACAAGGATGCAGATACTCATTGCAATTGTGGGTTGTGCCAAAGCAGTTTCACTTCCATTCACTAAGCAGATTGTGTAAAGAACTTATGGCTGTTACTTCTCTGCTGGGGATATTTACAGCATAGCAGCACACTTTTTTTTTCCTATTGACTGCCATTTTTTCTGCTCTCCTGCCACAGACCTGCCCTAAACTCATTCTGGGCAGCCTCAGCTGCTCTGGGATCAGCAGCAGGGCACAAATAAATGATGGGTCACTTCTGCTACCCATTTGGTCACTTTTTTCAGTTAACTTTTAGTACATGTTATTGTCAAATCCTCTCCTGATTAAGGGTTTACGTATTTGATGCCTTTTAAAATGACATTTTAAAGAAGTTTTCTTAAGATCATCGTGGAGACAGCCTGTCAGGAATGCAGCTCCCAGCAGCGTGAGAGCATTCCAGCGGCATTACGGGCTCAGCAGCCACACACCCAACGTGGCCCTGCCTCGGTATGCCCAGAGGTGTAAGAATAGCTGTGAACAGCTAATAAGAATCAATGCTATTGGAGACATCTGGTTCAGCTTTCATTTTTCAGTGTTATTAGTGCTTATTGGTACAAGGCTCAGGAATGCAGCCAATCCCTTTGAAGTGGAGTGTATTGTAAGGCTGGAGGCATTGTGAGCCTTGTTGATGACCCTGTGTGTAACCTTTCATTTAAACATCTGTAATGCACGGAATGAGAAAGGCCTCCTTAAAAGAGAAGACTGGTATACTGGAAATTTTGTTGCTGACATTTTAGTATTCATTGTACAAAAATGGTGACGATTTAGTATTAATTTCAAACAAAAAATAAATTCTTTAATCTTTCAAGTTTCTTTAATTTTTTTAAAAAATCTTTTACTCTGGTCATGTGGCAACATCACTGTTCTTTTAGTTATTAATATGTAATAAAGGTCTTTAATCTGTGCACAGTACAAGCATCCAGGGAAGATACAGCTCTAGAAAATAATACAGAGACCAGGCAGAGCTGAAGTCAGCTGCCACCTGTGTCTTGTTCCCCTCAAAATCTCACCACATGCATCTGCAGTAGCCTGGAACAGGAGCATAATTTGACTTGTGAACAAATTGATCTGCATAAACCCCAAAGTTTAGAGTGAGGTTTTCAGAGGCATTTTGCAGAGCACAGGGAGGTCAGCATGGCCTGGCTGTCACAGGTCAGGCTCAGAACAGCAGCACGGCGAGGCTGGAGTGTTCTGAGTGCGCCGTGTTTGAGTAAAGATTCTGCCACAAATGCAGCAGTGACGTCACCTGGAGAAAGCTGGGAGAGGTGACTGGTGTGACAACCATCACTCCTCTGAAGACTGTGCTAGTCTACTTTGATCTATACACAAGAAAACTTTTTTGAGCTCCCTCCAACAGTCTGATTAAATGAGTTCCCACCACCTGTGAAAGGCACTTTTATCAAGGCAAAGAGAAGCTCCCCCAGCTGCTGAGTACTGACTGCTGGATGGTAGCTGGCTGCTGCTGTTCATGGATCACAGCACAAAGTTTTGCTAATCCTCTGCACAGATGTGGCAAATCTATCATAGTGTTTATCTTACCATGAACGATGCAAGTTCTCCCTCCCAAGTGCCTCGAGGGGAAGCAAGCGACAGTGTCTGCCCTCTTTTTCAGGCTGCTATACTGGGATGAAGGTGGTGCCCAAACAGCAAGATGTGACTCCAGTACCTGGCATGTGTTAGTAAAAGACACCTGGTGCTCTCTGACTTCAGCGTGGACAGGTAAATGCAGATGAAGGAAGGTGGAACCAGCCACACAGCAGGAGACAAAGCAGTACAGTGGCTGAATGTGGCAGTGGAACCCCCCTCAGTGTTCTCTGCTTCTCATTAGCAGTGGGGAGAGTCAGCTTGGATTTTTCAATGATTAGTGTGAAGATTGAACTTACTCACTTGTGGGGTTTTCTTATAGAGTGATTAATACAATTACTTACTTGTACTTAGTTGGAAATTGTCACAAATATTAGCAAGAATCAAAATATAATAAAAATAGGCCAATAGTGAGATGAAAAAAGTGGTGAAAGAAGTTGGTTGGCTTAAAAGGTAAAGTGTGATAAAGGCATAAGTGGGAGAGGAATTAGGATTATAAAAGCAGGAATGATAGAAGGAATGAATAACGGCAAAGCTTGGGCTGGCAGTGAGATCTGCAGGGCTGTGAGAAAGTCTCATAAGTGAAGTGTCAAGTGTGTCACTAAGGTAATTTAAATCTACTAGAACAAGGTAGAGAAGAAAATGTCTTCTGAATAAAATACCTTAGTCCTTTGGGATGAGATACACGATGTTACCCTGCAAGCGAGTTCTGTCTGTCCGTTTGGAGTGGCAACCAGCATTGCTGCTGGGACACGCTTGGCTTCATGTGTGAAGAGGACGAAGAGTGTGCTGGTGATCATTTGTGGACAAAATAGGGTGTAGATTTAGTTACAAATGTACACCAGCACAGAAAGTATCTTTTCTGCAGCAGAAATATACATTTGGTTAAAAGTTGTCTCTTTCAATTCCCCTTTGCAGGAGCCCTTGAGTATCAACAAAAGTAACAAATAAAATAAAGCTACCAAGAGAATTTTTCTTCACATGGAAAGAGTGATCTATGATTTTTTAAAAAACCTAGACACTTTAGAATTGTTGTTTCTCAGTACAGATAGCAAGGATATGTTTTAAACCAGGACACTCTTTCTCTGTTAATCCATCTAAGAGTGAACTAATACGTTCTTCACCTCATGACAAATAAACAAGGTGGCATATTGGGACGGTGTGTAAAAATGTAGAACAAAGAAAACTAGCCCACCATGACAGTGGAAATAAGAAAACTGCACATTCCTCTGCCTGGGGCTTCTTCACACTTCAGTATCCTTAATTATGTTCCAGGGTATTTTGGCATTCCTTCTATTTGCATTTAGATCTTTCATCAGGAAGTTAATGTTCTCAGAGCAAGTAAGATCTCAAACCCCATAAATCCTAATGTTTAATACGTTAACGATATAGAGATAAGTATTTAATTTTGCTTTATGCATGACAGAGAAGCCAATGACAAATAGCACTGAGTAATATTTATGAGTTCCATGCCTGAAGGAATAATAAGTGCTTTAAATTATTGTAAATTCCAACAAAGCACATACATTGAACGCTTTATAAAACTTTATACTTTATGCATATTAACTACCACATTGTTCTCCCTACCATAGTTCAGCTTCTGGTGTTTCCAGCTGCTGTGATTACAAAGCATCATCTTCCCAAGCTGGAACAATCTGTGGGAATGTATCTAACTGTCCTTGATATTGTTCTGGCCTCCAGGTTCCAGCTATGTCCTGAAAAATGCCATGAATAGGGCAATAAAAAAATTTATTGCAGTGCTAAGCAAGTAGCATATGGTTACTAAATGTCTATCATGGCTAGAAACAAAATAGGGTTCATCTTTCCTTCTTCTCTTTCATATTTGAATATTAACTTTACATGGCAGCTTTGCTGACCAGCATTTCCTGGGCTTGCTGGAGGAAGGAACCTCACACACCCAGGTGCACAGCAGCAATTTCTACATGAATCTTGCACCAGCTCAGCAATGAAGAATGAAGAACTATGGGAACAGAAGATGGACTTAGCAAAGGAAATCTATAGAAAGCCACTTCATTTCTTGGATTTTCAAGCACACCTTATAAGTGGACTCAGAAGAAGTCACAAGTGTACATGGAGGTATCAATTCCTCTGGCTGAATTTGGGTCTGATAAGGGTGGCAAAATGAAGACGCTTTGGCAGGTAAGGAAGTATTTACAGATAATTGTGAGAGAAGATGAGTGCCTGGTGTAAAATGATACCGTTGCCAGTTGTCATCATCAACACTGACTGTATGCTGCAAGACTTAAAAGACGGTTGGCGTGTGGGCAGATCCCCACAGCAGCTCAGTGCCAGAGGAGTGTGCTGAGGCTGAACCACGCAGAGTCAGTCAAACTGGCAGTGATCAGGCAGGTAACTCATCAGCTGTGGGTCCCCGGGGGCTGCAGGGGCCCCTGCCCTGGGGAGAGCTGCAGAAATGTCCTTCTCCTTTGAACAGCCGTGGGTGGAGGCTGCTGGTCAAGGTCGGGCACCTCAGAGAATGCCAAGTCTCCTGCTGTTTTCTGAGGCTGGGCGTGGGGGCTCCCTGGCAGCGTGTGGGAACCTAGGGTTGATATCAGGGCAATAAATCCACATTTAGGGCCCTTGTCTACCACTGTGGAAGATCAGCTTCATGGCTCAGACAGTGTTTGCTAGCATTCATTTAGGAAAAATGAATAACAAAACATAAACCTTTTTGTTTGTTGGAAGTGTTGCAACAAGATTTTTGAAAACATATTTCAGAACTCTGCTTCGTAAGGATATGGGCCACTCTTGACTTTCTGCACTGTTTTACCAGGATGCCCTGAGGACCCTGCCCCCCTCCAGCCTCTGCTAGAATGACTGAGTCGCCTGAATGTGGAGGAGGGTTTTTAAGTGCTTGGAGGAGGGGCAGGCTGGTGACCAAGCAAAGCTTAAATCCTCCCAGTAGTTCTCTACTCAACTTAGTGAAGGCATTTCTCTGCGAGGAGAATTTTCCTGCACTCCCAAACAGGTATGGCAAGAGATTATTTAAAACATTGCTGTCAGTGCCTTCTAGCACTAAGCCTGATTACCTTTCTCTCGTGTCTTGGACGACTGCACATGCCTGCTTTCAGGAGCATGGCAAAGCACCAGCACTGCCAGGAGATCCATGTCAATGTGTGAGGTACCTCTGCAGTGAAAATGACAGCCAGAAATTGGTAGTTGGTGCTTATAATTTAGACCCAAGAAGCTAAGATTGACATTTGCTGGCAGCAGGTTTGTTGTGATTAAGTATATTTTTTCTTTAGCCCGTGAAAAATACTCACACAAGAATTACTTGATCCACAGCAGAAGAATAGGATTAGCATCAGGAAGAGGTGTCTGGTGGCAGCCTCAATAGTCTGAGCTTCCCTCCCTGAATGGGACTCATTCTTCCCCAGCTGAGCCGGTGGGAAGTTCTTGCTCCTGCAGGAAGGTGCAGGGAAGGCTGCCGTGGTGTTGTCTTTTGCTCTCATGTTATGCCCTTTTGCAGGGGTCAAGAGTTCTTCCATAACACTCACTCCAGGCTAGTGGTCTCAGCATAAGGAGCCTACTTGGCGTGTCCTCTCGGAAAGGACTTTATCCATGGGGTGATCCATGGAGCCCTCATGAAATGCTTGTCAGCCCAGCACTGTTTATTCCAGGTTCACTGGAAGGAGACCTCACTTCTCTCTTCAGCCTGGCCTGGCAACATTTTTCATACATTTTCTGTGCCACAGGCGTATCTCAGTAAGATCTCTCTGCCACAGGCTGACAGTCTGGCACAGGCACACAAAGCCACTGACAGCACCAAGGTGCCGCCCATTATTGGAGCATGCTGGAGTGGACAACTGCTGGGAGATCTCAAGTGCCAGACAATGAACGAATCCTCTGCGGTTAATTGTCATCCCTGCCAATGAGAGGAGGTTTGTCGCTCTCGAAATCAAGGACAAAAGTCTTTTCTTCAGCCCTTTATTGCCTGTCACAAAGCTGGTTGGTGCAGCTGGGATCAGGCCCACAGCTGATCCTTCTCTCCCCCGCCTTGGGCCATTCCTCCCAGCTCAGCTGGGGTCACCCGGACAATGGGGAAGCTGCGTCTGCCCTGTCACAGGATGCTGGGTCTATAGCCTGGACAGCCTGAGAATGCGTGTGTGTTCTCCCCCTTGATGTTCAGGGGCTTGATACCTCTTTGTTTGCTTTGCTTTATTGTAAGGTAAAATGGAAGAAGGGAAAATGCCTCTGCCTAGAAATACAGATGCACTGTGACATAAAAGGGATGAGAAAGGCACATTTCAGCTGTGAGCTTCACATCCCAGCTCAGCACAGGGGTGGTGTAGCAGGAGGCTGTCACAGTAGCTGTGACACTGCAAGGGCTCTGCAGACGAGATCCTCTCCACAAGACAAGCCTGTTTCATGTTCAGGTAACAGGCTGCCTACTGTAAGGTGTCAGGATAATTTGGCAGTTCCTCTGGCAGATCTCTCTCTGTGCAGGAGTGAACAGGCAGGTCTGACTAACCTGCCAGCAAATGAGCCATCAGAAAGTAGTGATCAGAAACTGGTGCTGCTCTCTGTTTTCCTGTGTTGGAACGTTGCTTCCCCGATGTGTTTGATGTAGGTGCCCTAAAAGCATAGAATAATTTTTTCCACTCTCTGTGTTTTTGTGGTTACCTTTCTCCCATCCTGGGAGCCAGCAAGCAGATCCCAGCATGTCCATTTGCTACTACCCACTTGTGCCTCAGCGAGACACAGCACAGCCTGTGCAACCTATGCTTGTCTCATTAGGACCTAACCTGGTTACCTGCTTCCCAGCATTTACCTAGTGGGCCTTACAGAAAATCACTGCCTTGTGTCCTCATTTCCATAAAGCTACTGCTACCAAGAGCGTCTCAGCAGCTGGCTGCTTTTCCCACAGTGTATCATATGTGATGATTAAACTGCATTTGTTCTGCATATCCATCTAAACAACTGCCTGTGTTCACACCTGCACTAAACACCAAAGGGGCAATGCCCGGTGGTGTGGGTTAAATAAAAGTCTGCCCTTGCCAGATCAGCACCAAGGAGCTGGAAAAAGGTCAGAACTGCAGTGGTGTCCTTCCCTTTCTCCCTGCTGGTATGGCTGTTATTACGCCTGCAGAGCAAAGAGCAGCAGAGGCTGATAAGCATCCTGAGGGAGGTGATTTACCTTGTATTTACCTGTGCATATAAACCAGGCTTGAAACTGATGCCTTGGGAAGGCTGACCTGGAATAGAGACTAGACAGAGCTAAGATAATAAAGGCATCTAACGTTAAAGAAATGTATGGCTCTTAGTTCATCTACTGTTAGGGACTAATGTATTCCCTGATTTTTCAGGTGTCATTGGATTATTGATAGTTATTGTGTTCTATCTGCATATCAGTGCTTGTACTCCCTCTGCAAAAGATGCTCACCTGGAAGCCTGTGGAAATCAAATACATATTCAGGACTCAAAACAACTCCTGCCTGATGTATTCAAACACAGCAGCAGAATTTCATCACCTACCTCACCACCAAATTCTTTTCAGATCTTATCTTTTCCAGTCATAAGCTAAAAAAGATGCATGATACAATATCCAGCAGTGCTGCAGGGGATGTGACTCCACCAGTAATTTGTGAGATAGATGTTGGGAGTGCCCCTAACTAAAATTGTTTGAGGATAAAATTACTGAACGGGGTGCTGAAATGGTGCATCACCCACTGGCCTGGCCCACGATTTCCAGAGGAATTCTAGGACCTACGTGCCAAAATGCTACTGAATATCAATGGGAATTTTGTTTTTAATTCAGTTGCCCAAAACCAAACTAATCCTTCCCATAATGTTTCTTTCAGATTTTGGATGGTGATTACATTAGAAATCCTATGGACTTTGATCATAACAGACAATATTTGCTTTGATGTGGTACAGCTTTGATAGCCACATCAACATGAAATCAAAATAAAAGAAAAATTTAGAGTTTTGTATCAGTTTACGATGGCAGCTATTCATAAAAATCTCTGATGGAATTGGCATGTATGTGATATTTATGTACAGTCTGAGAAGCACAAGCCAGGGACCAAGGTCTGATGCAAAACTAAGGTGTTGTAAATGACAAAAAACGTAAGCAATTCCAGAGTAGAAATGACACCTGTGAACCCCTGTTCCAGACCAGACTAGAGGTCTAGGAGTTGCCACGTCCTTCACTTGCCACCACAGGTGACAACATGAGTATTTTTAACAAACAGACAAGAAACATCAGTTGGTTTCTGACAGAGCATCACCAACATGGGTTGTGAATGGGACTTGTTGAGTTCTGGCTGCTGGTTCCTTAGAGAAGGACAGGATCTCTGGTCCAGGTTTTCTTCTCGAGAGTAGGTGTGCAGGGACAAAGTGCTGGAGAGGCCCTGAGAACATAGTCCTGCCCTCCATCAGCACCCGTGGAACTGGCCACAGGGGCACTGAAGGCATTTCGCATAACTGGAGGGCAAGGTTTTCCTTCTGTTGGCCACAGTGTTTGCACAAGGAAGACCTGCATGACTGATTGGAAGAAAAGAATATTTGTAGCTTATATATTGGAGAGATGGTTCAGGAACAGTTAATCCTTGTGAAAATCCTGCTCTCAAATGCCGCCGAGAGCAGTGTTGGTATTTGCAATGTCCAAGCCAGTCTGTGAGGAGCACCCTCTCGCCAAGTGTGACTCTGGCAGATGGAGGGGGACACTTTCCTCCCAGTGGGACACAGCAGATTCTGTCATGAGTGCTGCCTGGACGCTGGGAGTGCAGCTTTTCCTCCCCCTCGGGCATTTCCTGGCACTGTGGCGGGGGCCAGGCGTGGTGCTTGCAGGTGGAGCATGTGGGGCACCTTGTCCCAGCATGCCCTACCTGCAGAGCCTCTTCACACTGCATGGACACGGGTGTACACTGAGCACCTATTTTATCTCACTGGTTTTTGCTGATGGCAGCGTGTCCTCGGCTCACAATCCTCTGCACTGTGTGTCAAATCAGGCTCTCCTCAGCCAGCTGCTGTCACACAGGATGTACCTGTGAAATCTGCCCACCTCGGGGATGATGCTCATCATTTAACATAATCTTGTGCTTTCCTTCATGCTTCATTTTTCATGCTCTTAGCAGCTATAACAAGTCTGAAAGGTAAATGATGAAAAGCCTGAAGTATGTGAGGAATGACTGTTTGATTCTCCTGCAACACTGGGAAAGAAAAGCCACAAACACCTTTGAATTTTCATGTGTATAAGATCCTGTTCATGCCACACCCATGCAGGGCTCAGAAACATAAAACATGCCAACTTATATTTATAGGCTCTTCAGGATACCCCTTCTAACAGCTGAATTCTGCTACATGTTTTTTAGAAGATTAAAAAAGAAAGGTAGAGAGTTCTTTATTAGAAGCTGAAAATTACTGAATGCAGCAATAGATCTGGTGTGGAAGTTTGAATAATAGTTTGAACATGTGAATTAAAGTTCAGAAATTTGCTGTGATGCCCTCAGGGGCATGTCTCTGCAGTAGCTCTATGTAGAGATAAGCAAGGTACCATGAGAATCAATTCCTGCTTGTTGTAGCTACGGTAATTTGGGCTAATTAGGGCAGGCTGAGCACCACCCTGGTGCTGAACAGAGAGCTGTAGATAAATTCAAAATAACTAAGCTGTCAACTTCTGTGAGTTCCTCATCCAAAAGACCTCACTTGCAATCACCTGTGGAGAAAAGCTGCTTGCACAGACAGGCCATCCTGACAGCATCCCAAGCCACGAAACAAACATTTCAGTTCTGAGGAAGATTCAATGCTTAGAGCTTCCTGCCAAATTCCCCCGGTGTTGTCTGCAGGTTGCCGAGCCCCTGGGGAGCCTCGGTGCCCGGGGGCAGCTGGGTGCTTTGCCAGCTCTGGGGGGCTGACCTGGCTCGAAAGGGAGGAACTGAGAGCACTGCCCGTCTGTTCTGCCAGCACCAAGTCCGGTAGAGCCTGGCCACGCTTCCAGCAGTACCTACGAGATGAAAGGCTGAGATCCGCCGGTGGTTGCCACCTTCCCCCCGCCCAGCCCCACCTCAGCAGTGCCCCGTGGCTGCCTGAATCATCACAGCAGCGCCAGCACCGACAGCTTGCTTTGCAAAGCATTAGCTCCTCAGTGCCCGTCTCTGCTCCAGTTCCCACTCGGCTGAAATGACGAAACCCTGTACAACATCAGTCTGACACGGCTGCTTACTGCTGGAGAGGATTCGCTTGTTGCACTGACAAAGCTGCCAGGTATGTGGAAGGGGAAGGGCTAGGCTGCGCTCACATGCTCCAAATGCAGTTAAGAAACCTGAAAACACAGCACAATCTGATGTAAACAAACAAGTTCTGCATATTCTCCCTTCCCAAATATTCAGAAGTCTTAAAAGAATTGGGTGTGTATTGAAAGTAGCCGAAGGCAGCTCCATCCTGTGCTACCAGCGCGTACGCAGCCGATCGCCCAAAGTTTCACTTGGCAGCTTGACAGGGTTACGTGTTTTCACATGGGTGAACAGTTCTCTGACAAAGCACTGCAGCCTGAACACTGAAAACCACATTGTCTTGTTCCATGGACTCTGATTTCAACAGGCTGGAACAGAAATTTTCCTTTCTTGGCTCCAGCCTCTCCACTGGGTCCCCTGCCTGAAAGAAGCAGCCTTCCAGCACCAGGAGCCCGTTTTCTTTGACCTTTTGAATCTCACCTGCGTTCTCACTGAGAGACAGCATCCCTCGTGTTGTGCCCCACGTCCTTGCTAAGCTCCTCTGGAGACATAGTTCCTGATGCCAAGGGATCCTGCTGTCAGGAAAAGATCTGAACCTCTGGCATTTTGGATTTTGGGAGACCATTGATCAGAAAATTTGATGCTTGCAAGAGATGCAAGCATCTTCTGAGAAACGAGAAGCATTTCACTGCAAGCCCAAGTGCTACAGGAGCAGGGCTGGCTCCAGAACACCAGGTTGGCTTCCTGGCGTGCCATGACCTGCACTTGTTTCTCTTATGGGCCAGAGAGGAAAATCATTCCAGGGAAAGAAAATTCACTATGTAACAAGTTGATGAACAAACCATGAAATATGGGGCAAAATGAACCTCTTACAGTTCTGCACTGAGGAAACAGAGAAAATTGTTCTTTTTACCATGGTGGCTCAATTGCTCTCTTTAAAAATTGGATTTCCCGTCTTTTAGAAAAAGTCCCACTTTTAATGACTTTGTTCCATGCTAAAAATAACTTTTTTTTTTTTTTTTTACTGAAATATGAAAAGATAAACAGAAAGTCCACAACATGGCCGGACACTACATGATACTAAAATCTGACATGTTTTTCTAGTATCACTGTTTTCATTCACGTATATACTATTTCCTTCCTACTTGCATAAGTTAAAAATATGTGAAAGTGCTGGAGTGCTCCTGAGAGCTCCATCCTGGGGAAACGATTTGAGCTGCTGAGCTGAACCAGCAAGAGCAATTCTTCTGACTAAATCAATAAGGAGCCATCACTAGAAAAAAAAAAAAAAAGAAAAAAAAAAGGAAAAATAAAAAGGAGAAAAAAGTAGCAGTCTCTTGACAGAGTTGATTTCTGTCATTTTGAGGGATAAAAGATGCTTTTTTCACTCATCACTCTTGTGAGGGACATAAAAGTCCACCTACAATACAAATCACATTGTTTACCAAAACCACAACCAAATGCATTTCTGGTTCCTTCTGCAGCAAGCTTTGATGTCAAGTGGCGTTCCCAGCATGGAGACAAATTTATTTATTCATTAATTTAATATATCCAATAAGCCAACCAGCACACAGACTTATTCTTTACAAGTAATTAGAATGTATTACAAGCATACAAATGTGCCTAAGATTGAGAACTTGGGTTATAATCTAATGAAAATATTGTCACTGAATTAATTTCCTATGTGGTGCCAGTCTCACAGAATAAAAAGTACATTGAAAGTCTTCAGAGACCTACTGTCAACAGCCCAGCACTACCTCTATTTTAAGCAGGAGAAGATTAGATTTCAAAAGCCTGTTCTTTTTCATGTGTGTTCTAGTTGTCTTAGAGGAATCTTCTGTACTTGAAAGGCCTCATGAAAGTTTCAGAAATTAAGGAAGTGAAGAAACTTTTTTCGCTACAAGTATAATTAAAATTAATACTTCATTATTAATAACTTATCTATTAATTTAAAATCTATTTATCTATTAGGGTTTTTATGGTGCTGTTGATTTATTATTAGCCATTGGTCATTAAAAAGGCACTAGTCTCATAGAAATGGAGTTCAGCTTGGGCTGAAGGCAGCTGGTCCTCCCTGCGAGGAGCTGCAGTTCTGGGAGCTGCGGGTTGCACCACAGCAGCAATTAACAACTGGGGTGGGTGCAACCCTTGTGGCAGTAGCCGTGGTCTTTGCCAGCACTGCAGCAGCACACAGACCCTCATACCCAGTCCTTGTCAAAACCATTCGTTTCACTCTTACCTTAGATTTTAATTTCTCCGCGTTTTGCCAGCTGACTGCTGTTGTAGCAGTGAGAAGAGAAATACTTTTAAGAATGGGACCTGTGATCTCAGTAACACACACAAACCCAGAAGCTGGGGCTGACACAGGCTCTTGGCTGGGGCTCTGAGAGCAGCTGAAGTCAGGCAGATGAGCCCCAAGTGGGATATCGGTTCGGGCTTTCTGTTCTGAGCAGGGGGTAACAGAAACTGGGCAGAAACAGCCGCACCTGGGTGCAGAGCTTCAGAGCCCCAGGAGCTGCCAGCCCGACAGCAATCAGCCTTCCAACACACTTCTGTTTCTTTCTGCCTAGTGCACAGCCTGGGGCCTTCTCCCTCTTTATAGTAGTGAAAAAAAGAATTTAAGTTATCCAGGGTTACGTAATTAATCTTTGGTCAGATGTGCTTTGCCTGCCTCAGTATGCAGCAGGCTTCCACTGCTGTGTCCTGCACCAAGGATGGTTGCCAGTGGGAGTATAATTACCTGTGCTCTCCTCTCGGCCCTAAAACAAAAGGCTTCCGCAGAGTGCTGAAGTGTAAAGAAAGATCAAGGGAATGCTCGGGGTTCCCTGGGAGCACTAAAGTGCAAGGCTTATCAGCGGCTCCTTATCGCCACTAATCTGACAACACAGGTGTGATGGGATGCCCCAGCTGGGACGGATCTCTGGTAATCTGATCAGGAGCATCCCATTGTGCGCTGCTGGACACCAGTTTACTCCTTGAACAAAGGAACAAATTAAGCCCACCTGAGGTGTGCTGGTACCCTCAGGGGTGTGGAGGGGAGACCTTGGCTGTCTGCGAGTGTGCAGCTCCCAACCACTGCACACCACCCCTGCCGTGTTCCACGGGGCAAGGAGAGAGCAGAATTACAGAATGGGTGCTCAGAAGAAAAGGCATTTCATATCCCGTGCTCCTCATTTCAATAAGACAGATGGCTCACTGTGAAACAGCTTCCAGAAAAAACACCAAACCTCTGTGACCCACATCACTGCTGCAGTGGCAGAGCCAGAGCAGCAGCCTGTGCCTTCCCCGGCCCCACCCAATGGACAGGACTCGTCCCCAGGGCTGGGTCAGAGAAGTTCATGGCTGAGACCAGTGTCTGGTTACAGCCAGGGTTGCAAAGCAGAGAGGTGCTCTCCCCAAGCTCAGTCCAAAGTGCCAGGAACACAAGTGGACATCGATGCATGCTCAGTTCTGCTCCTCTCTGGACCAGGTCTCCCTCACCTTCCTCATTCCCACTCCCTGCCTGTGCTCCCTGGGCCCCACCACCTCAGGGGAGGAGGCAACGTGCCAAAACATTGTCTTGAACTGAAGCAGCAAAAGAGCTAAAAATAATTTGGGGAAGAACTGTGTTGAGCTCCAAATTAGGTTGACTGTTTATTCAGGAAATAGTATTTCAGGTAGAAAGCTGTAAGGAACTCTTAAGTGCCCTACCCTTTTCTACAGTAATTTGAATGGAAAAATGGGCCAACTCTGACAAAACCAGTTGAATTCTACCTAAGCCTGTTTGAAGGTAAAATATCACAGCACATGGAAAGATTTGTTTGATTGGGACACAGAAGCACATGACAATGATGGAAGTCTCTGTCACTGATGGATGACATGAGGTGTTTGAGCCAGGCTCCTGTGCTTTATGTACAGCTCCAGCCTGTCCCCCCTGTCAGCTGCTAAAGGCTTGCCATAGAAACATTGCTTTTATCTGCCTGTCTTACAGAATCCTTTTTGCTTTGGACATCATCTGACTATGCCAGGGTCTGATCAAACCCTCAGTACCTGCTGCTTCTAGGAACTGGGTCGGGCCTATCTGCCAGTCAGTCAGCAGGCACAAGGGATGGCAGGAAGATTTTGGAGTGAGCAGATGTTGTGTTAGATCCCTGCACGGTTCCCTGTGGATGCACCATCCCACAGGCAGACATCACTTCCACATTTTGG
The DNA here is from genome assembly GCA_013397195.1 of Hylia prasina. NCBI lineage: Eukaryota > Metazoa > Chordata > Aves > Passeriformes > Sylviidae > Hylia > Hylia prasina. The sequence goes on from VYXD01014183.1 coordinate 244,739, forward strand.
CTAAAGATGAGAGAATGTGATGCCTTCTTGCTAATTAAAGGCCAAGATATTGTTAGTGTAAGTCCAGATGAAGACTGTCATCATTCAGTGCAGTGAAACGTGCACTGTTCATGTTGTGCTTTATATAATTCTCCACTCTTATTTCCTTTGCAGTTTGGGGTGCAGCTCTGGCCATGTCTGGCACTTGCTCACCAGGTGATACTGCAAGAGCCACACTGAGCTGCCTGTGACAAAAGCATCCGACCCTGGCCGTGGCTGGTGAGAGCCATCAGACCCCAGCAGGGAGCTGGGGCCAAGGAGATGTGCAGATCATTTCTGAATTCAACATCCTCACACATACAACTAACTCCACGCCATCACTTTATCCAAGTGATTCATATTTAGTTCTAGGAGTATGAGAAAATCCAGCTGAAGACTGCAAGTGGTAGCTGTAGCTTTGACAAATACTGCAGGCCAAATTCATTAGTACGTTTTCAGAGAGAATTGTTTCATTTTCCCATCATAAGTAAACAAAGAAATAGCATTTCTATCACCTCATTTCAGAATGTACCTGCTGGTTCTGGGGCTAATTATCATGGTTTTTTCTGTGATGGAAAATAGCCCTACAGCATCTTAACTGTAAAATTTGGTTTTCAGAAAAGAACGGTTTTCTGAGGACATAAAAATGTGTTTCATTCTTACTGAGTAATTGGTTTATATTTGAATATAAATAAGTGGAAGCAAGTATGCCACGTATTTCATAGCACTTTATGTACAATCATTTACAGTGGGACCATACTCATAATATTTCTTTTATGTTATTAAAAATACTGATAAAACACTAGACATTCATTTGTTACACCACTTCCAAGTGCACGGGAGGATGAACAAATGTGTTTCCATTATAAGAGGTAATAATAATTAAGAGTGACAGAACCTTATCCTCAGGATCTGCCTCCCAGCAGCAGTTTGGCTGATAAAAAACCAGAAGTTAAGATAAGGCAGCAATTATTAAGACAAATCTTTTGAAGGGCTGTTTGAACTCCTGTGTCCAGCAGATAATCTGATTTTACAAGGTGCTCGGAGGCGGGGGAGGCTGCATGGGAAGCAGTACCCAGGTGCAGGCCTTTAGCCCCTTGCACCGGCATTTTTACCTCTAGCCATTTCCCTGGTCTCTTCTTCTTTTGTTTGCAACAGCTGTGGCACATAAATCAGTCTCCATTCTGTCTCACTGACACCAAAGAGAAACAGAGCACAAACAATGCACAACAGCAAGCCCCAAATGTATTCATCTTTTTTTTTCCCTCCGTTTTTTTTGTGATCCCTTTCACCTATTTTTGGGGGGAGATTCAAAAATGGCTACGGGCAACTCTAATTCTTCCTTCATGAATATTAGATGCACACAGAGCATGAATATTTGAGTAGCTAATTCTGACTTAGGTGAATCCAATTGCTAATGGCAATTCATTTTTCCTTAGTGACATTCCACCAATAACCAGTGTGAGTGGGACAGGATGATGCAGTTTGGAGCTGGAAAGCAAAAGGGAATGAAACTAGGAGCAAAACTGCTTTATTGATCTAATCCTCAGGTGGGACTTGGGCTGTGACTGCTCCCTTACCTTGGGGAGAGTTTGAGCAGGGAGATCTGTGCTCAGCAGTTACGTGTGGATCTTTAAGAACAAAATAGGGGAAAAGCTTTTAAACTGATTTTTATTATGTCACTGAGATACTGCCTCTTGCTGTGCTGTGCCCTTGGTGGTGTCACCCACGTGATGTGCAAACTGCCCTGGGAGGACTCAGTGCCCCTGGGATTCACCGTGTCCTCACTGCTGGGCAGGGCCTGTTAGGGCTGGGGCATGGCCTGTTTCTCCAAGTAGGTGATCCCGCCTTGCTGCTCAAGGGCTCCAGGGATATGCTGCAATGGCAAGGGGCTGGAAACTGGGCTGTCCCATGTGGTGATGCTGGGTTATGTGTAAAAGTGCATGCTTTGACAGAAATTGTGACTTGATGTCCGAGGCATAGAAAAGAAATGTGGTGTTTCTGGACCTAGGGAATGGCAATGAGTAATCGGATGTGACCAGACCAAGCCTCAGCTGATGTTCCATGTTTATGCTTACGTGGCCCAAGAGACAGCAACAAGTATCTATCATTTGGTATTAGTCTCGAATTTGCCATTACTAGATGGATGCTTTATGATCCATTGCTAATACTTACACACTTTTGTCTGCTTTAGCATGAGGCTGCCCTTGCATGTGCTTTGCACAGGAAAAGATCCCACTGGGGCTCTGAAATCACCATGGAGCAGCTCCTCTGCCAGGGTTTGGGTTGTGTGCCTGGAGGAGCCAGGATGTGTAACGATCTGTCCCCATCTGACAGAACCTGCAGGGGCCAAAAACCTGTGCAGAAGGAGCCTCTGCCATCCCCCTTGCTGTGTCCCTCCACCAGGCAGCCTGGGCTCCAGCTCCACGACGCTGAAACCGTCGGGGCACTGCTCAGCTGTCCCTGGGTCCCCCCGCCTGTGAGAACACTGGTGCCAGCCCCACGTCACAGAGAACACACTCTCAGTCTGCAAAAGCAAAGAAAGAACTGTACACTGAGAGAAAGTCCTGCTTAGTTTACAGGTTGCTTTTATTTACAAATATACTGAAGTGTAATCTCTCTCTTTTTTTCTTTTTCTGTTTTTGTTTAGACTCTGTGTGTGTATATGTGTGTGTGTGTGTGTGTGTTCACGTGCACATACACGTGGGAAGGAAGATGATGCATGAGAACTCATGGATCTTAGCTGCCAGAAATGGTGGCAGGAAAAAAAATTGAAGTGAAATGAAATTTAAAAACACTAATAAATAATTTAATAATGACAAATAATTAAATTAAAAAAATTCCAATCTACATACATTATGGTCGTTTGTTTCCAACACGGAGGGAAAGGAGCAGCGAATCTACAATGAAAGGAGCTGGTTAAGTATGAGAGAGCACAGTCATATTTTTTACAAGTTAAACAAATTGTAACAGACAGCTACAAAATACTACATTTCAATAACATAAATACAGAATATATAAATATACAAGTAATACAGCCATACACAGCTAAAAAATAGGGTGTTCACCTAAAAACAGAGTTCCCAATGCAAAGTATCTGGCAGCCCCTTCACAGCTGCTGCTGAACAAACCCAGAGTGCACTGAGCCAAGGTGGTGCAGGCTGCAGCCACCAGGAGGAAAACAGCGTCAGCAAAGTCAGACCGGCCTCAGAGAAGCAAGACCGTGTTGAGAGCCCGCCAAAGCAAAAAGACTCCAGGCAAGCAAATGCCCAAGCCTGTCCCTCAGCAAGGAGCAGGGGTGCCTGAAGCCCTGGCCCTGTGGCTGCCCTGTGCCCCCAGGCGGGGAGGGGGCTGTGGAGGGACCTGCATGCTCGGGAGGCTGGGCTGGGCACGGGCTTGTGTAAAGCATGATGAAAGCACTGAGATCTGGGTACTGTGGCTCCAGCTCCCACAGCCCTGTTGTGCTTCAGCTGCCTCTGTCCTTTCACTGCTGTCACCCAGCTCCAGCTTGGGAGAATCCTTCCCTTCCTCGTGGTCCTGCTGTTCATTTCTAGTGACTTTCAGGGAGAACCAGGGTACTTATGGCAGGGTTCATAGAGGTGCTCTTGTAAACCCAAGCTTGCAGCATCCCAGCATCATCCCAGAGCCAGGTTCACTGGAATACCTGGGGCAGTGGCTTGGGACATAACCCTGATCCTTAAGGAAACTGGAAGGGAATCCTGAGCACAGTAGGAAGAGGGAAGTGGGTTCACATCATCTCTGGAAGGTTTGCTGGCATGAAGGACCTTCCCCACGACATGATGCACAGTGAGGTGGCTGAGCAATGACCCTTCAAAGGACCTGGTAATGATCATCTGAGTTCTGCAGGGTGGATTTGAAAAATCCACTCAGCAGCTACTGCGTGACTACCATGAGCCACATCTCAGGCAGGGTTAACTGCGCCTGGGCCAGGTGATCTGCACATTCTTGATGACAGAGTTTAAAGAAGAAAAGGAGATCAAAATGCCCAGGATCATGTTTCAATATAAATGAGTGCAACCACCACCATTTATTTACAGCAACACAATTGTCTTCACTATTGTGACTGTGAAAGCCCAGGTTTGCCCCACAGTGCAGTGATGAGAGGGGCTGCAAACAGCTGGAGTCACCCCTCAGCAGCAGCCCTGCCAGGGGAAGGTGCTGCTGCCCCAGAGCCCCCCTGGACCCAGCTCCAGGCAGCTCAGCAGCTGTTGGGGGGTGCTGGGAACACTCTGCCACCGTCACAGACCTGCAGCTGCACGAGAAGGACCTCTGAGCTCGCACCCAGCAGATTCCTTCTGATCTCACAATCACCTTTTTTGTACATTATTGAGCACACTGAAACCTAATCAATCATCTTTTACTTAATTGCATCTTGTCACCACTTTAGCTGCACACGTATTCCTTGATTAGCCAAAACAATATGATGGAAACACTGTGAAGAACTCACTTGATGCATTTCTATTAGAGAGAGGTTAATTTCCTAGGGAAAATGATCAGTGTAAGGTGCATGTAATAAACTGCTGTCATGACCTCTAGCCTTTGAGCTCCCATATGAGCAATCATTGTTTGTGGTTTCCGTGGAAGTGCCAGATGCTAAGAATTTTTGGCAAGAGTTTATCAATTTGACTCAATGTAAGATATTGCTGCGGTATGGCCCATTAAACATTTTACTTTCACCTGATCGGGGACATTCCCTTGACAGCAGAAGAGTAAAGCAGAAATCAAAGAGGTCAGAGGTTGCTGTATAATCTTTTACTGCAAGGTCCCAGGTTAAAACCACAATGATCACACTCCAGTAGGATAATTTATTCCACAAAAAGAAAGTGACATTTATTTTGCTTTAATGAACTTTGGCCTTTGCCAGCTATCACAGGCCAACTGGATATCCTGCCTATGCACCTTCCCTGGGCCAGCAGTGGCCCACCATGGCATGGAAAGTGTTACACGTGCCAAGGGCCTGAATGTGTGCGTGTGTGTGGCTCCAAAGGTGGCAGAACGTGGGGCAACAAACAGCTAAGGCATCATCATACAACACACCAAGGGACAGGAGATAGTATGTACAAGCATGAAAAAAAAGAGGTGGCAAACAGTCACCCAAAAAACCAGCAAATTATACTTCAGCTATAAAATGGGATGTCTGATTTTTTTCCTTGGAGATGGATTATTTTTCAACATCCATCCCAGATGCAGAGGTAGAGTTGGGACAAGGCAGTTCTCCAAACTGTAGGTCATGTTATAGTTCTCGTATAAGTCCCTGTAAACACCAAAAATGCCATTTTTGATCCTGCCAGTAATGAGATATGAAGCAAGGCTGTGCCTGTGTAAGGAGTCTACAGACTGGTACATCTGAGAGGCTTTTCTATGACTGTAAAGCAGCACAGCAGAGGGGAGAGCAGGGAAAGGATGAATCCATCGAGATCGGTGGTGACAAATGACAAATGGTTACATGTGCCATATGAAACCTGCTTCCTTCTGCCCTGCCAGCAGTGAGGATCACCTGAGTTCTGTATAGATGTTTGCTATCATGCAGAGAGAAAGGAAATTGTTATTTATTTTGATACACAAGGAAAGGGAAAAATACTTGAACAGGACGTGCTAGAAAAGAAAATCCTTTCAATTTCAAAATATATTCAGGGGCTCACAACGCTCAGTTGAAACCACATCCTTGCCAGAAAGCAGGGGATGGTCACTGGGCAAAGCACATGGACACAAGAGAACCACATTCCTGGGGATGGCAGCAACGGGCACCTGCAGGGACAGGGACAGCAGCGTCCCCTGGAACCCCGCAGGGCCCGTCCCTGACCGAGGCCGTGCGCGGCACTCGGGATCGGCACACCCGCACCGGGAGGGCAGGGCCCGGCTGCGCTCTGCCCCCGCGGACGGGCACGGACACACGGACACACGGACACGCGGACACACGGACACACATGGACACACGGGGACACGGGGACACACACGGACACGGGGACACACGGACACACGGACACACGGACACGCGGACACACGGACACACATGGACACACGGGGACACGGGGACACACACGGACACGGGGACACACGGACACACGGACACACGGACACGCGGACACACGGACACACATGGACACACGGGGACACGGGGACACACACGGACACGGGGACACACGGACACACGGACACACGGACACGCGGACACACGGACACACATGGACACACGGGGACACGGGGACACACACGGACACACACACCTGTACACACACACACACAGACACACACACACAGAGATACAGACGCATGGACACACAGACACAGAGACACACAGACACAGACACACAGACACAGCCTCATCCATGGTGCTCTCATCATCTCCAGAATGAGAACCTGTGCACTTACCCTGCAGATAAAAGTTGGCTTTCTCAAGAAACCTCCAACATGTTCAGTGCACCCTTCCATGCTGGGGGAAAATGGTGTTTTTTCCCTTGTCCCGTCATCCTGTCCTCCCCACCCGTGCCCCTGGAGCACCAGGAGGGCCCGTCTCCATCAGCTGCCAGCAGGACTCCCCGAGGCTGCAGCTCCCCAGCAGGGCTGCTCCCTCCCCGGGTGCTGGGGCACAGGGGCCCTGCTCGGGCCTCCCCCTCCCTGGGACACCCACACCCCCAGAGAAGAGGCCAAGCCCCACAGGGAGGCTGCGATGCTGGCCTGGTACCAGTCCTCAGCCTGGAGGAGTTAGATTAACCAAAGCTTTGGACTTGTTTTTCAGCTATTATGGTCAATATATTAAAGGTATTTATTTAAGAAAGTGCCTATCCTGCCAATCTTTCCCCATGAGCTCTATTTTGAACACACCCTATAATTACTGATATTACCCTGGCAAATATTCCTCATGAAGTTTTCTCCGCTGAGAGCCATGACTGTACTTGTCTGCTTCTCCACATTATAATTATCACCAGGCAATATTTATAGCTATACTATCATTATTTACGATATTTTATGCCCTACGAAAATCTATATGACATATGCTCAAACTTCAGCATCAGAGTTCAGCTGGGCCATCCCCTTCCCTCGGTGTACCTGTTCTTGCAGCACGTGCACTGATCACCTGGCACCTCAGCCAGGAGTCCTGGCAGTGCTGAAATTTCAGCTCAACATACCTGAACTTCCCATCGTAATTTCTTTCATAGTTTCCTGTTCCTGGCTGGTGCCACATTTCAGGACTTCTGGTGTTTCAGGCTAGAACTGCATATCCTTGATTCTTGCTGAGGCAAGGTAACTAAAGGAGTGCTTGATTATTCCAGATGGACAATAGAGAACAGCACATTTATGCCTCATGCAAAACAAATAAACAGAACAGAATGAAAAACACTTGTTTGCCAATCATGGTCGAGACTTGAAATTTGGCACTGCAATACTTACAAACAAATGTAAATGTTTTAATCTCACACATCAGAAAAAATTAAGTAAATCTGTCTTGTAAGCACCTTTAGTTTTAATTATTTAAGATCAATACTAACCTAAATGCCTCTGCCCCTAACATGCATCTCCTCTCCAGGGTCATAGACCTTTCTTACTCTGAAATCACTGGTTTTCTCCACAAATACTGTTAACCAGTTTCCTCAGCATCATATGCATAAGGGCTATAAACTAATGAGCAGATCTAAGTTATGTAGAAAAAGTGTAGAAAGGAAACAAATGTTGAACGTCACATTTACATTAACTTCTCACAGTTCAAATGGCAATTTATCCACAACATAGTATGAATCATGCAGTAAGAAAAGGAGGAATCTCCAGTTTCTTTGATTTATTTGTCATATGGTTTGACTGATGTCAGTATCAGGGGCTTAAAAAAAAAAAAAAAAAGTTTAGATATCCAAAAGAAGGAGGAGAGAGAGCAGGAAAAGGTCTAGCTTTCCACAAAATCCATTTCCTTTAAGATGATGAGCTCAAACCAAACCAGATCAAAGGCTGAGGACGAGCAGGTTCTTCTGTTCCTTCTGTGCTTGTCTCGTGGTCTGGCGCCAGCTGGGAATCAAGGGTATGGGACGGGTGGATGTGTTTTGTATCTCTATATATGTACGTATGTATGTAGGTATTAAAATATATATACATACATACACATATATGCAAACAGAGACAGTCTTCCTAAAAAAACGCTCTTTGCAGTCCAGAGGCAGCAGAGTCACTGTGAAGGAAGAGCTGGGCAACATATGGCTGTAGAGTCTGCACTGGAAAAGTCACTGGCTAAACACACGCCGGCTGTTAGTTCTCTTTATTTTCATGAGGCGAAATAGGAGCTCTGCATAGAGTACAGCCTGTCAATGGGATTTCCTACTCTAGCCTGCATGGAGTTAACTTCGGAAGAGGCAAGAAAACAGTCGCTCAAGCTAGTTAAAGAGGTATCACTGTCGATATCATGAAAAATGGAGTCGTTTCCTGCAAATGAAATGTACACGTTAAGCTGGAGCGGGGCAGCCAGGGGAGGACACAGTACACATGGAAGCTCACACGCTGCAGCAACGGCAACACTCCTGGCTCTGTGGTCACCTACTTTGGCTCTGAGGGCCTGACCTACGAGGAGGAGGGTTTGAAATCAACCCACAGGGGCCAGCTGGCAGCAGTGTGCCCCAACCTGCCAGGATTTAATTTCAATTTCAGTCAGCAGCACAAAACAGAATCTTGGCTGACAACGGGAGCAAACGGTGCTGGGGAGGAGCAGGTCCCCAACTTGTGCACAGGCTCTGGCACCCATGGGAGCACTGGGACTGTCCAGAAAGGTGGGACCAGATATGGAGTGTCCATGACAGGGAATCATGGTCTAAGAGCCATAATCATACTGGTCTTCAAATAACACACAAGGTAAAAGTTCTACCAGTGGGACAGGACCCAGGACGAGACCCAGCTTCCCTGGCCTCAGGTGAGCTACAGTTGTGAACATGCTCTCTTTTCAGAAATTCCACTCTTTTAGGGCTGGTTTGGAACAGCGCCTTTTAATTCCCTTAGCAACTAAGATTTCAGCTTACTTCAACACTGAAGGTACCAGAAAAAGCTCTAGCTCAAGTCCTGGGGGCTCTGCAAAAGTGTTAGTCTGGTTCTTTTCCTCACACACTCATTTGAAATGGCTGTGTGCCATCCCCTGCACCCCTTTTGGGGCACAGAACCTGCTTCCTGGGGAGTTTTACTCAGACAGCCAAGCAAACCAGCAAAATCACAAGCCACCTAATGCACAAGGGCACTTCACACGTCCTCAGCTCCTTACAGGACCTCCCAAACTTCCCGGTGTGCACCATGGACTTGTCTCAGTGGCAAAAGTAATGGCACAGAGCCCAAGCAGGTTTCCTGTTGGCCTGTGCACGCTGTGCTCGGGACAGTGAAGCGCGTGTGAGCCTCTACAGTGAAGTGCTCCTGGTCAGCAGGAAGGAGTCTGAAACAGGCCCTTGTGGGCTACCGCAAGGCCGGGATCACAGTCTGAAAAATCCTCTGACATTCTTTTTAAATGCCACACTGCAATTGTCCAGAATCAATAATTGAGCATTTAGTGCTTGTAATGAGTTTGATGTGTGGTCAAGCAATCGTGAAAGCAAACCGTCATCTTGATTTGGGACAGAATAAAACTACGCAGGAGAAATGTCCTGTGGTAACCCATCTCTTAGTAGCTCAAGAACTGTTCTTTAATAAATCCACGCATCCAATCTGAGTGGTCTTACAGGGCTGCTTATTCATTTTGTAATGAATAGATTACTTCTCTTTATTGAAGGCACTTTTTCCTCAAAGCTTCTAAGAAAAAAGGAAAAATTTGTGAGGGAGCTAGAATTTGGTACTGTTTATTTTTCAGTGTCTTGGACAGTGGTTTAAAAAAGTGGTGCTTGGAGAGGTGATGTCGCTTGCTTATCAGAATTATACTGTGAAATAATTTTGAAAGGTGTCCAGAGCTTGAGATGAGCTCTGTTCTACCACCTTACGTGTACAAGAAAATACACACATAAAACTGACTGGTACAAATTCCCTGGTACAAATCCCAGAAAAAATATTCTAAAAGCCATTAAATCTGCTGCCCCTGTGGTATGTGATCCAGCACATGGGCCCAGCTACTCGGGATGTGGCAGAATGAGGCACGCCTTACCATAGGGGTTCATGTGGTCGCCTGGCATTTGTGGAGGGGTAAGACCCTGCTGAAATGGGTCTGTGCCATAACTGCTTTGCTCCATTGCTACAATCTGCTGCTGTGGTGGTGCAAGTGGTGTGTAAGAGGTCATCATCCCTTCCATTCGGTTGGACATCACTTCTGCAAGGCAAAGAGGAGGCACAGTTACTGCTGGGGATCAGGGCAGAATCAGTGGCAGCAATGAACCCTAGTGAATGCAGCCAGGGGTATCCTGTCAGTCAGAGACACTTCCCAAAGCTTGTCTGAGCACAGAACCCTCAGCAGGAACCTGAAAGACTTGTAATTTCTGACTATATAATTTATGGAGCTCCTAGGTCCTGGACACTATTCTCCCAAAGTCTGTATACTCTGTGTGACAGAGCCCAGTTGTTCTCTAACTTCTGCTGGTCCCAGTTTTTCTGCTCTGGGTAAAGTGGAGGATTTGAGGCTGGGAGCTGGAGATACTCAGGAGTACCCACAGAGCAGCAGAGCAAGTCCCACTGCCTCTGTGCAGTGCCTGCCCAGGGTCCAGACACTTGTGGGGGCACAGGGGGCTCTCCGTGCCTTGGCTGGGGCAGTAACACTGATGTCTGTGCAGATCCCCAGCTGAGCACTGCGCCCTTAACTGCAGAAGAAAACAAACTGGAGGATCTGTCTGGAGTCAGCCTCCTGGAGATTTCCTCCAGTGCAAACACCTCCACATGGCACATTTCCACTAGAAATGAGGTAACAGCTTCTGCGCGAGCGCCTCTGGGGTCTGATCCACCAGGGGAATCTGGCATGGGCACCCAGGCACTTCCACTGCTGAGGGACAGATGGACAGATGGGCTCTGCTTTCTCACCCACAGACCTGCACGAGCCCTGGATGGCAGCACGGAAGTGTCATGTGGGGGTGGCACTTCCAGACAGCTACAGATTCTTTCTCTCTCACTTTGCTTTCACAGATCCCCTACCTTGTCCTAGTCGCTGTGAGTTCTGTTGCTCCTGCTGCTGTTGGTGCCTTCGTGCCAGCTTTTTCATCTGAAAAAAGCAGAACAGAACAATCTCATAACTCCAAATGCAACAATTTTGTTTCCTTACAAAACTCTCTGCAAGCATCAGTTAACACAGACCACTTGTACATATGCACACACCGCTGTGAGTTCAGTTTCAATTCTAAGCTTAAATATTTCAGTCTCCAGTTCAGATTTGCATACAAAATTTACTCCCAACCCGAGTTGCTTTGAGCATATGAATTTAATTCCTTTGTTTGGAAGTTGCCTTTCCAGTGTGGATGTGGAGAGCAGAGCAGGCAGAACACGCAGAGCTCAGCCGTGGGACCTGTGCAGGGTGAGCTGCATCCAGGGCACGAGCCCCTGCTGGGGCACAGCCTGCTTTTGACTTTTGAGAATGTGACAAACAGCCTACCTTTGCTCTTTGGTTTTGAAACCAGACCTGGACGACTCGCACGCTGAGCCCTGTTTCAGCTGCCAATGTTTCTCTGACCTGCAGGAGGAAATGCTTAATGATGCAATTTTTCATGAGTCAAAAAAACAAAACCCAAAAAACACTAATCAGTTTTGTTAGGGGGAACATTTCTACTAACAACACAAATTGCATGTATGGAATTACTTTTAAAAATTCATCATATTTTTGCACAGTGTTGTCAAATTCTGCCCCTGATGGCGTTACCAGTTCTGTAAGTACTGAAAGAACAGTCTGAGCTGAGGAAAATGACACTAAATTTTACCCATAAAAGACTTCTGTGCAAAAAGAGTGCTCTGCTCTCACCCCAGGAGAACTGCTATTGCCCCAGGAAGGGGCAGGGCTGTCTGGGGCTGTGGCCTTGGTCCCTGGTGAAGCACCAACCTTTCTGCAGGGCTTAGAAGACACTTCAAAGGACGCTTTGAATGCTCGTCTCTGCTGTGTAGTGAGTATTGTCCTCGGTCGTTTCGGTCTTCTCGGGTCCTTCCCATCATCGCTTCCTTTTCCTTGGGTTACTTGGCCTTTGGTGGGCTTCACATCTCCATCTTCATCATCACTTTTGACTGGTGAAAAAAGGATATATAACTGCACTTGTTCCACCAAGAAAACAGGATGTTTGAGAACTGCTCTTCCGTCAACAGGTTCAACTATTGCCCCATGTTATTTGAATACCTAAAGCAGCTGTGGGCAGGAAGAGACTGCCTTAGATCTGTGTGCTCTGCCTAAATCAAATGCCACAAAAGCATAGAAGTGTTTTCAGTTTTTAATTGAGGACGTGGGACTGATCGGGGGATGGAAACTCGGAATATGCTTCGGTGTTTCCAGGAATTGGGCACAGGGAGACTTTGTGCCCTTCCAGCACCTCTTGGTCCCCTGTGCTCACCTGCCCCAATCTCACCACCAGATAAACACCTTTACCTTCACTGCTGAACTCCAGCTTCTCCTGAAGCATTATCTGCAGACAGGTACTTGTACCTGCACTGCTATGGCAGCCAAACAGCAGAAAGCAAATATCACACAAGTATCTCAAAGCCCATCTAACTTAATACAGTGCAGATTCCAGTTATTGAATACTGTTTTGAATGTTTTGAAGCTCCAGAGATAATATTAAATATAATCTTTGTCATCTCATTTCCACCTCCCACAGAAAACATCAATAATCTTCCTCTGTGCTTTAAAATGTGTCTGTATGTACAAGCACAAACTTCTCTTTCTTAGTAAATACATACAAGTATCTATGTGCTTGCTTAGACCAAAGAGGTTCTTTGTATTTTCTATAATTAAATTCTGAATACTCACACGGTCTGGTGATATTACATGTGTTAGTATATTGTCCTGGGAAATCTCAAGCACAGTGGCAAAGGTTGAAGGGTAAATACACATTTTGTTGTGAAAATCAACTTTTCAACTCAGCATATTTTATTTGACCAGACTACTGACTTTTCTTCCAGAAAACACTATCAGATTATTATAGGGACTTCAACATGAAGAAACACACTGGAATTCTATATACTGAAAGACTACATTTGGGGAATCAACAAATTAGACTTTAATTCATTTTAGGGTGTGATTATTATGCACCTAGCAGTCTAATCACCTTTTACTTTAATAAGCATCTTTGGCCTAATGATTAAAGAGAAGTTCAGTCATTTTAATAACCATGACATTATTAACTTTCCAGCATGCCATTTCTAAGGAAAAGTGTGTGAAGTTTAATACTGCTCATTGGAGAGTTACTTTTGTGTCCAGTGGACAAATATTTGAGTGAAGCAGGACACATTCTCAGCCAGGGCTTTGCAGATCCTGTGCTCTCACACAGACCCCTGGGAGACCAGTGTTTTCACTGTTAGACAATGGGAGACAAACAACTTGTTTAATTTGTCAGCTTGTTTTTCAGGTTTGGGTTGGGCTAACAGAGAATAATGAGGGGGAAAAAAGCATCTCCAGGAGTAAGAAACTCCCCTTTGTGCCAAAGGGAAATGAAATTGAAACCAAGACCGGTTTGTGCTACCGTGGTAGCTCCTCTCTGCAGACCACAAGCCAGACCTGGTCCCGAAGGGGAGCCCCCCCTGCTCACAGCTGATGCCAAAGGCCAGTGTGAGTGGGGACAGCAGCGGGGAAGGTGCCTGTGACAGCCCAGCATGGGGACAGCCCCACGGACAGCGGGGCTTTGGTGGGCACCAGGCGGGTGCACAGGGGGTCCCTGCAGCTGGTGGGGGGCCAGGTGTGCTGATGGTGAAGGAGGAAACTCACGTGCCTCAGGCACGTTCACCAAAAGCCCAGACCCAGCAGGCAAACGCAGCATGACAATAACTAAAACGCTGCTCCAAGAATGGCCCTGGTCCCACGCCTTGCCGAGTCTGCAGAGACCTTTGTCTTGAGGCACTCCATGTGTGGAAATACCGATTTTAGCCATGTGGAGAATATGACTCTCAGATTAGAGAATAAGGGTAATTTCTGCTCCCAGTTAAAATGGAATAACACATTTTCCCATAAACCAGAGGCAAACGTCATTTGTACATGTAATAGAATGGTAACTGTTGATTTTCTTACATATTTTCTTGGGAAAGAAAATATGTAATTTTAAACGAGTTCTCCTTTGCATTTTCACAAACCCACATCACAGTTACTTTCAGATTCTCTTCAGTACTTCAGTGTTGTACTTGCAATCTTTCTTAAAGGCACTATTTGTAATTGGCAGAGAGATTCCTCTAGAAGGTCATATTACTGCTGTGCCCATTTTCCTAGTTTAGTGCTGAAATTGTATGTGGATAAGATCCCCTGAAAAAATATTTTAAGTGGATGGAAGAATGCCTACGGAGAACACTGTGCTGATGCCTCACTTGAGTGAGACCTCGGGTAGCTAAAGCCAGTCTGGTTCATGCTTTATGATCCTATAGAAAAACACTCCAATGAAAGCAAAAAGATTTTGTCTTTTACTAAGCAGGAAGTTAAGGAAGGGAGCTAGGTTAGGGAAGGCAGACTGCCACTAGGAATGTTTTCAGCTGTGCCTGCAAATTTGCATAGGTGGCACAGGCATATGGATGAAGCGGATGTGAAAATGGATGCTCTTTTCTACACGAAAGCTCTACAGACTCATGTAGCTTTTCCTGTCAGAGCAGGTGTGGGAAAAGCTCACCTGAGTCTGAGTCGTCTGGGCTGACCGAGCTCAACAAGTCTTTCTCTTTCTCATAGTCACTTTTGCAGAGCAGCTGCCCTTCCTTGAGGACGAACTCGTCCCCTTTCCTCAGCTGGCGCTCGCAGACGCAGCAGCAGAAGCAGCTCAGGTGGTACACGCACTCCAGCGCTCGCATCACGAACTCCGTCGGCGCGATCTTCTCCATGCAGCCGCTGCACTTGGCAGCAAACAGCCTGCAAGGAAGAGGCAGCAGGTCAGGGGAGTCACGTCATACCTTGCTTGGATCTAAATCCAGCAACGTCTGCAAGATCAGCCGGGCTCACGCCTCTGCACGCTGCAAGACTTGCATTCTTAGCCTTGGAAACATCACAGGCATGCAATTTTTTCAAATTTCAATCCCTTGGGTCTCGAGATTCCCTAAATCACCTTTCCTGGACAAAGCCCACTGAGATCTGTCCTTATCTCAGTGACTTTCTCCTTTTCAAAATGAGAAACAAAAGGGAGCTCCCAAAGTTGGATAATTGCTTAAACCCAAATGTTTTTTAATTCCCCTTTTAGAGGAAGGACAAGCTCACTCTTTGTTTAATGCAGGGTCTCTGGTTTCAGCACTTGAGCCCTATTCTGAACAGATTTCATGACTTTCCATTTTTGGTATTGTCTGTCTCTGAGGAGGCTGATAAACACAGAAATGAACATGAAAACTTTGTGCTTTTGCAGAGGCAAAGTCAGCACTTGTACATACACATGATTGTACACATGCAATCAATAGAGGAGTGAAACAACACAGCTTTTCTCTGGATGTTGAGTTATTCCAGAACAACCTGTCTCTGAAGGAAGTACTGTGCATTTTAAATGGTGTGAAACATCCTTTGGCAGAGATAGGCAGTGATACAATCTGTCAAATTACCAGTATAATCACAGACCCTAGAACACACACTGTATCCAGACTAGTTTTATTAATGCTCTATAAACCCCATCTTTCATCCATCATTAATTTTCTAGGTTTAAGTTAGAATTATTCAGATTAATTTTATTTTGCTTTTCTAATGGCAACTGGGAATCTCCCTAAGTGAGATTTCAGAAAAGGGCTGCCTCAAATAAAGATGAATTGCTGTTACATCCCTGTGTCACATGGTGTGCTGGTGATTTGAAATTCAGTGTCTTTTATGGCAATATATCACAGTGCAAGGTGCATGAACATTTACATTTCAGCAAGGAAATAAGCACCATTGCTCCAGCGTGCTTACTGCAGAAAAAATTGGATTCTGGCTTTTAGCATGGGGTATGCGGACTTTTTTCTGTCATCAAAATCAAGATTTTTCACAAAAAAAGGCAATTCTGTCTGATTTCAGAAGGCTAAGGCTGTGGTAGTGATTTATTCCTCCAGAGCCTCCATTTTGTCTGAGCTGAGAAGAGCAGGAAAATGGCAGTAGGAGCCCTCGGCGAAGGGCTGGAGTCAGAGCGGGCAGGAGGGAAAAGCCAATGTCAATGTGGTTACACGCAGAGAACGGGCAGGGACGGAGCGGGGCTGTTCCCGGCTGTCCCCAGCAGTGACAGCACCGGGAGCGCGCACCTTTGCACCGCCACCGCCTCAAGGTAACAGCGGCGCAAGGTGGACTCAGGGGCTCTTTTTCAGGGATGTACTCAGTTAAATCTCTCAAAAGGATCCGGTGCCACACAGGACCCCGGGCCCTGCCATGAACAGAATGGCTTATTCCACACAGTCAGTTTGCTTTGTCCGCAAGGTTTTCCTTACAATGCTTTAGCCAGCAAATTCCTAAGCAGAAAATATTTTTATCTCTACACAATTTTATATCCGAAAGGATTAAACACACAAAGGGCGGCGGGGGGGGGAAAGGTGCATTGAAAAAAAGTTGTTTGTATTTGCTTAAACCTATTTGACTCATTTAAGCAAGCCTGGCCTCTGTGTCCGAGGGGATGCCCGCAGGACGGGGCACACCTGGAGACCTCAGGAGCGGCAGAGCTGGAGCGAAGGCTCTGTCCCCCCGTGTACTCCACTCTGCCGGCCCCGCCGGCCCCGAGATGCCGGTTCCCGTGCCGGTGCCGGNGGCAAACGGGCCCGGGACCCCGCCGTGCCGCCGCCGCCGCGGGCAGGTGCCCACCTTGCCGGGGAGCGCCGGGAGCCTTCCCCGGGCCCGGCGCTGCGGGACGGGCTGCGGCTGCCTCCGCTTGTCTCCCGGGCAAACCGCACAAAACGCCGCCGTCCAGCGGCAGTGAAAACACGAATGTAACACCGTTTACAGATTATTTCAAGAAGAAAAGCCCAGGAAACCATACATGCCCTGCACCTTCCCTCAAACAGGGACACGAAGATAACCTCTTTGTCCTGTAGAGCGTGTGGTTTCCCTGACCTGCACCTTTGCTGTCACACTGCCTTAGTGAGTGTTTGTGGGTTTGGGTTTTTTTTTTTTTTTTTTTTTTTCAAAATAAA
>VYXD01014183.1:262064-321522 GCA_013397195.1 Hylia prasina
TTTTTTTTTTTCTTTTTCTTCAAAATAAATTTACCTAACATGAACGGAAAATACTTTTTGTTATCTACTGGCAACTGACTGTTCCCGTAAAGATGGTGCTTTTGCAACAGCTCTTCCCAAGGCAGCCTTTTAGCTATAACGAATTACACTGTCATCAGTGTGTATTAACTCATTCAAATGAACATTAAATTGCCCTGACTGCATGGACTTCATATCCTGAATTTAACTCTTGTCAAGAAAATTCCCTCCCCCCTTGTACACAGGTACTCTATATTATAACATCCATTCACACAAATACACACGCACAAACACACACAGAGCAGCGTGTTGGGTTGAATTCTGAGATTATAAAATCTTCATAAAACCTATCTTATAGGGTGTTTATAGGTATTTTTTCAGCTTCCCAAGAGGAACACAAGGTTATGCACTCTTTTTGCACAAGGCAATCTCACAACAGGAAACTAATCTTGACAAATGACCAGACTTTGATAGCTGTGATCTAAACCACTGCTCGTTAGACTGTTCATTTTATAAACGAATGGTAATAAACCTGTTGGGAAGTGTAGGATAGCAGGAATACTTTACAGATCACCCCTTTACAGGTTTCAATCAAAGCCATAAATTTGAAGGGGAGCACACAGATATTCTGTGCTGAGACAAAGACTCTGTCCCACACTAACCACATTTGAAGGAGTAATTTTTTTTGCTTTCTATACATTTTACAAATAATTTGCATAACTCTGGCTTTTTACCCCCATGGCTGATTATCTCCAGCTCTCTTAAGCTAATGTCAAACCTCAAAATCCTTGGATGTGTTAAAGTATGTGGAGAGTGGAAATCAAATGCCTTTATTAGAAGCCGCAGGAAATCTCCGACTCCTAAGCACAACGAAAACATTCCAGAGAAAACCGTTCAAAGAGGACAAAGAAGAAAAGCAGAACAAGAAAACCTTGTTTTGAATCAATGATTGTGGAGTTTTATAAATAAGTTCTGTTGCCTGGACAATTTTGAAAGACAACTCAATAGGTTTAGGAGTTTTTAAGTGTGTTTGCCTCTATGCCTGGAACACTTGGGGGACTCAGCCAAGCTAAAGCTCAGAACAATGGCCTGTCTGTCCATCAGAGTATTTACAATAAGTGCTGTGAAGCAACTTTACAGTACTAGATAATCAAAAAGTCTTTACCAGCTAAAACTGTGTGAACTTAAAGTAATTTTGCATATGTATCAGGGGCAATGC
Source organism: Hylia prasina (assembly GCA_013397195.1). Lineage (NCBI taxonomy): Eukaryota > Metazoa > Chordata > Aves > Passeriformes > Sylviidae > Hylia > Hylia prasina. The sequence continues at coordinate 263,302 of VYXD01014183.1, forward strand.
AAATGCTAAAACATGTCCTGACTTTAACCAGTAGATGAAAATGTTCACCAGCAGAAGAGGCCATAAAGATTTTATTTGTTAGGATATCCCTCTGAAGGCAGGCTGAATCAGTAATCCTTAGAAACAAGCACAGTTACATGATCCACTGTGCCTTCCTGCATGGCACAGCCATCTGGAGTGCACCACGGACCCTGATTTATTATATCCCGCGCAGTTATCTCGCAGCAAGTTTGACCCTGCTTTGCTCCTGAGAATCACAGCTCTGCTGTTTACTCTCCTGGTGCCCTGACAACCCACCCTTTACCTTTCTGTGGCTCAGCCAGGTCCTTCATTTCCTCCTGTCTGTGGGCAAATAGATTTTAATTCTTTTATTATAACTAATTTAATCTGTGCTGAGAGATGTCCATGTGCAGTGTGAAATTTGCTGTTCACATTAAGTGTGGTTCAAGAGTTTTGTTAAGCAGGAGAAAGGCAGAAAAATAGACTAATTCAGTCAGGTTGTTTATTTACTGGGCCTCTGCCGTGGAGCAGTAAATAGGAAGTTATTAAGCTGTGTTTGATGTATGCAGGAGGACAGATGCTGCTTCCCACCTATCAGAGACCTTCAGTCATTCCCCTTTCTCTGTTACTCTGACATTGTGCGTTGCAGCAACCACAGCAGATACCGGGTTTTCTTTATTTAATAACGATGCAGAGGGAGTGGTCACAGCTTTTCTAAGTACTCTCGTGCAGTCTCTAGGTGTGATGTTCCTCCCTGTGCTCACCTGGGACATCCCTGCTGGCTGCTCTGGTGCTGGGTGTGATGTTCCTCCCTGTGCTCACCTGGGACATCCCTGCTGGCTGCTCTGGTGCTGGGTGTGATGTTCCTCCCTGTGCTCACCTGGGACATCCCTGCTGGCTGCTCTGGTGCTGGGTGTGATGTTCCTCCCTGTGCTCACCTGGGACGTCCCTGCTGGCTGCTCTGGTGCTGGGACCTCGCTCCACTGCTACAGAATAGGGCAGAGCTGGAGTAAAATACAGTCTGTTTTTCACACAACTGAGTTTTTTTAAGAGAAGAAATGAAATTACTAATGAAAGGCATCTGTTCCTTGTTCTTTGGGATAAATTTTGTTACTTCTTTCTTTAGATGGCATAGGATTGGAAAGACAGTATGCACGGGGTTTTTCCAGCACAGGACTTGAATATTTTTTGTAGCATCTTACAGCTCATGGGTGTTTATAAAGTGGAAAAACTTTGCTTGATTGCACTCAATTCAGAATATATGAAACATCCTGAATGCAGTAAAGCAGAACAGAATATTATAAATTTATGATTTGAAACCCCCCCACCCCTAAAAAAGAAATAATCCATTTAAAATATTTTCCCTGCAGAAGAAATAATTACACAGTTTATTAAAGCCAATTTCATAGCTGAAACTTCAGTAAAAGAAAGATAATTCCCTTTCATCAAGTAGTAATAAAATGTGCAAAATTTAAAAGTTTCTAGAAAAAAACCTGTAATATTTAGAGAGAAACTAAAACAAAGAAACCTTTTTCTTCTTCAGGGAGAACTGAAGAAAATATTTATTAACCCTTATCCACAGGTGCTGTGGTATGAACACCAGCTATGGTGAAAGCTTGTGTTAAATCTGCACTTTGCAATGTGAATTTAGACTCACAAATTACACATTGCCTGTCTTGGTCATGACTGACTGTTTCTTCACATGAATATGTTACCTGTATTTCCGTGAGGAGTGCTGTACTCCCCTGCCAGGACAAGCTGAGGGCTAAAATAATGACCAGGTGTTGTCCCCTGCCAGGCCTGGCGTGGCGGGGAGTGACCACGGCGCGGTCACCGTGCCCTCACTGCCCCCTCAGGCCCGGCAGCTCTCGGCCACAACTGGGGTGCTCAAACAAAAGCACAAAGACACACAGAATTTAAAGCTTACAGCCTCATGCAACTTGCTCAAGTGGGACCAGAATGACCTAAATAGTTACATCTCCCTTAACTATAAAGTACAACAAAAAATGCAAAGTGCAGAGCAGTTTCTGGCTTTGAGCAGAATGTGACAGAATGAATTCTTCTCTTTGCTTAATTTTCATCCCCTAATTGACCACTTTGTTCAACTGTCTTCCATCAATGCCATGCTGTTCTATTTTATAGCATTTTTCCATACAACACTTTGATGGAAAAATTTATGAAGAATAGAATTATTGCTGTTAGAAGGGAATTAAAACAATTTTTCATTTACAAAGTCACTGATATTGCTCTACTGTGCTCCACCTTTGGGAATCCAATTGCTCTTCTCAGCTACTCCCATTCCTCTTTATAGCACAGCAATTGCACTGTACAGATTATGGCTGCAATTTTCTCCTAATCTTTTCTGTAGAACAGAAACTGTTATAAAAGTTAAGGGCACCAATTGAATTGATAAAGCTGGGGCTGCAATTAAGAAGACTTAATGAATTAACAAAATACGATTTTGTTAGAATTATATTTCTAGGCAGTGCAAACATTTGTGAAATAATGTTATTTTTGTCCGTGAGTTTCAAAGAGGCGAAATGGGCTTCTGCTGCCGTGGCTTTTTGCATTCCCCAAATCACACTGAAGGGCTATAAAAGCATCTTATTTGTTGGGGCATTTGTGCTTCTGCCACAGCTCTGCCTGGCTGCGGTCACCAAAACAACCCCGGCACTCCTTTTTTTCTCCTTTGCATTTTCATTCAGTTTTTTACACCAATTAAATTAACTCCACCTTCACCTTCTCCCTTGCCAGCACCCAGTGTTTGCAGTGTCCTGTGGCACAGCCCTGCCAGGGCTGGGATTCTGCCTCTGCTCTGACAGACATCGCACCCTTCTTGTTCACTAAATCACACTCTGAATTTACATCACCAACAACACTGGGAAAGTCTTCTAATGCAATTTTTATATGAGATTTCACCCTAAAGGCCCCATGAGCAGGGAAATTGTACTGTTGTGATTCACTGGCCCAGTCTTCACTTTTACAGAAAAAAATAATCGTGTCAAAGCAATTCAAATGTAATTTCTAAGTTATTTCTTGGCTGGCAAGAACAACTTAGGGAAAGAATTTACACAAGGCTTTCCTTGCAACTAAGAACATTGAGAGGAAGAAACGTTATTTGCTAGTATAAAACAAAATCACTTCCTGTGCCTGCTGCAGGGATGCTGGTGGAGAGCTAGTGCCCAAACTCATCAGCACAGCCAATTTAGCAACTGATTTGCAAGGGAAAGATACCTTAGTCCTGTGGTGTTAATGTCTTTGCAGTGGGGGGTCTATTGCCAGCTTCTCCAAACTCATCAACACAATCTATTATTAATACCCAGAAAGGCTTTATAGTATCTTTATAGCACAAGGCAATGAAAGCTCTGTGGTGTAATCTGTTATCTATATTGCAAAAACATGTGAAATAAAGCAAAACATAGACACTTCATAAACAAAATGTTTCATCTATTATATCTCTCTGCCTCCCCTGTATATAAAGCAGTGGGGTGCAGGAAAGGCAGAGAGATTTGCTGTTAGATGTGGCACTGGCTCCTTTTTAAATTCGATTTGTATTGTGACAAATTTTACACTGAATGAAATTTTCTACTTCTTTCACTGAGATGGAAACGTTCGGATATTTGCAAAATTAGGCCGTGTTTTGCCAGTAGAGCAAAGGGGGTTAGGAGCAAAATGCAGCTTCTAAACTCCTCCAGGCAACTCTTGGAGGCAGGGATGAGCTGTCTGGGCCAAAGCGAGGACTCAGGTGCAGCAGGTGAGGAGGGGCACAGCCCGGCAGGGCCAGGTGGAGGTGTGGGGGCAGTGCCATGGCACCAGCTAAAGGATCTGTCTCCAGCAAGCAGCAGCAAAACCAAGTGCCCGCTAGAGGCAGTTATTTCTCTGGAAAGCATTCAAGAACAGAATTTGAGCAGAGTTGGACCTTTTCTTCTGCTACTGATATGCATGACAATATTTAATATGAAACGCCCAGAATTACCCTACCTTTAGTCCCTAGGAACAGATAGACACATCATTTAACAGCAAATAAACACACAGTTTAAAACCCAAGAAGGTTTTGTTTCAAATAAACAGATTGTGGCAAAACTGAGAGGGAGGCGTGAAGCAGTTTTGTGTGCTTGGTGCATGTATGTTTGCAATACAGTAAGAACAAAAAAAAGTCCTCAGCATAGGGCTGTGTCTTATTTCCTAGGTGCCTTTCTATGTTTCTTTGCTTGTTGAAAATAAATTGTTCTTTTGTAGTGTTTGTCTTTTCAGTCCAACTGTCAGCTATTATTTTTCTATTTCCTCTTTTTGTCACTTTGCATTATTTTTGGTGCTGTAATTCCCATTTGTTCCCACTCCTATCTTCCTGTCTCCCATTGTTCCATTTTTTAATCCCCAGTTTTACTCTTCTTTGGCTCTTTTTTGGCCCATTCTCAGTAGGGTTTGAGAGAATACCCAGGCGTGACTCCCTGCTATAGCAACCACACCTCCCCAGGAAAGCCACAACAATCTCTTCGGGAGGAGGAAAGTCTTTCACAAGCTGGCAGCAAAAGTAAATCCTTCTTCAAGGAACAAGAAGGATTAGCAGGGAGCAGTGGGCTGCAGACTTAACCCTACCCTTCATTTCTTTAAAGCACCAGTCACTCAGAACCCTGCTGTGATGTACAATTAAACAGAACCCAAAAAAATCCTGAATGACACAAGAGCAGGATTGTGTAAAGGTTTAATTCCACTTTAATACCTTTCCAAGTTCAGAACTCAAAGATAGCAATTTAACCCAAGAATCCCCATCCAAGCATGAAAAGTTGCTGCTTGTCTTACAAAAGTTCCAGCTATATTCTGCTCTAAATCATGCTCTTTTAGGCTGACCCTTAATGGATGAAATTTTTCTCCCCCAGTCATCTCACACGGTTTCTCTCTAGTCTTTCTTTCACAAACTTTGTTCTTCTGATAAAAACAGGAGACTCTTACCAGAGGCACGGAGCTTTGTAAAAAGGACCACTGAAAAAGGAGCACGAACACTAAAAAAACCCCTACTCACACCCCCAAAACTCAGGTAACCAAAGGTGCCTGCTGCAATGCCTGAGTGGTAATTTATTCTTGCAAAGTGAAGTGACTCTTATTAAGCTTATGTCAATTACTTACTATTAATATTAGGATGGAAAATAAGTACTCCTCTTAATACAGTGTTTTTTGAAGACTTGAAACATCTGATTCATCTTTTTTAAATTAAAGAACAGACGAGCCTGGTGGCTCTAGTATGGATGACTACTAAAGTTGCTCTATAAACTGAATTTTAAGATTAGACACAGAACTATGAAACCCTCCTGGCTTCTGTAAGGCCAAATATGGTTGACAGAGTCCTAAGACTCAGCCATCAGCATCTGTGTTTGTATTCAGGCTTTAGTAAACTAGATGCTCTAAACCCATACAAAGAGATTTATCAGTAAGCAGAGCCCTACAGCACGCCCAGACCCTCCTCCTGCCTCCAACGTCTGCACAGGTTTTAAGTTATTCCAGCAGTCAAACATTTATAACACAGGACACTTCCACATGTGTGAAAATGAAATCCCATTAGACACCAACAACATTATTAGGCATGCAAAGAGGATTATTCCTTTAAGCTCACAAGACTGAAAGGTTTGTCTAAACATTTTATTAACTTTTTCAGATTTTTTTTAATTAAATGAAAAGTTGTAAGTAGGTCAAAGCTGAAATACTTAAATTAAATACTACTTAACTTTTGGTTAAGTGTATGTATATATACTACACACACAGAAAAAATAGAGATGCCTGTTAGAGAAAAAGTGTACAAAATCCCCTCATATCTTATCAGCACATTCCTTTCTTTCAGCAAGAAAATTTGTATGGCTTGGAGTTGAACTGTACATGGTGTTGCTCAGGGTTCCATATATGTTTCCAAAGATGAGATGCTTTGTTGAATATCTGGTTGAAAAGGAATTGTGCCCTGATTGCACTGTCATTTTTGGAGAGTGGACAAAGCCCTTTTTTTCTAAACAGTATTTGCTGAAATGCATCGAGGTTTGCTCACCAAGAGCTCTGATGTTCTAAAGATGATCTGTTGTAGAGAAACAAGGGAGGAGAAGCTGTGTCAGCTTTTGCTTGAAGTGAGATGTAAAACTCCGTAGGGAGGTCAGGAGCAGGACTGGGTCCTCACTCAGGGCGAAGATGACTTCAGGAACGATCGGCTCCATCGGCGGTTTGGCCCTACATTTTGGCATTTAAGGGCTGTTCACACTATCTCAATTTGTTATTGGAAGGAAAACAATTCTCTTTCTGGTCGCACACAGCACAGGTCCCGAGTGACAGAAGAGCCTGCCCTGGGAACGGGAGGGCCGCGGGCAAGATGCAGCACACGCCGGTCCGTGCCGGGCACAGGCACAGGCAGGGCTGACCTACACACTGCTCTTGTCACTTCACTGACAATAGGCGTTAAAATATTTAAGATTTGCTTCTAGCACTGCATGGAGCAGGCAGGAAATGTAGAAGCTTGGGTGTACAAGTTAATGAAATATGGTTGGGTGAACATAAGCTCTTAATTTAGACAATAACAGTTACCGCCACAGTGTCTTTGTGTCCGCTTTATGAAAGTCATAAACTCTCCAAAGAAAAGCAGGAGCTATTTCACCCTGATGGTCTTTGACTCCCTCTCACTACCTGCTGGCACAGTTAGAAAGTATCAACTGCCTTTGAACAGATTAGGACCAAGTTAAAGTGTGACAACATCTTAAGCTTTCTCCACATGTTGCCAATGATTTCCAACTAAAGATGTTACCCTCATCACTTCTGCCACAATGATAAGAATCTATAGCCGGCTCACTTGAGGAGATAAAGGCAGTTTAGCAGGAAGCATAAAGTACTCCAACTTGCTAAGCTAAGTGGGCTGGCTGTCCCAAACTAGCTGAATTTTTTCCTCTACAAAGCACAAAATCCTTATCATTAGGGACTTAAGCTGCTTTTTATTTTGAGACAAAAAGAATACTGTTTATTGGCATCCAACTCAAACCAGCTGTAAACAGTTGCTTTGATGAAGAAGCAGCTACAACTTCAGTGTGCCCGAAGGCACAAACCCACTGAATGTCAATCATTAAAGGAAGAATGTAAGGTGTATATAGGGTCAAAAGAAGGCCAAGGGACATTTGCAACCTCAGGGATCTTGGATAGCTCACTTTGCCTTGAGAACCAGGAGAGGAATTGAAGCTATTCTGCTGTATGACCTCTATCTCCAGAGGCGGCTCTGGGCTCGGCTCAGAGCTTACCCACAGCAGCAGCAGACCTGCCGTGTAAGGCTTTTCTCCCCAGCACTGTGGGAGCCACATTGTGAGTTTTGACAGAGCCTGAATGGCTCCAGGATGCTCCACCTCGTCCCACCCATGCAGGACCCACGCAGAAGGCTCTGGCAGCGGAGTCCTCCTGCTGTCCATAGGCATTTGAACCACTGATGTGAGGAGCATTTTAATTCTTCTTGCAACTTATTTATTTTATCGAGAAACACTTTACTGGTTGCAACAACTACTTAAATTAAGATGCTCCATCAACAATTTTGGTGTCACAGCTAGACTGATGTGGACACTTACAAAGTTAAATGCCAGCTGCTCAGGGCAGCCCAGGAGGATGGGCTGGCATCCACTGCTGGCCCTCCTGCCATCCTTCTTCTCCTCCTCGCCCCTCTGCCTAGTAGATACTGATGTCTCTCAGTTGTTCCAGGCTTCGTCCCGCTCCCCATCCCTGGCACAGCATCAAAGCTTTCCCAGAAAGAGCAGCAGCACAAAGGGTTTCAGCATGGAATGGCGTTGCTGGCTGGTGGGGTTCCTGTGCTTTACAAGATCAGAGTGGCTTTTCAGTGAGAAATCAAATGCTGAGTGAACTCAGGTACCAGGTTGCACATGCAGACCAGCTCTCACTCATGCCACATGAGCTGGGATGTTCTACAGGAGCATGTTGTTTCTGTGGAAGGGCCTGGTGCCACCAGAGATGTGGCTTCTCCAGTTACAGGCTCAGCTCCTCCTCCCAGTGCTGAGAAGACAGACACCAGCTTTACCAGTTCCTCTGGCACAGACAGGGCGCATCTCCCTGCCCACACCCTCACAGACACCTTTGTGGGGGATCCAGCTCAGAGCTGCTGCCCGGGCTTGGAGCCCCCCCAGCCCCTGCCAGCCCGGCAGCCTCTCCCTGGCCAGGGAGAGTGCTCCCTGTGCCACACCTCTGCAGCCCCACACCTGGGGAGCACCCCTGGCCCCACCTCTGCAGCCCCACACCTGGGGAGCACCCCTGGCCCCACCTCTGCAGCCCCACACCTGGGGAGCACCCCTGGCCCCACCTCTGCAGCCCCACACCTGGGGAGCACCCCTGGCCCCTGCTGGCCCCTGCCTGGCTCCACGCAGTGCAGCAGCTCCTCACCAGTGCTCCAGCATAACTGGAATTGCAGGTATTATTTTGGGCTCACATGACAGGCAAAAGGCAGTAGAAGGTTTGCAGTCCTGTTAGATTATACAACATTGCATACATAATACAAAAAGAGTAAGACTTTGTAATTTATTCTGTTAAGAAATTTTCCTATATAAAACCCCAGATTATTTATTTATTTATTTTAAGAGACAGTGGTTCATCTTTATTGTCACATTGATATCTTTATAAACTTAGTCTAGTGATCTACAGGAAAAGCAAACCAGACAGCTCTGTATTTATGGGCATATTTTAAAAGCCTCTTATATTTAACAACTGCATTTAGCTGTGTTAACTGTGAGTTGCAGTAATAAAGGCTCTGCACACTTCGATGCTAAATTAAAAAAAAGTTCTGCTGTTCAATAATACATAGATGCTGGTTTTTTCATTACTCTTTAATATCATTTCCATTTAGTTTATAAATAATTGTAGCTAGCTAATGAAACGAAATAAAACCTGCCTCCAACCCATTCCCTAGAGCAAACTAAACTCCTCTTTTTAAAGCTTCTTAATCACCGCCCAGTTCTTACAAAATTAGCATAGTAATGGGCTTTAAATTGAGCCTCTTTGTTTTTTAATTAAGCTCCCAGCAGGTAAAAATAAAACAGATTATTGAAGAATATGCCAACCCTAATAGCCTGCAACTCTTTTGACAATTAAAAAGATCCCATGTTAACCCTTTTGAGGAACCCTGCATGCTAATTAGTCACTCTGAGGCCCAAATCCATCAATATTCCATCCAGACACCTTGTAAAGTTGAGATGTCTGGTCCGTGTCCGTGCCTGCCCCGTTCCCCACAGAAGGTGGCCGGGCTGCCCAGGCAGGCGTGTGCCAGCGCAGGGCGGCACAGCAGCGCCCGGAGCTGCCGCCCAACCCGGCAGTGCCCGTGCCCAGAGAGCCACTCTCCCGCCCTGAGGGCTCCAGCGCCTCCTGGGAGCCTCTGCCTCGTTCGCACAGCACCAGGAATGGGGTGCCAGCCCAGCCAGGGGTGGTCTGGAGAGTGCCCAGCAGCACCAGTGCCCCAGACGTGCCACACACACACTGACCACGCTGAGCTGCCTCAGAGGCAGAGCTGAATCCTGAGCAGAGCAAGGGGGTTAAGAAAGTGCAGTGTTGGAGCCACATCTTGGCCAGCAGCGATTCTCTGGGAGAGTTTATAGACACTGCTGGCAGCCTAGAAATAGGAATAGCACTGTGCTTCCCTGGCAGCTCTCTGTCAAATATTTAGACAGCTCTGTCCGAGTCCCACGCTTTATCTTCGGTGTCAGCTCTGAGCATCAGTGCGGAGTGCTGGCTGCCTTCCACTCGCATCCAGCCAGGATGATGAATCGCCACGGCTGGAAGTGTTGTGTCCATCCAGAAATGAAACCATGGGCATGAAAAGCCCATGAAAAGCCCATTCATTTCCACCAACGCTGATCACTTTGCATCCTTCAGAGACCCCCAGCAAATGGGGCTGAATGCCCTTGTGTACCCAGTAAGGCCCTGCCACGTCCCAGCAGCTGCAGGAACCACTGCCAGTTGCTGCTTTGTGCCTTACAGTGCAAGGGCCACTGCGATGGAGTTAGGGGCCCACAGAGGATGGGGTCAGATCTGAGGGCAGACTCCAGCCATGGATGTATGCTGCCTTCCTTCACTGGAGCATTTGGGAGCCTCTACATGCTAATATTATGTTTTCAAAGATAAATTACATTTCTCATGTCTCAACTGCTATCAGAAAATGTGGAGAAAGAAGGATGCACCTTACCTACAATTAATAGAAATTCATTAGGCAAAGACCTTCATTTACCCTCTGTGCAGGGACAGGCCTTGCTTTACAGGGCACCTCTGGATCATGCCCTGTCACAAATAAAAATTCCAGCAGCATCATTCAGCACAGTGTAGATCCATCACAAAAGAATTCACTTTGCCTGAGCTATGCTGGAGGGGGTCACGATGTGCATCAGAACTGGAGAGGCCGGGCTGAGAGATGGTGATGAAGACTTGAAGTTTCTCAGGTGGGATCCCCAGTCCCACAGCCCCCACCACCCACTGCTCCCACTGGGCCTGATGGACAGACAGCTGATACGTACAGAGATGCTAATTCCTCCTGGGACCATTTCAATTACAGGAACCTCTCCAGGAATATGTTTAGTTTAAAGCCAAAAGCTACAGTGTTCAGAATAAGCTTGCAACGTTCCCATCACAACTTGTTAGAACAGCTGGAGAGGCAATATTGGGTACAAACTTCTCTATCCCTGGCTTGAGGTTTGTCAGCTGTTGGAGGCACTGCAAGGTGGCTGCAGAAGAGCAGCAGCTTGTGAGGGATGCGTTTCCCAAATTGTGAAAAACTGACTTTAGAGAATGCAGAATCCCCTGCACCAAACAATTGCACTCCCACCATTTCATGCTGAAAGCTCCCCAGCAAACTGAGGACAAAAATTCCCTATGTACACAAGATTCCTATGACAGATTTCAAGCTGAAAAGTGTGCTTTTACATTGTGCATTACATACCTTCTGCCACGTCACATGAAACAATATCCTATGGAACTGCTGCCAAAACCACTCTGGAACCATGCATTCACCCCAATGCAACTTGAGAATACAGAATGGTGCATTTAATAAAGCTTCTGCCTTTTTTTAGGATTTTTACCAAGCCCAAAAACATCCCTTACTACATGAGGAACTCCTCTACCACAGCATCAGTCAAAATGGAAGAAACTTTTTCCATGTCTTGTCCTGACTGGTTTTCAGCTGTGACTGCAGATGGAGCTGAAACAAGCCCACCACCTTCTGCTCTGTGTGCACAGGCTGTTATCTCCACCAGCTCTGACCTTTGCAAATGTGATCCGAAGTGACCTTTCAGTATTATTGCATCACTAAATGCAGTTTTTCAAGTAATCCTCACTGGAGCGTGTTCTACATCAGTAGCTGGTATGGAAAATCCAACCTTCCTGCTGTGTTGGGTTTGTTATCGTGGCGATGTCTATGGAGCTGTACAATTTTGTATGACCCTTGTATGAACCTGGCATTCACACTGCCAGGCAGCACCTTCGAGTGGGCAGTGCAGCTGTCCAAACAGTGCCTGGTGTACCTGGACAGCACAGAGGCACTTGTTTACTCTCTTCCAGAATACACAGAGGTAATTCTTCTGGATTTCATCACTGTCCATTGTTTTATGCTTTGTATTTCAACCTCTCAGGAAATCAGAGGAAGACATTATGTCCTAACAAAAATATCTGTCATCTGATTGCAGCTGGCAGCCTCAGCCTCCCCCTGCACCCCAAATGTGAGCTTTGGTTTAATGTCTCCTTGTCAGGAGTGTGTTTTATACTGGCTCCGTGTGATGTGGTTTCTTTTGCATAAAGGAAGCACCAGTGACAAAACTGCTTTCACCCACCCTTGTGGGTGAGGATAATCACAATTCCAGGGGCCTGGGGGCTTTGGGAAACAGTTTCCAGATATGTGCCTGCTGCAGCCATTGGCACTACTCATACTGGTAAGCAGATGAGAGCAATCCTGCACCATTAGCAGCTCCACTTCACGTTTTCTTACCAAAAAATAAATGTAACTTAGCAGCACGGAAAGGGACAGGTCAGGTGTCAGTTATTTTGGTCAGGGAGGCACCATCTCACAGCCACGTGCTATGAAGACCTGTGTTTGCTAATGCTAATGTGATTCAATTTTACCACTGACTGAATTTATAAGCTTAACTGAAATCTGATGCTTTCACATGAGTTGATACAAACAAAATCATTTGCCACAAAAATGCTAAGAACAAACACAATCAGATCCCCTTCCACACTCTTTAAGACACACATCTAAGTGAGATGACCAGTGGGTTGAACCACTGGAGTTGCAATCTCATTTGGAAAATACATATTAATTTTTATTTCCAAATTCTGTCAGAACTGGGAGAAAGACTGTGCAGGTTTGGTAGTTAATAGCAATGCAGAAATCAGCATTTTCCAAACACAAGACTCTAGACAGATGCTGAAATATCAAGACTGTGTGCAGTAGTCACCACCAAGAAACTTCCAGCCTGGCCAAGGGAAGTTCTGTCTCTGTGGGTGAGCGCAGGAGGAGCTGCTGGGGCCGTGCCCCACCTCGGGCACCCAGAGCCTGCCCAGGGCACGGGGCAGGGTGAGCACCCAGCCCAGGGCTGCCACCTGCTTTGGTGGCTTCTCCTGCTCTCCACACGTCCCAGCCTCTGACACCTGACAGGATGCATCAGCCACGAATTCCAGAAACGATCCCTTGGACAAACCCTGGCTCTGGTCATTTCACCCGAGCCCAGCTCTGAGAAAGCAGCGACCTCTCAAGCTGTCACTTCTCACAGTGTGACCATTTCTGCCAGCCCGTGGGGCGCACACGCTACGTCCTCCACATCCACCTCCCACCTAACCCACGCCTTGGAATTCCAGCAGTTTTTGCAATTCCCATTAGAAAGATCAAACTCTGCACTGTTTTGTGCGTAAGGCAGGTTTCTATCTGACAGTAACTGCAAACATTCCTGTAACTCTGAAAAACATCATTAAATTAAAAGCACAAAAATATTTGAAGACATTTTCTTCAGGTTTTTTTCTCTTATTTTTAAGCAGTATTTTCCAATTTAATTTTTGTCTATCTTAAATTGTCTGAAAGTGAGAGAAGCTACCATGAATATTTTATTAGGCTTGGTATTATGCAAATTAGAGAAGTTTGGACTTAACTGTAAATTACTTCTCAGCCCCCAGAGGACTGTTTCCATGATTTCCCACCTACTAAACCCTGACCCTCAGCATTCTCCCGCCCTGGAGAAGCTCAGCACAATTTCTGATCTGACCCTGTATGGATAGAGAGAGTGAGACAGGCTGGGGCTTTAGGAGCCAGCCTGGAGAGCAGAGCTCCTGTGGCTGCTAATAGAAGTGCAATTGTTTTTAAAAACCTTCCAATGTAAGTGACAAATAGCAAAGAGGCAGAAACACTCTTTGTACAAATCCCACACTGAACCTGTGCTTTTCATTGGGCTCATGGCACTGTGGTGGTTACTTCAGCAATTCTCACAGCTCATCTCACAAATAGTCGGGAAATCCATAATTAAAGGCCTATTGAAATGCTGAATTCTAACTCTTCTGACTCCCTGTTCCTCCCCTTCGATGAGGGAATCTGAATTGGAGCAGCACCTCTGTGCAAGCACAGCCCTGCAGTAACCAGCAGCCTCCAGATTCAAAAAGGGGAAGGAAGGAGACAGAAAGGTATTTCTTAGGGAAATGATCATTACATATAATGCACAGTTTGTTTGCAAACACTCCAGGCTGGATGAATCTCCAAGCTCTTCTTTTTGTAACCCCCCAGAATTAGAAGTACGATATGCTTAATTTAAACCATATTTCTCCAACCTCTAAGCACATTAACAGAACTGAAAAGTTCATCTTCCCACAGAAAACAATTCCGTGTCACTTTTCTATCAAAATTCACAAGCACTAGTAAATAAACTGAAAAACTAGGTTTCAAATGCTTTTGTACCAATGCATATATTCTTCCTTTCACCCACATTTTCCTGAGCTCACAGCAGACTTTCTAACAGCACACTGCAGCATAGCAAGATGCATTTGCTACAGGTATGTAACTTAAAACTGTTTGTAAGAAACATCCTAAACATGTCCCTTGCTGTAAATGTGACATCTTTACAGCATATGCTTAGTAAATGAAAGCCCTGGGAAAAGGAGGAAAGTCAGGATACCTCCCATATAACTGATTGTAAATTCTTGGGCACCAGGTTTATATTCTTAATAACCTACTAGTTAGACTTAGTGTGTCTGTTCCATCTAAGTCAATTTAAATGAGGTGTACCAGATACAGTACATAAAGTGTTTCATACTTGTGGAGATATGTTTAAGTATTGTTTCTTTAGGAAAATCTAATAGCTAGCTCCAGTTAATCACTGTCAGATGTTCTACATGCTGCAAGTGGTAACTTCCTTGACACAAACTGCTTTTAATCAGGAATCTCCAGCATATCTTGCACACATCTCAGACTGACTTTTGTGATACATTAAAAAGTCTTTATAGCATTTAGGTTTTGTTCATGTTACCCTGGTTTACTCTTTGCTTTTCTGTGTAGGAAAACCCCTACAAGGTAACTCCTTCCTTCCCTGGAAAAGGAGATGAATTCCACAGGGTTTCATAAAAATTAAACCACAAGAGCAGCCCCCCTGCCTCCCCCTCCCAGTGGGCTGGAGTCGGGGCTACTCAGCCAGGGCTGTGAGAGCAGTGCCAGGCCCAGCAGCATTCCTGCTCCCCCACCCCTTCCCAAGCCTTGTTTGTAAACACATCTCGGCCCAGAGCACGCGGATGGAGCTGATAATAGGAGCCTTCAAACTATGTTCTTTAACTTCTCTGACTCTAAAAAGGCAATCAAAGCCACCCCATAATGTGTGATTAAATATACGCAGGGGATAATCTCTCCTTCGAAAAGCTGGAGAAAAGGTGGTGTTGAGACTGGTTTGAAGTGGTCTCCTTAATAGAAAAGGACGGTCCCTCTCTGTGTACATCATGATTTGCTTTGGGATTTCTGTTGTGCCCTGTAAGCCTACAGGATATTACAGCAGCTTTTGTGTCGCTGGTGACCCAGCTGTTCATTATTGAAAAATTCCACTGCTTGATGCTAAGGGCAGGAAGGCTGACCCCTCATCTTATGGACGTTACTATCTTTCAAAAGATACAGGATTAAAGGGCCGAGCAAAATCTGGAGGAAAGCTATGTCTGGTTTTCTGTGTTTTCATTGTCTTTTGCTATATTGGCCCAGAGAGGGATGTTTGTACAGGATTTAATTAGTTGGAATCAGGCTGAGATTATTGTTGAGACTATTTACTCAGCAAATCTCCAGTCTGAGCTGGAGCTTGAAATGAGTCTGAATAAGAAAATCGAGGAGTGCTCAGCCTTACTGCTCATATTCTGTAAGGAGCAGCAAGACAGACATGAAGGGTCTGCTTATGTGAGGTGCTGAATGCCCCTCATTCCCACTGGGATCAATAAACTGTGGGGGAACTATCATTATATCACATGATGGAGCCCTAATCAGCTATACATCCCAAGTGAGAAGATCACAAAGGCCACCAAGGTTTAAGAACTTTTCCTACATTCTCTTGGGGAGCCGCAGAACCAGCACATGATGCAGCACAGGGAGCAAGAACAGGCATGTTGCTATCAGTACTGCAGTTGTGGGGTTCCATAATTTCATGCAGATCAAATTTTGTAATAAAAAGGTTAGAATTAGAAATTTTTTTGCCTTTTTTTTTTTAAATTAAAACATCAAGATTTGGACATCTGACTTGACCCACCAGCTTCAGTGGAAAAGAAGACATTGCATCTGATAGATACAAGTAAGGTAGCTGGAAGAGCCATCAGTAAGGGAGAAAGCAAGGAGTAGTGTTCTGTGGCAGGACATGACATCTCTGGGAACACAGCACATTCACTGCCTCCCCTAGTTCAGGGAAAAAGGTTCTGGCGGAAGATTCCCTGGGATTCATACTGTAAACTCCTCAGTAACTCCAGACCCCCTGCTCTCTGCATTTCAAGGGGTAGGTAGCAATTCTTAGAGAAGATTTGTGCAGGTCAATAAGCTGCTGTTCACGCTTTGTACAATTAGCACAGGTGCTTCAGGCCCGTGTGCAAACACAGCAATGCTGACAGGGTACTTCTGGAGCTCCAGAGGGTGCAGAAGTGGCTCCTCAGCCACTCCTCCAGTGGTGCTCTTCTCTGCAGTGCTCAGGTGGGAGCCATGGTGACACAATGTCCCCGTCCCCTTGTAGGAGCACCTCTCCCAAAATCACAAATAGCTGCTGGCAGACACAAGCAGTCACTGTCCAGTGATCAGAGGAGGCATTAAGATTGCTGACAGAAGAAATGTGTGTGGTCAGCTCCCCTCAGACAGGTACAGTACTCATCCAAAAATGGCCCCCTCTGATTTATTGTGCTCGAAAACTTCATGATGGGCTAGTCACCAGGACCTCGTCTGGAGCACTAAGGCAGCCCAGGGAGCAGCCCAGGGCTGGCTGGGGGAGCGGAGGGGCCGGGGCTGTTCCGGTGGGGCTGCTCGGGTTGCAGCGTTACCGAGGCACGGAGCCGGCCGAGCCCGGCTCTGCGCGCACTTGGGCTGCGGCTGCTGCACTCACAGAGCTGCCCTCTGCACAGGGAACGTGCCCCTCCTGCAGGCTGCAGGCCCCGTGTTGCCTGGCTGCGCTATTTCAGTCCAAATAATGTTGTTTTAAACTTTCTAAGTTGAAGAGTAAGTGATACAGAGAGAGCAAACATAGGACCACAGTGGATTTTCACCACACCAGACACCAGCAACCGCCTGCTCCAAAGGACAAAAGCAGGTTCTTACCCAGCCTCAGAGCAGGAGGCATACTGAACACCTCCTCAGCCCCAGAAAATTAAGATCAAGCAAGGAAGTAGAATTCAGTGGTGGTCGTAGGTCCCAGCTGTGACTTTTTACCAGGTTTGAGCAAATTCTTGGCACTGGCTCAAAAGGCTTTTTGTGAGCAAGCATGTTGTCAGCATTTTTCTTTAAAGACATATAACCTAAGGTAAAAGAATAAAGCTAGACTGAGATTTATGCTGTAGCTTTCTTCCCCCCTGATGTTGCAGCATCAGTCAGCTCTGCGAGCTGGGGGCACGTGACTTCAAAGGCAGAGGTTTTCCCTTCCAGGAAAGAGGATGGGATGAACCTTTCCAGGGGTGTGGATCCTGCAGCTGACCAAGGCAGAACGGCTTCTTATCTGTAGCTGCTGTGTAGCAGTGGGAACTTCCCAGGCCCTTGCCAACTGCTTTAAACACGCCTGATGGATCACAGGGCCTAAGGAAATCATTGCCATGTTTATGTTACATGGTTATACTATCTGCTTGCAGAAACCACAGTCCCTTTGTGCACTCAGACTCTTACCCCTAAAGAAAGGAAGAAAATTTGAATAGAATAGAGTCTGAATAGCAGGGAGATGCAGCTGACAGTGAACACAAACCCCTCTTTCAAATATTTTGCTGGTGATTTTGTATGAAACAGCAAATATGCATTCTTCCCTGAAATGCACTGTTGAGGTTTCATAAACAAGGATGTTTCCAAAAGTTCAGATTTTATAAAATTCATAGTAAGGAGGAAGAGCTGCCCAGCTCAGCTCCCAGCCAGCGCTTGCAGAGCTTGATCCAGCTCTGCACCTGGGGGGATCAGGCAGCAGGAAAGAGATGGCAGGGCTGAGCTTTGCAAGTGTTAAACAGGGATCCCATCTTGTAAAAGTGGGAAAACTGTTCATCTCTTCCAAGAGGAAAATCATACCTACTCACAGAATTATTGAGAAATTAACCAGGAAGGTCCCTTTGGTTTTTTAATGAGTGGAAAAAAAGATCATTTTAAACAAGCGAAGGCCCTGCAAGGACTGATCTTTAAAGCAGCCATGCCCCAGAGGCTTGCCCAAGTGTGAGCTGCACTGAAACCCAAACCCTTTTGTTTTAAACCTCTGAAGCACAGTGTGTGGCAGGAGCCACACAGCCTGTGAGCACGTCTGCAGTGGGCACCGGACACTGGCACAGGCACTGGCTGGACACAGCACCACTGGAAAATGACCCCAGAAAAGGTTTGGGGAGGGAACACCTGGGGCACCTGGGGGTTTAATGTGCTTTGCGAGGCACAGGCAGACCATGGACTCACAGCAGCACCTCAAGGGCAAACCATCTGAATCCTTTACAAGTGCTGCAAGCACTGAGATACAGCGAAGTGTTACTGGAGCTCCACAGCTCCTCTCCAGCCACAGGCTAAGGCACATCAGACCTCCACAGTCCCTCCAACAGCCAAACCACCCCACAGCAGCACCAGGGTACCTGGCAGCTTTGGGACAGCCAGGTTCTTCATGCACATGCCAGTGCTTCGGACCGGGGCCGTGTGGCTTGGAGGAAGGACAGTGTGGGCAGCTGAGGGACAAGGGCTCCCAGCACGGCACCAGCCCCTTGTTCAGCAGAGCACCCACAGCACCCCAGCAATGAGGGTGCAGCAGCTCGGCTGCAGAGGGAATTCCGTGCAGGCTGTGGACTCAGAATCACGTGTGTCCATCCATCAGGTGACAAGTAAAGCACTGCAGCTGGCGTTGGTTTGTTGGGCTCTGCAGCCACCCTCCTTTGTGGAGTGACAGGCACAGGCACAGGCACAGGCACAGCCACAGCCACAGCCCAGTGCCAGGCACAGGCACAGCCACAGGAACAGGCACAGCCACAGCCCAGTGCCAGTGCCAGTGCCACGCTCTGCCCATCACAGCCTGGGCGTCCTGCACAGCCACACAGCTACACACAGAGCACCATGAACCAGATCTGAGCTTCCCCCTCTCCCCCCGCCCCTTCTCTGCACAAAGGGCGAGTGGATGGTTAAAAAGCCCTGATCTGATAGCTCTGTCCAGGCTGCATCTTGAGAGAATGGACATCCAAGCTGCTGACAGCCCTATCAGCTCATCCTCCCATGGACAGCAGTCAGGGCCAACACTTTTGGTGATTTATAAAGAAAACTGTTTTCACAGACACAACGTGAAAGACACAAACTCTAGATTATCACCAAGATTAGCATGCAAAAATGTATTTGAATTTCTGATCAGCAGGAGGCTTCAAAGGGCCCAGGCTCAGATTAGCAGGTGTTACGTGAAAAAGGAGAGAGAGCTTTTGTGCTACAAAGTTGTGCCAGCAAAACAAATATGTCTTTCACTTTGAAGAGCTGGGGAGGAATTTGTGGCCATTGCCATGGAAACTCAACAGGCCTTACACTGCAAAGCCAGATTTTGGAGACAGAACTGCTCTTATGTCTGTATGCTGCTGAATACAACATGTCTTTATCAGAAGGTTACTGAGGAAAATGAAATGACAATGTGACACCATTATAACACCTTTGTTTGGTTCAGATGAATTTTCATTATTTAGAAAAGGAAAGAGCACAGCCAGCGCTTGCTTTCAACAATGGATCCCTTGAAACTACCTTATTTAGAGAAAAAAATGTATAGAATTCAGAGGGCCTTGATTGTCACTAACATCTAACTCAATTTTCTGGGACAATATATTGCTACCCAAAACCTGTATAGGGTCAGTCTTTGGCTGTATGTTTTAACATTCTTTTTCCACTTCTTTTTTCATTCATCCTGTCTCTGCATCATAACTGAATAGCCTCCACTTGAAGCACGAGACCCTGACTAGGTACCAGTGACCTTCAACCAAACCAAAGCAGGCTGGAGGGGACGCTGCTCTCAACACCCTCAGTGACCTCACTCGAGCTGTGACAAGCCCCCGAGTCCTCCAGGTGATGCTTCACTCCACAGCTGGCCACGTGAACAGGTGACTTCACAGCACTGTCTGCATCTACCTGGCCCTGGGGGCCATGAGCATTTGAAATGTCCCCAAAAGGACACCGGGGACACAAGTCCTCCTCAGGGTAGCAGGGAACAGGAGCAAAGGGTGGTGCAGCGAAGGCATGAGACAGTGGGAAAGGCTCTGTCCAGGGCCACAGCACTGCAGGCTCTGGAGCTGCTGCTGCCCGTGGGTGTCTGCCTCTGGCTGCCCAGGGCACCTGACCCTGCCTACAGCTATTGTTTTATAAACAGAACACATCCACAGTCAACCAGCTAGTCCACACCATCTCATCACCACCAGCACAGTTAAAATGCACAATTAAATACTGATGCCAAGATATTATGCTGAAAGGTGACAGGATCTCCCCTCTCCCTTGTCAGTTCAGCCGTGGCTCATGTGGCAAGGCAAAGATGGTGCCCTTGCCCACAAACCCCTGCTGTGGGGGCACAGACCCACGGCCACAGCCCGAGGCTGTGCCCACAGACCCACAGACCCCCTGCCACAGCCCCAGGCTGTGCCCACAGACCCACAGACCCACAGACCCCCTGCCACAGCCCCAGGCTGTGCCCAGAGCCACCAGCCGGGTCACAGGGCCTCCATCCCCGGAGGGTCCAGCTGAGATCCTACAGCCACAGGAGCCCTCCTAACACCTGCTGCAAAACAAGGAGGCAGTGAAGGCAGAGGCTTCCTGCAGGGAAGGGCATGGCTGCTGGCACTGCCACCTGTGGCTGCCCCACGGCAGGTGAGGAGTGACTGCTCAGAGCCCCTGCAAGCACCTCATGGAGGGCACAGCCCATGAAGGCAAAGAAAACCATGGGAGACTCAGACCCACCCCCAGGCCGGGGTCAGAGGGATCAGGGCACAGGACTTTGTCCCCAGGTGCCTGTGGAGGTGTTCAAGGTGTGCTCCTCCCAAAGGACAGGTTCCCCAGGACCCTGAGCTGGCTGAAGGGCAGGCACAGGGCAATAATTCTTGGCTTTGCTCCACTTGCACCTGCCTTTCTCAGGCAGAAGGACCCTGGCACCACGGCAGACATGGGCTCAAAGAGCCCTGCTCACACACTGGGCAATGCAGCTTTTACTGCTCCCAGACAGGAGGGTCAGAAGGTACTTCTTGGATGTGCTGGGTTTTGGTTAGTTTCTTCCTGTAGAAAATCTGAATTGTTATTTAAAATAATAATGCACTGATGTCCAAGCGAGCCTCATGCAAACCTTAAAAGGCCCTGCTGCATTAAATAAGAGCATATTCTGTGAGAGGCAAAGCAGCAGCATCCTCCAGACGTTAAGATATTGACTACCAGCGAAAAGAAATGAGTGTAACAACAGTGTAACAACAGTGTAACAACAGTGTAACAACAGTGTAACAACAGTGTAACAACAGTGTAACAACAGTGTAACAACAGTGTAACAACAGTGTAACAACAGTGTAACAACAGTGTAACAACAGTGTAACAACAGTGTAACAACAGTGTAACAACAGTGTAACAACAGTGTAACAACAGTGTAACAACAGTGTAACAACAGTGTAACAACAGTGTAACAACAGTGTAACAACAGTGTAACAACAGTGTAACAACAGTGTAACAACAGTGTAACAACAGTGTAACAACAGTGTAACAACAGTGTAACAACAGTGTAGCAAGTGTAACCATAGTGTAGCAATAGTGTAACAACTGTAACAAAGACACGGGGAGTGCTCCAAACCCAGCCCGCTTGCTAGAACATGCATTCACTGTTTCAGATCTCATTTTTAGCTTCCACAACTCCTTGCATAAGAATACCAACTTCCTCTCCCGCCTGCCCCACCTTTGCTGCTTCATTCACGTTTGCAAGAATGCATTTTGCCCCGAGAAATCTGGCAGAAAATGGAACTCCTGTCCTCCTCTCCTTGCTGGCTACTTATGAAAAGACTTACAGTATTAAAAGCTAAAGAACTGGTTCCACAGAATTCCGCAGAGATAAACACACAATTTGGTGCAGATACTGCCTGAATTTCAGTGCCATTTGCATTCAGCAAAGAGGGAGCAGAGACTTCTGCTTTTCATCACTAGCCAGTCACATCCCTGGATACACAAAGTAAAAGGCAAATAACACTTGCATGTGGAAAAAGAAGCATTAAAAGAAGATTTAACATATTCATCCTTGAAGCATCCTTCATATGGCCAAGCACTTCTAAACTAATTTGGTACACCCAGGTATTTTTTGAAAGCTGCTAAGGCAATATTTAGATCTTCTTCCATACCGTGGGTTTAGGAAAACGTATTCCTTCAAGTGTAAGCATACAAGAAATATGCAAACACATATTTTATCTAAATGAAATTAAAAAATGCAATCCTGACATTTAAAGCCTGCTTACCTTTCTAATTAAAATATTTAAATTAATATGTAAGTCCAAGATATATATGACACAATAAATATAATCAAACCAAACCAAACGAAAATAATTTCAATGTGTGAATTGGAACTGCTCAAAGATTATTCTGAATGAAGGAAGAAAGAAATTTTATGATAGAAATCTAGAAGCTGAGGGAATAACTTACAGTGAAATGCCAAGGTTTTACACTGTCAGTTATGTAAAACAGCATAAGACAAGGCAGCTGAATTTGTAACTCACAAAACCCTGACAAGTGTGGTCAACCTCCTGAAAGCAGTAATTTATTATCAGAAATGTCACGCCTACACAATAGCCTTATTGTTGATTCATTAGGTAATTTCCCTTGAAGACCAGCTGTTTCTAGTGTGGTGGGATGAATAATGAGAAAGATATTTAATGTTCAGGGTACAAATGACAGACATAAGGAGGTTCTAACACCACCAGCGTCTCAGTGCCTACGGCACCAGCTCTGTTCCAGGGGGTAAAGGTCCTGCACCTCCCACTTGCACAGAAAACCTCCCAGGTGTCAGATATGCTCAGAGGGCAGGTTGCTGTGCAATACCTTCAATAGAATCAGGAGACCCATGTGATATGGCCAAGCCGGCCTTGGGCTCATTGTCACCTTCTATTTCCATTGACATGCCCCAGGGGTAGATCCTTTCCCTCCCAGCAGACTCAATTTATTCCCAGGTGCTTCTCTGAATGTCTGCCACCAGTGCAGCTTGCAAAAGACAGTCCCCATGGCTGTGCTCCAGGCAAGCTTCCATCCTGCTTTCCAGAAGTGCCTCTTTTTTAACCTTAAGCCAAGTACTATCTAGATAATAATTATTAAACTATAATTTACTACAGCTAGTAGTACTATCTTCTAGTTGTTTGGTTTATTTTTTTTAATTTTACACAAATACATTATTTGTCCCTCAAATGATCCCTCTGAGGGCTACTTCTCCATCACGTTAAGTAACACTGCAATTAAAGTGAGTTAAATCCACCAATAAGCAGACAAGCACCATGTGCTGTATGGCTGGTGTTCATTATGCTCAGTACATTAATGCCAACAGTTTGTCACTGCTTCTCCTGTTACAGCCACCTAAACTGCAAGAACCAGAAGAAAAAAAAAACCAGGAAAATTTGTCTAAAGGCTGCGATTGATCAGCCTTTAATGTGATCCTGGGATACAAAAATCAGGTGGAACCATCTCTCTGCCTTTCAGAACGCATTTGTTTGGAAATGGGACTGCACGGGACCACAGTGCTGCCCAGAGCAGGCTCCGAGGGGAGCCTGTGGCTTTGGCTGTGCTCCAGAGGCTGCAGCAGGATGGAGCCTGGATGCTGACACGCTGGCAGCCCGGCCAGGAAACAGCACTGTGCTGATACAGGGCCCAAAGCTCACTGAAAGTTCAATAAAAAGGAAAATAACCACTCTCTACCTTGACTAGAGGTAGCTTAAGCTTTGAGATGATGCAAGGACAATTCAAGTTCTAAAGGCCTGTCACTTGCAAGTTATTCCTCCTACATTTTGCCTTAAGTTGCAATTATATCAACACTTTCAATTAGACGTGGCTTTAGGAAAACGAGCAGAAACACCAGACAGTAAACACACCTTCAATATTTCTTTCTGAGGCAGCTGCACTGACATGGCACTTCAAACATGATTGTTTTTCAGTGACAGCGCTATATAAGGCAAATAATTTAGTAAATATCTTCCTCTCAGATCTTACTTGTGCTGCAGCTGAGATCAAAATCAAGTTATTGTCCTTCTCTACCTATGGGGGGAGTGTAATAAAAACCTGGATTTACAGTTAATCAGATCTGCTGACTTTGACTTCTGTCTGCATTTTTGTGCTGCACCACTGCTGAGTAGCTCTGTATCCTCTGACACCAGAGGAGGTGTTCTCTCATCTCAACCACACTGTAGTAATTCTGTTGCTTTTAAAACAGTTCCCTTAAATGTTTTAATTGAACATAAATCATATTAAATATTTTTATTATCAGAAAAAAATCTCCAAAGACCTTTTTCCCCTCGCATATGGGAACACCCACCCTTAGTGCAAGCTCCCCACTCTCAAGCTCTGTCTTTTCCCACAGAAAGGTGCTCAGGGATTTGGGTGTTTGGGCCTCCCTTGGCAAGCTTGAAACCTCCCTCCATGTTTGAAGTCTCCTGTTCGTAAGAGAGGTTCCCAAGATCCTTAAAAGCCTGGCATAAGTCATGGCCTGATGCTACTCCCCATAGTACGGGTTTAAATTTGAAATCACTAATTATCTAAATATAAATAGAGGTGAGAGAACTGCTTGGGATTTATATTTCAGAACCCAGCCCTTCTATTCCCTTCAGCATGCCTCTTTGAAACACGGGTATGGATGCTGGTTTCCTTCAGACACCAGGGAGAACCACAGGTACCTGTGAAGGGTGGCACTGCAGCTCCAGGTGCACTCAAGGGGTTCAACTCCCCATGGCCCAGCCCAGGGAGGGTGGGGATGTGAGCTCCAGAAGCACGGTGTGGTCAGTGCTGTGGACACTGGCCACTCTCAATATAATCTTACTGCAATCAACATTTAATCATCTGCTTCTCTCTGTCTGACATTTGTGATCACCAAAACCCCGACCGAGGGACGTGTCTGCCCTTCTGGGAAGCCTCCCATGGCAGAGGCATCCCTCGTGTCCTGGTGCAAGGCTCCTTCCCAAGGATGCTGGAGCACCCTGCATTAGGATCTGAATGCTTTAGGGACCAACCAGGGCTGCAGGACCCCTCCCCTGGCTCAGCAGGGGACACAAGGGGACACAAGCCATGGCACCACCTGCCGAGCTCTCACCGTGCTTGAAGGAGGGACGAGATCCCTTTTCCTAATTCTTGGCCCATTAGACTTTCAAGGCCAAACATGGAGATATGCTCAGTGCAATTTCTCCATAAGGAAATTTATGAGCTGTGCCCCGTGACAGAGTTCTGCCAGCAGAAGAGGTTTCACAATTAGCAAAACCTTGTTCACGGCTCTGTTTTAGAATCTGATTATTGTTCTACATTTATCTTAAGCAAAGTGGCTGACAAATAACTGCAAAATAATGTGATAAAAACCATTTATAATGCCAGGTTATTCCAGGTCTTTCTCCCTAACTATTTATGACAAGGTAATAATGCTGGTTATGCATTTGTCTGACTTTAAATTGGTTACTAACAGCCATGATGGATGAGGGGAAGGATCGCCTTATTCGGAAAAGCAGCTCCTGATTTCTGATCTCATTCTTGCAGGTAATGAATTATATCTAATTAGTAGGTTCCAAATCTAATCAAGAGGTTGTGATGTTGACCCAGAGCAGCAAAAGAGGGTGAGGAGGCCTCCTTTTATGTTTTTTGCTTATCTTAAATAGAGAATACTCCATAAATACAGTCTTCTGGAGAGCACTGACTACACTGGATAAAGATGGAATCAATTCTAAAAGTCACTGTTTCAGTTAACAGTTTAATGAAACTCATCTCCACAGATGTATTCTTTCCATTGGGAATGTAAACTCCTTATTCCCTTTTATAGTGTATTTATTTTATTATTTGGGAAAAATATGAGGAGTTGTTGTAAGCAAATCAAGCTCCAAGTGAAAGAAATTATTTTTCATACTATGAAAAAATTCTGACTTAAGAAAAATTTCCATCAGAATTCTTGAGAAATAAACAATAATTTTAAAAAAACTCAGCTAGAGTGGAAAAAATTGCACGAGGAATGGACAGATTAAAAAATGTTTTTCAGTTTTTATCATAATAGCTGCAAAGCAAGCAGAGCTCCACTTCTAACCACATTTTGGTCTTATAAGTCCAATTTTCCCCAGCAGAGACAGTGAAGTGAATACAGAAGAACAAAATCTACCCTGCAATTCAGTCAGCGAGTCATGTTTGTTACTCTCCAATGCTGCAATTAATCACCTGCCCAGCGCTGCCTCTGCCAGGGGTGGGCCTGCAGGAGGATCCATGGCCACTGCATTGAGCCCTGAAAGGCAGAAGGACCTTTCACAGCTTCTCTTATTTTCCTTGCACGATGATTTTTATATTCTCTTTTAAGATCTTTTAAGAAGTCTCAGTTTTGAAAATAAAATGAGCATTTAAAAGACAAATATCTTCTGAGTTAGTAATCCAGATGTACGCCGTATGGTTTATGTTCATTTAAAAAAACAGTATATTATACAAGTTCTTGAGATGCTAAAGCTAAAATAAATATCTGTTTTAACTGAAGTCCTAAACAGGCCTACAATTTTCCTAAATATTGATCCAGTCTTTCTACCTTACCCTTACACAAATCCTCAGTCTACCAATAAATGGTAGTCTGAAAAGGACAAAATCCTAACCCCTGTCTATAATTTGAGGATTTATCCCTGTCTACAGCAAACTCCAGCTGAATTCGACCACAAGAGCTCCAAGCCCTTCTGACAGGATCCCACCCGGGCAGGCAGGGCCAGCTTTGGAGTCTGCTGGGGGCAGCTGACAGGGCCAGGGTGGGCAGGGATGTGCAGAAAGGACAGTGGCAGCAGGAAGTGCCCCGAGTGCCCAGCTGAGCCCGAGGCTTCCCCGGGAGCTCAGTGTGCCTGGGCTGGGGGAAAGGGGGTTCCCCAGGGCTGGGCACAGCAGCACACCCTGCCTGGGCTGGGCACAGCAGCCCACCCTGCCTGGGCTGGGGGAAAGGGGGTTCCCCAGGGCTGGGCACAGCAGCCCACCCTGCCTGGGCTGGTCCAGCCCCTGCCTGGCTCAGCACGGGCCTGGGCCAGCTCCTTCCGTGGGGCAGGGAGCAGGAGAAGCTTTAGGTCCTTCACCTGGATCCGCAGCTTCTGCTGCTCGTCCCAGGGACGGCTTGGCTTCACCCAGTTAGGACCTTTTGCCGTGGATAAAATGATTCCTCAGAGAAGGATTTTGAGAGCAGCAGCTGCACTTGATTGCAAAAAGCACCAAACCCCAAGAGCAGCTCCACACACGATGGGCTGTGCTGCACCTGCACTGGGGGCTTTGGGGTAACAGGCCATCAGGTCTCCGTGCTTCACAGGGATCACAGGGTGCTCAAGGAAACTGCTGAGGCAAAGAGCTTCTGATTCATCTCAGCATAATTTTCTACAGCAATCCAGATCTGGACTCGAAGCCATAAAGCACACCAAGGTGGTCTGAATCCCTGTCCTTGTGTGGTGACACTGAGCACGGGGCAGCTCAGAGGACATGAACCCCCTCCCTGACCTGGGCAGCCGGAGTGCACAGGCTCAGAACTGCTGACTGACCTTTGCCTTCCCAGGAACAAGCAGAATTTGATGTGATCCATTACAGGTGAAATAATCCAAAGTCTTCTGGTATTTTTACCTGCCAGAGTCACTATAGAACTCTTAATTCTTGTTTTGATCATAATTTCAGAATCTCTTCAATGCACAGATCACTGCCCTATTCAAGGATGTTGTGCCAAGCCACAAACCAGCTTTGTGCAGTTAAACAGGACAATGAGAGACTTAAAACACCTAAAAATGATTGTGAAAGGAGAGGTGAACATAATGAACTAGAGCCATCCGGTGCCCCTTACGTTTAACACTGCTAAATGTGTTTAATCAAGCTACAGCTGGATTAGCATGGCAGCAAGAGGAGCAGGACTTTGTTGTTCTATACTGTAGCATCCATGCTCCCAGGTGCTAACTCTGCCCAGCTCACCTTGTTCCAGGGCACTGCAAACAGGTATTGTTTGGGAAGAGGAGCATTTGCTTGCCAGGCAGACTAGTAAAATGATGGATTTATAGTGCTCTGTCTTTCATCTAGTGAGGTTAAGTGACCAGTTCCAACTACACCTGTTTCTCAGGCAATACCAGTTTTAAGAGTTCATTTTTAAAGCCAGACAACTCTACTTTGTGTAGTTACTTATTTATTTATGCATTTCCGAAGATCACCACAATATTTACTCTGTTATTAAACTCTGTGTCAGGCACTAACGGCCTGTAATTATCTTTGAAATTGGATTTGATGTTGCGAAGTTACATAGCACAGACAAGTGTCCTACTGATGTCAGAGTTTCATCATGAGAAACTGTTCTGATTCTGCAATTTACTTAGAAATCACACCTCCCATGCCAAGCATCCGAAAGCAGATCAACAATGAGCCTGACTTACTTAAAAACTAAACCAGAGCCCAAATATCGCAAACCTGTATGTCAATCCACTTCAAAATGGCCAGAAAAAAATTACCCATGCTGATATTCTGCTAAGTGTACTTCCCTGCACAAGCCTACATGAACATATTAGTAATTTTTCTTATTTGACAAAATAGTTCACAACAAAATTCCCCAAAATTAGCATAAAACCCAATGTTTGTGAGTGGTATTTTCTTTGTTCCCTTGAGCCTGGCCGAAGTAGCATATTCTATGTCATTCTTTCTTGTGAACAAATAGCTGAGAGCTATCGCCTCCAATTCCCCATTAAAGCCCTCACCCTCACTCATTCTGTCTGCAGAGAGACCAGAACCCCCCCAGCAGCAGAACCCGCTGCCATTAATTCAGTTACCCAGGGAATTTCACACCTTTGCCAGGCCCTTTACTGTTCTCATTTTAGTACAACCTAATCTCCAATGGATGCAGAAAGCTGTGAAGAAGGGCAGCTCAAGCTGAAGGCAGCAATTAAATGATAATTAGGGCTTTACTTCATCTTGTGATTGATAGAGGTTCACTGGACCCAAACTGCATCTTGTCATGTGCTAATAGGCCTGGCAAGATACTCCACTGCATCTGAAGGATTTTGCCTTATCTCAAGAGAGATAATCTACTCAACAAGTAATCTCCTGCCTGTGGTAAAGTGCCACTGTATATTTACCAGGCCAGTATTCTTCATGGTTCAGCTCTGAACAAGCCCTAGGACTTCCTTAGGAGCAAGGAAGAAAAGGTTTTCCTTTCCTCTTTTCTGGTGCCCAGTCCTTGGGTTTCCAGTGTCAGCTGCGGATCCCTTAAGCACATCCCTCACCAGCACAGCCCCTCGCAGGAGGCACCACCTTGTAATCTCAGCCAGGGAGAACTTGTGGGGCGTTTTTAGTGCATCTACTGTTCCTGAGGAAGTGAACTGTCCTGCAGGCGCCGCGGGAGGCAGGAGCCCGTGCCATGGTCCTGCAGCTCCTGTGCTCCTCTGCGCCTTTTGGGCCTTTGTCAGCCCAATTACTTATTATAAACAATACAGTTTATCTTTATCAGAATCATTATCTAAATTGGCTACATGACACATGCTGTTCCCCTAACTGCACTCCCGGGAAACTGTGCTATAAAATCTGTGATTTTGTACTTTGTAATTATCCCTCTATGGGCTATAAAGCATTACTCTGGTGTTTAAAATAGGTATAGCTAGCATTTTCCACTCCTCAGAGCAGAACATTTATTCTACCTCAGAAAATAAAATGCAGCACAATATTTGGTGCAATCAGGCAGAGGATTGCTGCAGCCATGTCCTGACTGCTGAGCTGACTCCACACACAGAGGAGTTTCTCATGACGTGCTCCATTTCTATTATGGAGTTTATTTTTCTCTGAGCAAGACAAAGATGACCTAAGATAGTGTGAAGTGAAACATGGCCTTAGCTGGCATTTTAGTCTGGAAATGATGAGGTGTCAACAATAATGGTTAACAGGATCATACTCCCAGTGCCATTAATTTTCTCTTTTCAGTATCCTCCACATTTCCTGTTGTAAAAATGCTGGCCAATTCTTCCCTGTTGCTGACTTTTGTTTTCCTTACTGTTTTGAGAAATTCCTCCTTCCTCAGGATTTCTAAATCTATTTCACACAGTGCCAAGCCAGCAGCTCTCCCCATGATTAAAACAAAACACTTCAGTTCTAAAGAGCAAAGACCTCACCTCCCATCTTGCACAACATGAGGTGTCCCTGGCCTCCCTTTTTAGCTGATTCTGCTTGCTTGATGCACTTTCAGAAGTTCAGTAACTAGCAGTGGAGGGGTCATGTTTGCCCTCAAGTTGCTGCTTTTCATGCTTGACATGTTTTTCTACTGTCCAGTCCCTTAGCTGCAGCAGGGTCAAGAGGATGGAGGGAAGGGTGGGGGTTACAGAAAGGGTATTGTATTACACAAACCCCAAAAAGGTTTCGGTTACAGAACGTATATTGTCCATGTCTGTTGGGCTTGTGAAGAAGTATCAAGTTCACCACATTCTCATTTAGGGACTTTGATCCTTTCAGTTAAAAAGAAGCTGCTGAGAATTACTCTGCAGAGCAAAGAAATGAATCAGTTGTACTCTCTCACCCGGCACAGAGGAATGCCAATATTTCTGTTAGCCAGCCCAATCCTAGGGAGATTTACCCAGCTGCAGAGAGGCTGGAAGGGGCTTAAGTCTATCAACACAACCACAGGCTCCCCCTCCTTTCAGAAGGGCTCAAGCACCTCTTGTGCTGCCTGACTTTCAGTGATGTGGAGCCCTTTGCATGTCTCTGGGTCTGAGCATTTTTATGCTCCTTCTGCAGCTAAAGCAGCCATGGGAACAGCAGCCAGGACTGGTGTCTTCTCTCCTGATCCCTCCTTCTCTGGGTTATCCACGATTACCCAGGTATTCCTGCCTGGGTAATTTACTGCTCAGACAAAAATACACCTGGAAGCACCAGAGCAGTTGTTTCTACTGCTCTTTCCTGTTGCCCTGAGAAAGGCTCACACGTCTCAATGACTTTCATTCTGCCAGAAAGTATGAAATTCTGTAATCGTCTTTTCCCATAGGAGTCCCTGTATTTTTTTGCCTGAAACATATTTATGCATATACTGACAACACTTGGTTTTGGCTTTTTCCCTTGCATTTACATCTGTAATCTTTGTTAATCTAATTTTTATGGCCTGGCTAGCTGTGATGTGCATGCTGGCACTGCTAAGTCAGGGGACTTGTTTGTATACGGGGTTTTGTCTGCAGGTACAAAAATAAGGGAGACTTGGAGCCATTGGGGGTTTCAGGGTCTGTGCTGAGCACGATCCCGAAGGCAGAACCTGCTGATGACCCAGACAGGGACCCAGAAACTGCCATGGTACAGAGCACAGTGTTAGAAACTGGCTTTCCTTTTGCTGTGAAACAGTCTGTTTCTGGGCTCCCCCTCGCCAGGACACGGGTCTGAGCCGTGCTGGGGACCTGCATGTCCCAGTGCAGTGTTTGGGCTGAGTTTCAGAGATACCTTTCAATATTCCAGCACCCCAGGGAGCAGCCGATGGAGCTCAGCTCTTCTGTGAAGTGATGCTCCCATGAACGGGGTCAGAAAGGACCCAGAAATGCACCATGAGGCATTAGCTGATTTTTCAAGGGGCTCTTTTGTTGCACTAGCAATTTTCTACAGCATTAAGCAGTTTCATGGTACATCGTGCTGCACTGCCCGAGATGGGAGACTTTTTTCAGCCCAGAGAGGCGACAGATTTTAGACATCGAACATCACACTGGACTGGGAGACCAGTAACAGGGCAGCAGCCATCTGCCATAAGCTTTCCCAGTTCACCAGACCTGGTCTCCCTTCTCAGATCTGCAGTCCCATCAGAGCCCGCTCCAGCCTTTGGCAACTGCTGCCTCAGTGCCTGGGAAAGTCCACATCTTCATTAATCACTACCTGGGCCTGTCTAACCTGTTCTCTCACCTTTCTCTTCTTTCTTCCTTCTTACCATGTCTCTTTAAACAGTCTTCATCTTTCTTTTTCTCAAGGGAATTCATCAGAGATACTAACAACAAATAGAATAGCTTAGACAATTATATGGTCAAGAGCTATTTCCAATTAAATTTAGATTTCTACTTGTCTCCTGAGTCCTGTCACTGGTCATGAAAGAAAAGAGATTGGTACCTGCCCCTCATAAGGATGCTAAAGCCCACAAGATCTGAGGTCAGTCTCCTCTTCTCCAAAGTGCCTCATCTGTTCCTCATAAGATTTCCCCTCTGATTTGCTGAGATGTGTCTGCA
Source organism: Hylia prasina (assembly GCA_013397195.1). Taxonomy (NCBI): domain Eukaryota; kingdom Metazoa; phylum Chordata; class Aves; order Passeriformes; family Sylviidae; genus Hylia; species Hylia prasina. The sequence continues at coordinate 295,375 of VYXD01014183.1, forward strand.
GGGCCTCTCTGCTTTCAAGGGACATGGCTGTTCCTCCCGACTTAGTGTCCTCAAGCTCACTCAGTACTGTTTTGAGTCCGGGTCATTAATGAGGATGTTGAGGGGCCGAGGATGGAGCCCACAGAACCCCCCAGTGACCGTGCCAGCCCGGTGTCCCCCCAGCCTCTGTAACCCTGTTCTTGGCCCATGAGCCAGCTGCTCACCCATCACATCCCGTGGCTACCCAGCCATGAGATGGACAGAGTGTCCAGAAGGATAATATGAGAGCACCAAAAGCTTTGCTAAAGTCCTGCCAGATTACACCTACTGGCTCCCCGTGGTCATCTAGGTGGGTTATCCTGTCTCAGAGGAAATCAGTTTGACAAGCTGGGCTTTCCCCTCATGAAGCTGTGCTGGCTGTGACGTGTTTTTCAATACCTTCCACAAAAATCCATGATTTTACCAGTAAATGCTACATTTCTTGTTTTCTTCTAGAAAACAGCTTGACTAAATGGAACTCACCAAACTTCCCTCACAGATCAGTAGAAGGTTGCCTTTTTTGTTAATCTACAAAAAATTTTCATAAACTGTCAAAGGACATAACAGGCAGCTGTCTCTTCTCAGCCAGATAAAATCTGAATAAAAGAACACATTAAAAGTCATAGAAAAGCATATGTGTGAAGGAAGAGCTGTTCGCTGGAAAGGGACACAGATAAAAAATCCCTGGAAATGTCATAATGCCGTTTGTAGATACAGCTGCAGCCCTATCTCTAAATTACAAGTGATAATGAGGTGTAAAGATTTTATCAGATACCTGGCCGGCTCAAAGACCTTTACATGTTGGCTGGTGTAGTCTCATATTAGGTGGTAGGAATTCTGTTTTCTTTTCTAAGTGGAACATCAGATTACACAGGTCCTATTTCACTGCTGATTGCAGTCACCCACTTAACATCTTGACAGATATTCAAGAATGGAGCAAAGCTGGTGGTGCTGCTGAGTGAGGTGCACATCCATCCATCATCTGCTAGCAGATCACTTGGAGGGCCAGGCTTCATGTCGTTAGCCTGCTGCACACCACGACTTGGTGGCTTTTTTTTGTTTAACTCCTGCTAACTGGAATTCTCAACAATTTTGGGAGGGCCTGTTCGCTGTCACTCCTACAAACAAAAACGTCAGCTGAAACATCCTAGGCCAGAGCTTGAGTAACACAGTGGGGGTTTGGTATATTTCCTGGAGATGAGACAGTTGTGTGATGTTTTATTTATACCTATTTGCATTGGCACAGTCTGGGTGTCACCGAGCAGCCTCCAAAGGCTTCATCTCCTTTTTGCAGCAGCAGGACTCCTGTTGCCACTGCACCACGCCCTGCCCTCCACCCCAGCCCACTCTGCACCTCTGGGGAAGGAGAAGGGCTCCCAGCTGAGCCCGTGCCTCCTCTGAGGGCACGGCAGAGCAGGTGAGGGCAGGACAGTGCTCCCAGCAGCCACAGTCCCCGGTGCCCTGCTGAGCTCATGCCGCTGCTCTCACCTGCAGCAAAGGTGCCTGGAAAGGAGCCACTGCCTGTGATCTGACCCCCTCCCACCCCTGGCTGGCTCCTGCAAAGCTGCTTTCCAGAAGGGTCTGTCTGAGGGTGCCTGTGGCTCCAGTGGCCTCCACACCACCTCTCCTGGCAATAGAAACCAATTCCCCTTCAGGGCTGTGACCCAACAAGGGCAGGACAAAACAAGGACCTGAGAAGGACTTTTGCCCCTTGAAAGAAATATGCAGTTGACAGTTCCTCCTCTAGATGATGCCCTGTGAGCTCGTCACTCAATAAGTTCAGAGAAAAATCCGGGGTTTTTTCCCAAGGAAAATTTATTTAAGGGAAAGGTTTGGGATGAGTTACAAATGTAATCAGTGTTTGCCACCACTGCCAAGTATGGCACCAGTGGCAGGAGCACCTCTGTTACCATGCTGTGAGGGGCACGGGAAACCTCTACAGAGCCTCATCCAGAAAGGAAACAGGTCGGTCAGCCCGACACTGAAGCATTTTGTGAAACACAAAGCTGAATGTTCTGTATTCATTCATTACTGCTTTTGGCACCTCATTCGCTCTACTTTGTGACTCCTTTGTCATCTTTTCTACTTGGTTACATTAAAAAAAGAACTCTCTTCAACTTCTTTAATGTTCTTAAACTCATAAACCACAAAGCAAATTCTAGTTCTGTCAGCCTGTGAGACGTGTTACACAAACTGGGCTTGTGTTCACCTCTGCTGAAAGACAGAAACAAATTCTTCAGCGCTCAAGAAAAAGAATCATTTCTTGTCAACATGCCACTGTGTGGTTTGACGTCACTGGGCAGCAGAGGAGAGTGACGTTTCTCTCTAACGCTGTTCTCTGTGGAACAGTCTCTAACACAAGGAATGAGGTCATATGCCATCTGCCCAGGTGAAATGGTTATCGCCCTGTCTGCTGAAAATCTAACAGTGCAAAAACGGGTTTGCTTCTATTTGGGAAGCACTCAGTGAGATCACTAAAAGCCATGGATGAAACCATATAAAACAGATTTGTATTTTCTTGTCCCAGAATACTTGACATAACAAAGGGCATATACTCCTTAATGTAAATAGATCACACTTGCACAACACTATTCTAAATAAATCTGGGGCTAATGTAGTTTATGAGATACACTGAGGAGGTTAAATTGTTTCTGAGTAGGTGGTTAATTAAAGGATTTATTTTGCAGTTGCAAAGGACCCATAACTCATGAGTTACTGCACAATAAAAGTGTTGTAGATGTGTAAAATAACACCGTGATTAACTCCCCCAAGCCACTCCGCCCCACACAGTTTTGTGTGCCCCTTCATTCTGCCAACGGCCCCAACCCAAAACTCAACCACACTCTGGCTTGGGATTGGGACTGTTGGAAGTGGTTGGCTCAGGGCTTCTGTGAGCTACAAAAGAGGAAAAAATATACATGGAGGATTAATTATCAATCACAAGTGGTCTGGAACAGGAGAGAGAAACAGCAAAGGAAGACTTTTAAATATAACTCTCATTCTGTTTCTCTCTCAAAAGGCTCCTGAGGAGCTGTGAGCTGCATGGTGAAGCTTCCATCATACAACACACTGCACTTGTGTTTGTTTGGTAAGGTCAAGCATCTGTTTTACCATTTCCTCAAAGTAATATTAATATTTAATGGAAAGTGACAAAGAGGAAGTGTGAAAAAATACAACATGGTTTTCCTTTTAGTTAAAACTCTGTTCATTTTGGACCACATTAAAAAAATGACTTTCCTATATATTTAGCCCTCTAAAATCCATGCCATTCGGCTACCAGCATTAATGACGTTAGGATGAATTATACAGAGAAATCAAATTTTCCGTAGCATTTGAACGCCATTAAAATGCCAAACAATAAACTACCAGACTGCAAATTAGATCACTGGAAATATCAAACACATTGCGGTATAAAATCCATAATTGCATTTAGCGCTTTGGCTCCCAGGGGACAGGCTGCTAAAGATCATCACCGTGCCACATATGAGAAGCTATTGACAGAACGATAAAAATCGACAGGCTAACCAAATAAACACTGCAGGCTTCATTAAATATTCAGCGACTGAAATTTGACTATCATGTGCCTTTTTTCCCACTGGATGTGCCGTGCTCGGCGCTGGGGGCTGTGCCCGCAGGGCTCGCGGCCGCGCAGGGCACGGGCAGCACCAGCAGGGCCTGGCGCCATCAATAAACACACTGCAGCCCAGACAGGGCGATTATTCTCCTGAATACATTATTAGTCTTGGCCCCAGGAACACCTCCGAAGACTTTAATTAGAGGAAGCATAATATCTGCAGAAGTTTAACGCTCCTGCTAGGAGAGCAGGGACATTTTGTCCCTGATGAAGCTGAGCGCTGAGTGGCCTTTTCTCTCCAGCCCCTTCTGCAGTGGGTGCAACTGCAGGACCCTGCAGACCCTGAGACAGGACGTGCCCAGCTGTTCAGGCTGGCCAGGACCCCAGCGGGCACCTGTGTCTGACCCCACAGCCTGACCCTGCGGCCAGAAGGAACCCATGGGCACACTCATCCCTGCCCGGCTCTGGCCTGCAGAAGGGTAATCTGCCTTGTGCAGCTCTTCTTTTACATGGTAAGAAGGACACAATAGAAATTAGTGTCCCAAGCAGAAGACAGGATGGTACTAATTTTAAGTTTTACTAACCACTTATTTTCTGCTGCTTTCTTGGATCACTTGCTGGCAGGAAGAGTGCTTTTGTAGCTTAAACAGCCATTCTTTCTGGTGAAAGAAACAGAGCTACAGGAGACTCGGTGGAGGCAGAGGGCACAGAGCCATGCCATGTGCTTGTGGAAGAAAAAGGAGCCTGAGTAAACCCGGTGTGCCCCAAGGAGTTCTAGAGCCCAGCACTACTTGCTGCCTGTGGACCCAGCCTGACCAAAACAGTGAGAGACTGGGCCCTGAACAGAGCGTGTGCACTACATTGCTTAAAATATTTGAAATATACTGTTGTATTTCTTGAAATTACATTGAATGTTTCAAATCCTGGAATTAGTTCCCACAACCCTGTCAAGACATATTTTTGCCTGCTTGCATGCTCACGCATGCAGAGTGGCACGCTTACTGCTGCAAGAGAAAAGAAAACAACAAAAAGGCTGCACGTTTCCTCACTCTGTTCCTACAGGCCTTGAGTCTGAAATTAGAACAAATAAAATGTATAATGCATGCTCTGGAAGCACCCAATAGGGTTATAAGCAGCCATTCCCTCTTCATGGAGAAAAAGTTTATGTAAATGACTGATGACAGTGTTATTGTGTGAGGAATATCAATGGAGTAATTACAGTTACATAGCTTGCTGCTGCACTGCTGCTCTAAGCCTGTGTTAATTTTTCACACCACTCCCCTGGGAGGGATCGCAGTGTGCTCCTAAGAGCAGAGCTAATAATCGGAGCTCTGAGCCACTGCCGCTGAAACTAGCCCCAAGGTCTTTCTGAGCAGACTGCTAAACACTGCCTGTCTCCCCAGAGAGAAGAGAACAGAGATAAAATGATTAAAAACTGCCAAATTGGACTGGCAATCACTTGGCTATACTGTCAGCCCAAGACAAGACAAATCTCAGTTATTTTTCCTTTTGTGAGCTGGAGAACGAGGCCAGCACAAAGCAGCACGGCTGCGAGCAGAGCAGTGGGCTGACCACGTTCCAGGCCTCACCACTTGTGTGTCAACATCTACAGACTCAAATGATGCGTTACTGATTTTATTTAACACCAGCACAAATCCAGAATCTGAGAAAAACAAGTTCTATTTAGGCCTACTGGGACCCTTACTAGAAGTCAATTCCACTTGTTTGATCCCGGGAATAATTTCAGAACTGAGCAGATCACAGACCCAATAACTACATCTTCCTCCATATGAACAGTTCTTTGGATACTGCTGAAACCATTTGTGCTGAAGTTTTAGAGAAATGACAATATTCCTTCCAGCTCTACACAGGGAGATGTAGCACAAGGACTAAGTGACAGAATACATGTTAAATGCGTAAATTAAAGTAAACGTGCTTTTAAAGACTCAGGCGAGGTATCTGCACCTCAGCTGTGTGAACACTGTGAGACAGTTTAAGCTGCAGCTGATGATCAGTAACACAAGGTATCACTTCCTACAGGCTTGGAAGAAATACTCCACACCAAAAAAGAAAAGTAGCCACAGTTAGCCTATTAACTAGAAACCCACATAAAGCAAGCTTGCAGTCCTGACAAAAACCATCTCACAGGCGTGTGTACACCTTTCTTGGTGAGGGGACAGGCAAGAACAACAGCCAGAATGGCTCTGGAGAATCCCATTGACCTTATGCACTGCTGGTCCATAAGCCCTGTGCAAACTAAATTTCCTGTGCAAAACCCATCCAAATCGGCCGGCATTGCTTCATCCCTGTAGAGGGGCAGAAGTGTGATGGCTAGGGACCTCTTCTACTGCCCATCACAGCTTAGCTTGAGTTCACTGCATGAAATCCTAAGTCCAGGTGCCAGCATTTGTGTAACCACCTAGCCAGACCCTTTTCCAGAGTCCAATTGTCAAGTGGCTCGTGCATATTAATGACAAAAGTTACACCAGTCTGAACCTGGGGCCCCCCAACCCCTCCTACCCATCCACAGAGAGGGGAATGGCACAGGGGCTTTTCTCCTATACCCCACAAATTTCTCAAACATTTGTTTGTGATTAAGCCATTTGTTTGTTATTAAAAATACTTTAGCTAATACCCTTTTGAAGCAAGAGGCAGAAATCTGGCAAGACTGAACACTAGCAGCTGGCTGGAATAAACGGGCTACAGGAGGCAACTCGCTCTGATAAATCCTCCAATTTTTCCAGTTTTCACTGAAACATCAACTGCCACGCCTGCCCCCCAGATATCTCATTTACAGGACAACGACTGGAGTTTCACAGCGATTGAAATGACCTCCGTTTCTCTACGGGTCTGCGGCAGTGCCCCGGGGCAGGGCTGCAGGCACCGGCCCGTGCCAGGCACCGGCCCGCCCGCTCTGCCCGGAGCTGTGCCCAAAACAAGCCTCACGCACCAGCAAACCAGGGCTTCGTCCTCCGCATCCCAGCAGAGATTTGGAAACAGGACATTTAAAAACCTGCGGGTGAAGGAGGGAGGGAAGCAAAGCACCCCCAGCCCGGGAATTATTTTACTGTTTCCATTTCACAACAGTCCTGTTAAAATGTTTTTGCTTTCATCTCCATCTTGTCTAGGGATTCATGATAAAGCAAGGGGAATGCCTGCAGCCGGCCCTCCTCCCTCCATCCCAGGGGGGAGTGCACAGAGCCGCGCCCGAGGGCTGCCCGGGCTGGGCACGCAGGGACGGCCGGGGCCGGTCCCCTCTGCCCCGGGGGCAGCGTGCCGGGACCTGGACCCTGCCCTGGGGAATCCAAACCACGCCTGAGGCAGGGCACCCTCCGTTATTAAATAGGTTTCAGTTTATTTCACTGGTAGCTCATTTTTAGCTGTTTTTGACCTATCTCAGTGTCTCGTCTGAGACGCCTTGTAGTTCTTCCACAGCTCACTCTGGCTGCGTTGAAAAAGCTCCATCCCTCTGTACAGCTTTGGTTTTCATCAGACTAAGGTAAACTGAATCCTTTTCTATTCCAAACTGATCTTGCACAGAGACCAGACTCCACGACACCAAGCTCTGCAAAATCACATTTATTACTTCCCAGTTACCCATCAGTTAAAGCGAATATTTCCTCTGTAAAAGAAGCTGTTGGGGAAAATGTCTAAAGTGCAGCCAGGAATGATATGGCCACATCTACAACCCCTTTACCCTCAGTTGGACACACTGCTATTCAATTAAAGAGAAAATATTCAATTAAGAGAACCTAAAAAGGCATGTACTTGCAAGCTGGAAAAGTTTAAGTTGCTGGAGCTGCGTGCAGGGCCCTTGTGGAGTGGAAATGCTTTAGGCTGCTGCAGCTCAAGGATAGTGAGGCCAGTCTTTGTGGATGTGACACAGCCCAGATGGACATCCCTCACCTCCTTGTCTTCAATGTAACACAACCTTGCAGCCAGCTGACAGACATTTTCCAGTGTTAACAACATGGGCTGGCTTACTGTGTTTCTTTCCTCATCTCCAATCCTTAAAAAAAAAAAAATCACTATAATCTTAACTTTGGTACACAAAAACACACCTTTTTCACACACTAAATACACAGCCAATGCACACCAGAGGCATTTCACTTAGTTATTGTGAGCAGAGAGTCATATTGTAAACAGAAAAACAACTTTCTACTTCAGCTGCTCTAGATCCAGATGCTTTCTCTGTTCTGCAACACTCCAGACACTTACGATTAAACAGAACATACCAGGTATTACAACTATTAAACTGTTAGATACAATTTACAATGGCAATAACCCCCTTGTCGTTGGTCCTTCCTAAAGTTAACCAGAAGTTTGTCAGATATTTAACAGCTCAGGGAGCAAACTGAGTTTGTAGCTTGTTTCACAGAAGTTTGGTCAGTTATTTCTTAAAATCATCATCTTTTGGCTGAACTCAGTTTGTCCAAGAAGGCAGCAGACCTGAGTGAGGTACTTCCCTGGCCTCCAACAGCACCAGGAGATGCAGGGCACAGCTTTGGCATGGGCTAAGGTGGACAAGCATGGTAGGACTGGCCAAAGAACAGGAGGAGAACAAGCAATCAGTGGTGTCCTCATTTTATAAGAAATTCAATAACTTTGCTAGAGAAGTACAAACCAGGAAAGCTGACAGTGCTCATTCACTGAAAGTAATGAGGTTTGACGGATTTTTCTCAAGGATCACAGGTTATAGGCTCCCCTACTCATCAGAAGCAAGATGTTGTCGGGGTGGGTGTCTGTTCCCAGAAAATATGAACAATTTAAACATGTGAGAGCATGTTGAAGTCATCATAAAGTTACTGTCGTTTGTGTCCCTGCTAGGGTGAGCACTGCAAATGCAAACCAGCCTGGCCTCAGGACACCCACCAGCATGATGCAGCCCTGGGAAGGATCAGCAAAAGCTGAAGATGAGAAAATGATCAGATTAACCTTTTCTCACTACATGTCCACAAGCTGAGCGTGTTACCTGCCACCTCTGGCTAAATTCCCCTGGAATTTAGCCCCCAAGCTTCCCTGGATTTTTAGGTTAGCAAAGGATCCCTGGGCTTAGTAATTCCACCAGATAAGAGCAGTTTACAAAGTGTCTTGGCTTTTCTATTTCTGGAGAGCTGATAATTTAGGGCTTGACACCACGTGCAAGTCTTGCCTGAGCAGGAGCCCTGCATGGTGTAATCGCTTCCTGCTGCCAGGGCACAGTGTCTGCACCAAGGCTCACAGCTGACACACTCCTGCCTGACACCAGGCTGGATCAGACACCTGTCCGTGCCACTGGCACACTCCTGCAACTTTCTCTTTCAGTGGCACGAGTGGTGTCAGTGTATGAGCTGGATATTTTGATTTTGGAATGATCTGGGAGGTGCAGATTTTATTATACTAATGAAATAAGAACACAATAGTCCTCTGGAGCAGCAAGCCAGAGGCCAGGGGCAGTGCTAAAAGCTTCTCCCACAGGAAAAACAGATACAAGGCTGGCTTTGAGAGTGGGCGTCTTCTACACTAACCACTGCATTGTCAGAAACCACAGCTGTCCACCACATGAGCGAGCTCAGACAGGCTGCCTCGGGCTGCTGACAGGCCAGTGCCTGCAGCCTGGTGCTCCCCTGCAGCACAGGGCAGCCCCTCCCTGGCAGCCCAGCACCCCTGGGAACACGCAGGGCACCAAGCTGAGCCGTGCCACAGCTGCCCTGTCCTCCTAAGGAGGGGCTGAACGGCCTCCCCGGGCATTTCAAACACAGGCATTTACACACACACACACACATATATTTCTGTTTTGCACTGGCAGTTTGTACTGGTGCTTGTCTTGCACTGTGAGGCTGCAGGGCAAACCTGCAGCTGAGCACCTGCACAATCCCCTGGCTGGCCCAGCCTTTGGGGTGCTGTGCACGACCCTTCTCTCGATCCTCTCTTTGCCCTGTCATGCTCTTACATGCAGAACAGCTTGGGTCTTCCAAGAGAAAAAACACACAACAAGCCATTATTAAAATTAGTTTAGTAAACAATAATCAGCGGAATAGTTAATAAGCACAGCTTTGCTGTGTTAAGTAGGAAATTAGATCCACTGCCCCATTACTATTTTGAGTGAGAAAGCAATGATGCCTTTAATTATGCATAGTCTGCTTTATTTGAACTGTGTTGGCTGCTGTGAAGGAAATAATCAATGTAAACGCCTCCTGAGGTCGCTCCTGAGGCAGCCGTGAAATGAACTAAGTGAGCAGAGCCGTGCGTATAATCATATCAAGCAAATCCCCAGGTACCAGCCTGAGAAACACACACATATGATTTATACACTCTCCACAACTCAACACTGACACCCCGAGCCATTTTAACAGCAGAGCCTGCACTTTGCTCTGAATTCTTACCTACACAGGACAAGTCAAAATTTTGAAGCTGGAATTAATCCTGTGCATTTTAAAATTAACACAGCCTACCCTGAACTCTGTGGGAATCCTACTTGATTAGAGATTGTGGAACTCAAATCGTGTGGGACCTTAAGCAGAGCTCCCCAAAGAACTACTGCACACTAAAGTTAATCTTCAGGAGAAGTCTAATATGAAATAAAGTTTAGAACCAAACTCTACTGTAGTGAGAGGGGCAAGATTCAGGCTGGAGGAATTATCTTTTAATTTCTGTATTTATTTAATAGCAAACTTCTATTTGAATTTGTTTACAAAGCTAATCAAATTTTTGTTTGTTGTTTTTCACATTTTTGAGTTCAAGCAAACATTTTAACTACAAGTATCCATCTTTAGAGTCAATTGGCAGAACCTGTGCTATGCCATGCAGGAGAGAACACAACACCCAAAAGAAACTTTCTGTTTAGGCTCCTTCACCAACCACCTTTCCATGACTGGGGTGCAGTGCTAGTGTCACAGGTCACCCCACCCCTCCCCACGTTTCACTTCTGCGGAAGCTGCACCAAGAAACTTACTTAAAAAAAAAGGGAAAAAAGGGAACCTTGTATTGTGATTAGGAGGATCACGACTTGTAGGGAAATCAGTGTACACATCACACCCTGGGACAGGGTTGGGAGCCTCCTGCTGTGCTGCAGGGAGCAGCTCCCAGAGGGGCTGCACTGCCCACACAGCCCCTCAGACCTGTGTGACACCTCACCTCACACACTCCGTCTCACTCAACTTTCTGGTGGTGCCCCCCACACGGAATAAAGTTTCTCAGCTGCCTCATGCAAGGCCTCCTGCTCCAAAAAGCCCAGAGGGAAGGTTATTTTCCTCACAGTTAAACTGCCACAGGCTGTTCAGCACAGTTCCCTGACATCCTGCCGGGGCGGGAGCACGTCTCAGGCACGCAGGGGTGTCCCAGGGCAGGCTGGAGAGGCTGAGCACAGCATCTGCTCCCCACCCCACACACGGACCTGTGCAGGTCCCCCACTGGCGCTGCAGGGAGTTTGATCTCCACGGAGACACGCACTGGAGTGAACTTCACCCTAAGGAGTTAAATCAGCTTTTGCTATGGAAACACACACGATAAAAATAGACCCTCCTGCCCTACAGGATTTGCACTGCCTGTGATTTAAGGGCCCTTACTGAACTACCCTGTGCAGTTTGTTTTGTTGCACAAAAATCGTGTTTGTCGAAAATGCCTTTCTTTCCCCAAATTCATTTGAATAGGTGATGCTGTATTGGTCTCAGAGGAAAACTACCACCTCTTATTCGCAGTTGTTAAAGGAAAGCTCATGCTTCTTAGCATTTTGTCTAAAAATAAAAGTTTTAAGGAATAAGAGCATATGGTGGTTCATAATTTTTATATAACCCATCCCTAAGCATGCTACCATAAATCTTTTAACAGTAAGTCTGAATAGAGGTATCCAAGATCACAAAGTAGTATTTTGTGTCAGTTCAGACTTTTTAAGTCTACAATCAAAACAGCTATGTCCAAAACATGCTAAAAATTTCCAACAGGAGACTACGGGCTATTGTTTGCATTCTTTGATGGGTTTAGCTATTTAATGCTCTTAAAATTGGAACACTGTAATGGTGATTCTAAAGAAGTATATTCACCCTCATGTTTTCTGAGAGTTGGGTAGACACAGATTTAGGTACCAGGACCTTTTTAAAAGATTATTTGAAATACTGTTGATTGATTTTAGTTTAAAGGTTTTTTTCAAGAAGGCTGTTCTGGTCATCGGGGAAGGCACATCATCCAGTCACTACAGGCAGGAAAAAAGCAACTGGCATGAGCTCTGGGTGAGCTCAAGGCAACCACAGATAGACTATCACCTTACTACCTGCCCAGCAGCTCTGTGCATTGAGAATATGATCTTTTTCAGTAAGGGGTAGAGCATTTCTCATCCCAGCCTCTTACTTCACCCCTCTGTAACACGGACAGGACACGAAATCCCTCTCTGCAGTTTCTGAGCACCGTGGGGTGAGGCTTGTGCTGGTCTGCCAGCAGGACTGGGACCACGGGCTCTGCCCGAGCCTGCAGCCAAGAGCCAGAGCTGCCTCGGGAAGGTTTCTGTGCCACACACAGCTGCAACAACCTGAACTGCTGTCCCCTCTCTTGAAATGGCACGGGCAGACGGGAGCAGGACTGCCAGAGTGGGGTGTGCTGGAGAGCCCACCCTGCCTGCAGGAGCAGCGTCACAGGCACTGCACCCCGTCACCTGTGGGGCTGCACTCCGGGGGCACGGGGGGCAGTCCCACAGACTTCCCCTTCAGGCAGGGCTGGAGGATCCCACAGCCATGAGCACATGTGCACACAAACACATCTGCACACACTCACAGTTTCCAGCCCCTTAAAGAAAATAAATCGCATGAGCGTCATGCATATTTTAAACTGATACCCCGGGGGATTTTCAGACCAAAAATGCCTTAACCAGAAAACTTCATGTTTTCCTTGCTCTCAAAAACTCAGAAGAATTCATATACAAACGATGACAAATGCTTCATTCAAACAGACAGTTACTCCCAGAGCAGAGGGAATAGGGCCAGCCCAAGTAGTTCGGATGGCTGCATGCAGCTAGGCCCTTTGCTTCAAGACCACAGGAATTGTTTATCACTGAGACTCTCCCAAGCTAATTGAAACCAGCCCTGACTTTTGAACCTGCCAGCACTAAAGAAACTTTAAGTGTTTTCTCCTACTGAGATTTGGCCTATGGGGACTGCTCATTGCTCACCCCTCAGTCATTTTTAGTTCTTTTTATTTCCACCTTGAATGGATCCTTGGACTAAAAGATGCTTAAGCAATTCTCTGGTAAAACACTTCATTTATATGACAGTGAAACTCTGAGACCATGTTGCTCGTTTTGCATCTTTAAGGACATTGAATCCCGGTTTGGATTCATCATTAAGGACTCCCACTATAAAACAGTTTCAATAGTTTGGGGTTTTTTGTGGTTTACAACTTACAAATGTAACTTATGCCATTTGCAGCATACAGCATGCCTTCACTTAGGTTATTCACAACTCTTGGTAGCAAAAATTTAAGTAAGAAGTTGGAAAAACAGTCCAGTTAACCTGAAGCTGGTTTAACACTTTCTAAAAACAAGCTGAAAAACATTTCCATCCAAGGGCAGACCAGCCTGGTGTGTGCTGTACTGGACAGGTATGGTGGCCTGCCCTATGCAAATGGGAAATGAATTTTATCCAGTATGTATCTTCACTAGGATGCTGTTGTAATAGGAACACCAGTGTCTAATGCTGCCCACCAAAAAACCATTTTGGAAAGCATTGCAACCATGATGGTGTATTGCTAACATGCAATCCACAGCCTTATCATCAGCAGAGAAACAGATACAGGTCATAGCACCAGATTCTGGCAGCCTGACATCCCAAGCTCGCTTCCAGCCTTCCCAATTCCCCCAGGACACTGTTTGGTGCATCTCAGATTAAGTCAGGACAAGCAGGCAGGCAGCAGCACATTTATCTTCTCTGCAAACATCAGTTCCAAGAGAGATTCCACAGATAAGACAAGTTCATTCAAATTCATTCATCTGAGAATTGAAACCTAAGCCAAAACTAACACGCATTTTATGCTTATTTACAGACCACCAGAGACTAAAGGATTCACCAAGAAATTCACAGGTACCTTGTCTGCAGCAGCAGCAAAATGCCACAACTCATTCTCCTGGGAGGTTTCACCACACACCAGCCTGAAGTTCAGCCTTTCCCCACGGCTCTTCTCCTCCTGTGATCCTGCTCCTGGTGCCGAGCTGGCCTCGCTCCATGCAGCAGCAAGGAGGGCACTCAGTGCCTGGTGCTGTCTGGACAGACGATCCACCGTGGTGCCACAGCACTCAAACAGCTGCAAGCCCACAGGCCCTAAGAAACACTTGCAGCAGGATCAGAAAAATAACTTCTCTGCACTCTGAGAGCTGAGCACATTTCCCTGCCCAGAAACTCAGGGTGCCCTGAGGAGCAGCACCACCCTCGTGCCTGCAGCCCAACCCCAGGAAACAGCCAGGGAGGGGTTGCCCTTTTCAGACTTCTGGGGAAACCAGCAGCAGGTGAAGCCACCAACAAGGAGCTACTGCCCTCACCTGTGCCTCTTGGGAGGAGAGGCACAGAGGCTCAGGGAAAGGCAATAAAACGGTTGGGTGTTTGTCCCCAGCACAGTTCCAAGAGGTGCTCATGACACTCTGCTGGATCCCTTGCTTAAAAGATCAGCTCCATCCCTGACACTTTCTGCATGTGGTACATTCATTGCCGTCATGTATGGAATGCAATTGATGGCTTGGAGAAAAGAGGCAAATAAAGTTTAAACTTTTCTGTAGGTTGTGTCCAGAGGAAGTCTGTGCCCACATGTTGCCAATTTATAAACAGTCAGTGGGCAGGTCATGTCATAAGTGAAGAAGGTAGTGCTGATGTCAATGAACAAGGGAGAAGAAAGCATTTTCTCAGTGATCACGGCATGACCTTCTGTAGAGAAAAGGGCAAAGGCAGCGCTCTTTTTCTTGTTATGTACCTTTTTCCAACCTTGCCTCTTGAATGTGCAGCTGATAGTCCGAGGACCTCATCAAAAGAGGACACAGAGCAACCATACCTGTCCTCGTGGGAAGGACAGAGTAGAGTAAACAGATGATGGTAGTCATAGTGCTGACACAGGTTCTGAACACTGAGACATTTACCTGCTAACATCAGGAAGACGATAGGACTGTGTGGACTCCATGTGCCCTGCCACTCAGCCACCGCAGCAGGGACTGCTGGAGCAGGAGCTGGGGACACAAAACTGTCCACAGGTGTAATGGGGCTCCAGTGAAAAGGGTTGGACCGTGTGGATGCATGGCCATGGCTGAACCAGTGTAAGTTTGTGTCCACAGTCAGGGTCCCGTCCACTCTGCTCATGGACACCAGCACCAGCAGGTTCAGACAAGGAGGCTCTTGGCTCTCCCCCTGCTCACCTCATGAGCACCTCTCCAGAGGCTGCCAGCAGTGCTGGTGCACATCAGCAGGAATTACAACTTCCAGGAGCTCTCCAGACCACAGAACCAGTATTTTCCACACATGCCAATACTTTCCAACTGTGGGTACTCCTTCTTGACAGGATTTGGGAATGCTTGGGGGCTTTGGATTCACTCCTGGAGCTGGAACAGCCGTGTCAGCACGGCGCTGTGCCCAGGCTGAGAAATGTGGGGGTGTAAGAGTCAAGTTTATCTGGAAGTGGGACAGGGGGTACAACAGCTTGGGAAATGCTGACAGAGGTTGTTTGACACTCAACCTGTCCTGAGGAAGCTTCAGGAATCCTGCTCAGTATCATGCAGTGATCAGCCTGGCAGGCTCACACGTGCACACCAGTTATTTCCCCCAGGACTGAAGCAGCAGCAGCAGCAACATCTCATCATCTTGTGTGTGGGAGCAGTCCCAGTGCCAGTGTTGATCCAAGTGGAGAGTCACCCCCAGCTGGCACCAGGCCAGCCTGTTGAATCGTCTCCTCACCCCACGCATCCTCAGCCTTTGGGAAGAGCTTTACAGAGCACTCATGCACACTGCAGGCATCTGTGCCCGGCGCAGGGCTGCATGTGCCACATCTCACAGCACGGCCCTTCCTCTGCCAAGGGGATGGCACCTTCGTACCACGTGCAGACAGTTCCACACAGCCCTGAGAACAGTGCAAAGAGGCTGCTCGTTCCTCCTTCGTGGGACACACATCGATGTGTGTTATCTCACCACACTGCAAAGAGTAATTAGGGCTCAACTGCGTGGTCCTATGGAGAGGCCTTTGCCTGCAGCCTGCAGAAGTGACATTTGTGGACTGCAGGTTTGCGGGTTAAGGATGTGGGAGACATTAGGTCTCCCCTTGAGAGGTTCGCACCTTCCGCCAGCCTGGAGAACCCCCTCACCTGTGAGCTAGGGGTGACAGGAGCAGGGCCCATCTTCATCCTCCACCACGCAGGTGAGTCACCGGGTGAGCATCGGGGGCTGCCGTGGTCGGGGTGGGCAGCAGCCAGGACGCTCCTGTGCCCAAGGCTGCCGGCACTCAAGGCTGCCCACCGCCGTGCCGTGGGAGCAGGGCGCCAGCGAGCGCCCGGGCGCTGCAGGAGGGGGAGAGGGGCTGCACCACCGGCTCCTCCTCCGGCAGTGCTTTAAGAGAGGTTTTTGGCTGCCGCTGCATTTTGTGCGAAACCTGATCTTGTCAGCGTGCGCGGTGAGCTCCTGCATGCCTACCGCGGCGTCGAGCCCCGCGGGCCCGGGCGCAGCAGCAGCTCCCCTTGGCGCGCCGTCAGCTGGGAGCGGGCCAGTCCTCTGGAGCGGCCGATAGCCCCGGTACCAAGGAATTGTGTTCCGGTATCCACGGAGTGCTGTGCCGTGCAGTCCTGTCCCAGCACCCGTGCAGTGCTGTGCCGGTACCCGCGCAGTCCTGTCCCAGCACCCGTGCAGCACTGTCCCAGCACCCATGCAGCACTGTCCCAGCACCCATGCAATGCTGCCCCAGAGCACTGCAGGCCTGGCACAGGGACCAGTGCCCAGAACACGCCGCCTCTGGAACCAACCTGACACCTTTGGGTCGGCGCTGATTTGGGCTGAACTGCTCACCGCCACCAAAACCTGCTTCTATTAATTTAAAACTATAACACATCTTAATTATAGCTATTAAAAGCTAGTCTGTATTTATACTTAATAACAGCACCTTTACTGGGGGCTGGAGAGTTCACATTCATCTGACAGCCCTGCTCTGGAAGGTCTGAACTAGATGAAGTTGCACAAACTTTGCACTAGTTTTGCTCTGCATCAGTCAATTGTAGATTTACACTACTGCCAGACAAAAATTTAGATGTAAAAATGGGAAATTACAAATCCAACCTCCAAAAATCCCACCATAACACAATCTGAATTCATACTCCTGGCACAAAATATTTTCTTTTAAAAATCCTTACATTTTTAAGCAAGAATCCATTCCAGCCCACGTGACTCTCGCTGGCAGCCAGCTTAGCACTGCTCCCTACTGTCAGTCCCAAACCCAACAGGAATTTACAGCTTTTCTTCCACTCAACATTGTCACCAAGCAAATTGCCGAAAATGAACAGCGTTCCTCACCACAATTACTCTGTCTCTCCTTTGCACATTTTCCATGGTCTAACCCTGGTATTTGTACTCTGGTCATTACCCACCATAAGCCACCACACCCTGCATCCATGTGCTGCTTTAGACAACCTCTGCTCCCTACCATTCCAGCATTACTAAATGCGCATTGTGAGATTAATTTTGAAGAATAAACAATAGTTTATTTGTTTTGCTTTTCACAAACACTTGTACAAGGAAAGCTTAATGGCCAGCCCCCTTCAGAAACAGGACGCAAAAGCATATTGAAAACAACTGCTTTAAAATAGAAAGCCAAGGGGAATGTTTTCCCTGTTCCCCATTCACAGGAGACAGGGAGTGCTGCCCTAGCATCCCCCAGCAAGGGAGTCAGGATCGTGTCCCTGCCTCTGGCCACTTGCTTCCTTACGCTGCAAGTCTGTGACTTGTCTGGAGGAACAGAGATGGTCAGAAAAAGAAAGAAAACTGCGCCCAAGGTGACACAGAACAGCCAAATGCTCATGGGGCCTGCTGAGCCCCACTGACACAGAGGATGCACACGGATCCACTCCAAGGGGACATTTAATCCCTTCCCACCTCTTGCTACAGCAACTGGCTAAATGTAGCATCATCCTGCACCTACCTGAGTCTGCGGATCAGCTAACAGGACAGTGTAACCTTTGGGCAGGAAACACAGCATCAACATTTTCTTTTTTATTTTTCCCCTCTGCTGCACCACGATTTGGGTGTTTCGGCAGCATTACAGCCCCTGTTCCTTGGCCAGTCATCTTGGCAGGAATGCTAGCAGAGCTAAAACACAAGACAGCACAGATCCGGAGCCCTGACTGACCCCAGCTTCGTAGTCCCATGTTTTTCACGGAAGATTAATTCATAAAAGATTCCGCAGCTCCACCTAAAGCTCCTTCCTCTCCGAATTTCCTCATGATGCAATCCATTGAAGTTTCAGGATGGCCTTTATTACAGCATATGCTGAGGCTTCAAATGTAAAGCAACATTTTGAAAAGGCAGCATCTGTCTGCAGGCAGGAAACCCCTTTCGTTGCCATATTGAACTCTTACACGTAGAGAGGGATGCAGTGCAAGCCGTAAACTCTTGATCTTCTCTCGAAAGTCTCTACTTTCACTTATCAGCCTGACATCTCACAGTGGGGCCACCTGAGCAGACGATGGGGCTGGCTCCAGGGCTCGCAGACTGGAAGCAGACCTCGGGGGGATGGAGGTGGCCAGCTCCCTGGGACCCTCCAGCGCAGTTCAAAGTGACACGTTTCACACAGGCCTCTCCCCCGTACCCCATGGCCTTCAAAGCACAAACAGCTTTATTGCCTCGAGCGCTTTGGGATGGGCTCGGGGATGTGCGGCAGTCGCTGAGCGAGGACCGAGCTCGGCGGGGACCTTTGCATCCTGCGCTCCCAGGGCTGTGTGTAAACGAGTTTAAAGCGACCCCACGCTTTGATTTCTGACATCCCATTTCTGCCACATCTTTGCAGTTCTCTGTCAGAGCTCACACACAAAGAATTTTAAGCAGAAATACAGTAAGCACCCAATTTATTTTTTTAAAATAGAATAAATAGATAAATAAATAGAAGCTTCCCAGCAACTGGACTCTGAAGTTCAAGACAAAACTTCTCTGAAGTAGAAAATGAATTAACACATAATTAGGGGTTTTCCCAAAGAGACTGAATAATTTATGGAAAGTTACTGACATGTTCCTGACATGTTTGGTCCAGTTACACCTTTGCACAATATTAGGCTGTGACATCACAGCACCAAAAGACAGCGTTTAAAAAAAAAAAATCAGTTGTTTTGTCAAGCAAAGAGAGCAGAAGCTAGAGAAACTGCTAAACTGAGCTCATTTTCCTGAATCGCTATTTTATAAGAGGAAAAGGAAAACATTCCTAGCTGTGTGCAATGTGTGCAGAAGTCACAGGATCCCACTTGTAACAACTTTCCTTCCCCTTGTCACAGCTCAAATTAATGGCACTCGGGAGGCAACGAGCAGGACTGGAGTGCTCTGCCCAGCTCCTCCAGCAGTTTCTCACACGAGCTGTTCCTAGAGCAGAGACCTGCTCACCACTGGCCAGAGTCACTCTATATCCACACAGACAGATTTTCCAGTGCTCATAAATGGATTAATGGATCATACATTTTGCAGAGACCGGCAGGAAAACAACTGTCCTCAAACAATGTGAGGGTGCAGCTCTGTGTGAAGACACAGACACTGTTTATCTAATGGCTGGAAAGTTTACAAGAAAACAGCAAACTTCGTGCTGTGGTTGTTGAACTGAAGTAGTACTTTACTAGAACCAGGTTTTTTCGGTAATTTTGCGGTTGTAACAACTATTTTCTTTACATACTGCTATAGAAAAGGGACTCTTTTTAATTTAATTGAAGACACTATCAAGAATAAATATACTGGGGCTTTTAATAAAAACAGTATGAGGGGAACATTCAAAGCTAAATAATCAGAAGCAATTTGTGTTCATGAGCAGAATGATGTGTCATTTTTTTTCCTTGCAATGCTCTGTAGTGGATCAGTTTTGAGACTGTGGCAAACTTTAAACCTATCTTAAAATAATGAACAGCAGTGAGGGTTGAAGATAGTTTGAAAAATACACTGGAAAGAGAAAACATATGCCACAGAGTGTGGTGCAAAAGTCATATTTCATGCATGACTTTAGAGAATGTTAATAAGGATTAGAACCATACTTCAGCAGAATAACAATCAGTCAGAGAAGTGTAATTAATTTTTCTTTAGATCTCTGTTAGACAAAAATACAGGAGAGATAGTAAAGTTTCCTATAGATTTTGATCCAGCAAAGCAATACTTGTTGCCCTAAAATACTTGTTGCAATTGTACACTGTAACTGCAGTGCAGTACATGACTCATTTGCTTTATAGTTGTTGATTTTATGATATTACGAATCCAAAAATATTTTAAAATTCAGGTTTTTTTTTTCTTTGGCCAATAAATATGATTAAGATAATACATCCAAAAACACATGTAAGCTGTGTATATGAGACATATGGAAAGCAGATGTGTTCTTAATTTACATATGACCTAAAAAAATCAGCTGATTACCAGAGATGGTACTTTGTGGAGCTGCTTTGGAGGCAGGAGCATTGTTGCTTGCTCAGCACCATTTTAAAGTAGGCAGCTTGCTTCTCTTGTGCCTGAAACCCCAAAGTCAGTGCAGCAGATTGCATCCCTGGAACAGTGATCATTTGGCTTCACACAGAACAGGCCAGAAATGGAAAACCAAGGTCATTTGTTTCTAAACACGATTGTTATTGAAAACCTCTTTTTAATATCTTAAGTATATGTTCCAGCATATGCTTACCAAACTCCAGTTATGCCTGTAACAAGGCTCCTTCAACCATAATGACAATAAAGGCCATGCTCGGATTCCATCGTAAGCCCAATGCTGAATGCCAAAGTCAAAAGGCAAAACTGTGTCTGTCCCGCTGGTGGGCAACCACACTGATCTTGCAGCCACCTCTTCAAAATTACAAAGTAAATTTCATCACAATCACAGATCATGGACGTGGCTTTTTAATTAAACCCCGTGTGACAGAAGTTCTCTGGGGACAAAGTTGTGGTTCCATTTTTTTAGCTATAGCCAATAAGAAAACAATAACTTACCATCAGCTACAAAAGGCCCAAAAAACTTGGCTGTCGATAGCCAGCACAGCCAAGAGGGGATGTTCCCATTCCAGTTAGCATCAGAAGCCAAAGGGCTACAAAGGGGAGCACCAGAAAGAAGCCGTTCCTAAAATTTTTTAAAGCAAAACATTGTCTAGTCCTTTCCTCAGCAGAGGTGGCTCAAATGGCAGGGGGGACTGCCGGAGCAGTGAGAGCTTTTGCAGAGCTCAGGCTATTGAACGCACCACTGATAAATAAACACACATTTTTTCAGGCAGGCATTTGTCACAGTTAGGGAATTCTCACTCTTCTGCCAGGCTCCAGCTTGGCAGGGTCCACGGGAGTGGTTCCAGGCAGAGTCCCCCTGGCAGCAGTGCCAAGACACAAACCTGCTGCGGTTCCTGCCGGTGCCCAGCCCTGCGCGGAGGGGCCGGGCCGGCAGCTCCGGCTGACCCCGCCGCAGCCCCTTCCCGCCCCCTCCCGCTGCGGGCGCAGGGCACTCCCTCCTCCCAGCAAGGCAGATGTCAGGAAAACCTTGAAGAGTCTCTGCACTCCCCCAAGCCAACAGCCAGTTGGCTTTTTTAAAAACAAACAAGCAAACAAGCACGCGGTACGTTAAATTCTGTATCCTGTTTTCTGCAGAGGTAATTCGAGGTTTGCTGCTGCAGCAGTGGCTGCAGCACACCCAGCGAGGTGAGCCCAGGCCCAGCCCCACTGCTCACATGCTCTGGCAGAGCAGGGGATGGGGCTTTCCTCCAAGGAATCAGGAAAAGGCGCCCACTGTCACTTCCAGCTGTGTTGGGACTGACTGGTGAGAGCACGAGGTGCTTGCAGCCATGCCTACCTTGGTGCTCAGAGTGGTCTCTTAGGCATCTCACTGTGATTCCTTCTGGGAATAAATCCACCCTCAAGCCCCATGGCGCCTCTGGTTCCTGAGCCCTGCAGGAGCTTGGGCAGGGACATGGTGTCTGAGCAGCACAGACAGCAGCACACATCAAGCACAACACGGCTGTCTCTGCTGCTTCTCACCCAACAAGCATTGGACAGAGAAACAGGGTTTGTTTCTCCAACTCGGGCTCCACAGCCTATGCTGTTCTCCTGGTGCTGGAACACGTGTTCAGCACATATTTCTGGCCTATTTTCACAGACCTGGGTGTCAGACTCACACGCCTCTTTGGCCCAGCAGTGATGCTGAGGGATGCTTTGCCCTGGATGCAGTGCAGGTTAAAATCCCTGTGCTGAGGCTAACCCCAAGCTCCTGCCCATTGCCCCACCTGTTCTTCTCTACTCCTCCTAAGGGCAGGAGCACCAAGATCAACAGGCTGGGACTGGACAGAGCCAACATGGCCAGTGGTCAGTGCCTAGATCTTTAGCAGACCTACTGCTGAGTCAGGATCCTGAATGATTTATCCTCCTCCTTCTCCTCCTCCATCAGTATTTTTCTTTCCTTGTCCCAGAACCTGTCCTCCTTCCAGGAAATCTCTGTCTATATCAGGAAAGACAATGGGACATGACATTATTGTTGGACGCTTGTCCAAAAGCTCTTGTTCTTCGGGCTCACCTCCTCTCAGACAACTCAGCATGGCCAGTGTCAGGGCTGGCAGCACACACAGCCCAGCCCCACCACCACTGCCCTGGGTGCCCCTGCCCTGCCACCACCCGTGGGGCAGAGCAGTAACTCACTTCCCAGGGGGAAATTAAAATCCCACGCTGCTCATCAGAATTACCTGATGCAATAAGCACCAAGATCCTTCCATGATAAACCCTGAAAATGCAATCCCGTGAGATGTGAGAACATTATGCCAAGGAAAAAGGGCTGCAGAGAAGACCCCAGCCCAGAGGCTGTTAGGGGCATTTTCTTATCATCCTCAGGGACCTCATGATCTGAAACATCTGCATTGTCTTACACTGGTCATCAAACCCACTGTCCCTCTGAACTCCAAATGTTTCCCTTCTCTGCTGCTTGATGACTCCCTGGGTCACAGGACCTGGCTCACAAATCATTTCAGCCTTCAGAGGGGGCTGAGAGTAAGGCAGGGAGGCTCTGAAATTCAATCCCCAAAGAGGGGGGGGGGTTGTGTTGGGTTTTTTTTTGGTCCAAACAAACGTTATTTTTCTTGTGATGAGAATGCTGCAGCATCAAGTGCTGCTAATGCAGGAACGCCAGCCCACACTCACTGCGGGCAGATGTTTATTCCCTGTTTACCGCTCCTCTTGCTCAGAGAAGGGCCGGACACATCAAGGAAAGCAAGAGGAGCTGTTCTGTGTAGCATCAGGGCACACAGTGAGGCTTGGTTCCCTCCCTTTATTTCCTACACCTTTCTGCACCAGGTCAGTGTTAGGGCAGGACACCCCAAAGTGGCACCGCAGCTCGCAGAGCTCCGAGGACAGCGGTAAGCCCGGGGTACTGACAGGACCTCAGATGCCTCCTGAGTCCCCTTCTCTGGCACAGGCACAGCTCCATGCACATCCCTTCTGCTTGCATTTGACACTTCAAATCTGTTAAACACTCCGGTATTTCAGTAAGGCTTTGGCCAGTGTTTTGATTCCCTTTGCAGTTTTACTGAAGCTTCTCCCCAAGCTCGCCCTGACATCACACTGTCTGCTTAATTCACCTATCAGTTAATTGACCTGAGAAGTTTACAGACATTTATGGACTGTACCAGCCTCACAGATCTCCAGGGTACATAATGCTCTGTTCAGCAGAGCACCTCCAGCCCTGTCTGTGCTGCAGAGGCCACAGCAAACTGACACCAGATTGCACTCCCAAGATCCCAGCAGAGCTGGCTGTTCAAAGCAAACATGCTCTGCTGCAGGAAAGCCGCAGCCTTGCAGGTTCCTCTGCGTGCTGTTTTTTAAAAATAAGATCCTGTGTGTGCTCCCTTTTGCACTTCATGTTGGCAGCCACTGGTGCTCGCAGTGGAAAAACAAACACAGCAAAGCAGCAGCGAATGGCTCCACACACCCAGACATGGGAACGTTCCCGTCCCGGCTCCCGGGGCAGCCTGGTCCTGAGCAGACATGGGAAGAAGTTGTGTGTCCCAGGGACAAGCGTGCCTGGGACAGGCCCCAGCCTGCAGGAACCCCAGGCAGGTCGCTCTGCAGAGGACTTGGACATGTGCTGGAGCAAAGTGCCACAGGAGATGAAGCATCTGCCCAGGGAGGGATGTGAGCACCCACCGGGAGCCCGAGGTCGCCAGGAGCCGGGGCGGGGGACAGGGAGGAGAAAGGGGAATTCCTGCAGGATGACTTCTTAAAACATTTAATTAGCACTGACTTTGTACATCTAAAAGTACTTTAAAAATGTGCATAGAGATGAAAAATACAGAGGGGCTTCTCAAATGGGGACTGGTGAGTAGCGCTGACAGAACCAGCTTGTGGCAGATGGGTTGGAGGAAGTTTGATATAGTTTCTCTGCCAGTGGTGCCAGGTTGGATGAAAAAAAAAATCTTAAAACTTTCCTATTGCATTGCTTTTGATTACAGCTTGAAAAAATACTTCATGCACAGAAAAAAGTAATTGGACTATACCCCAGAATGCAGCATTCTTTCAAAATTTCCCAGACTTCTGTTTCAAAAATTACAGCAACCAGTATAAACTTCACAAATCCACTGAGGAGGCAACTCTTCAAATACCTGTGGTTTCCCACATTTTCCAAGGAAAACAAAAAGATTTATAGTTTCTCATGTTAAATCGGAGGGGCTAAACTTTGAAAGATGTACTTGCCCACCTGCTGCACATGTATTAGTTCTAGCTGAAAAGAAGTCAATAAAAATGGAGAAAGAAGAATTTGCAGAGCTGGTTAAGGTAATAAGATTTGTTTCAGAGCATCTGATCTTTAGACTAACAGACTTCCAAACAGTTGGACAAGTAAATAAAGCACCACAGGGAACCGCTATTTGCAATAGGTTACCGCAGGGATATGCACAAAGGAATTCCTACAACTTAAGAAAGGACTGGAGCTATGAAACTTATAATACCAGCCCTGGGATCGATTGCTGACTTCTACAACATTGATCTTATGCTTCTGAAAAGATAGGGGGTTTAGTTCCACTTACTCTTTTGCCTGGGCGCAAAGTTTGAAGAGGCTCAGTGAGACATTTCACTACATGATCTTACAGGCACAACACAAAAGGAAGTATTTCCTTTAAAGGTCTCACATTCTTCACAGAAATAAAAACAGAATAGAAGTGAAATCAGATAGCCTGTAAATCGTCCTACCATCTCTCTGGTGCCCTGCAGACACGGTTTCCCCGGGCAGTGCAGGGCAGTGCCCCGGGCCGGGCCGCAGGCAGAGCGCGGCACAGCCGCGAACAAAGCGTCCCATGTCCCACGTCCCTCCAGCACCAAGGGGGTGGAGGTGACACTCTTGTAAGATGCCATCTGATCAGAACTTCTTTTCTGTGTCTGACATGAATAAGGGGATTAGGACGGAGAGTTTCCGTGAGCTCACTCTATCGGACAAAAGGCCCCGAGGTTTAGTGTCACACTGCCTGATAAAAGTACAGGAGGCTGTCAATCACGGGCTCCTAGGTACTTGTGTCGGTGACATAATCTTATTAGAAGATAAACCAGTGAAATCCTTTTCATGATGAAAAGTTACGTTTAATTGCTCCTTGGCTTTTGTGCTTTTTCTCTTATTCATTTGTCCATTTAACTTTCTTAATGTTTGCTATTACAAGAATATAACAGCGTAGGGATGCCAGCCGTCCCCACCGCAGCCGCTCTTCAAACACGCGAACAGCCCAGGCTGCCGAGGGGTGCTGGTGTCTGGGCAGGGACAGCGCCAGTCGTGATCTTCTAAACAGAAGGTCAAAAGAGTTACTGAATTAATTAGCACAAGTGCTCATGCACAGGGATAAAGTTAAATGTTTTGTCGCTTGGTTTAATACCAAAGAAAGCTGACAAAAAGACTAAAACATGATAAAGCTCAGTCTCTGTGCAACAAAGGGACTTTTAACATCCTCTTACGGGAGAAAATCTGTATTAGCCTCAGAAATGGTACTGTTTCACTTTCAGATTGCTTCTTTTCAGTTTCACAAACGGGCCAACGTTACTGTTTCAATTTGGATTACTTCTTTTCAGTTGCACAAACAGGCCAATGTTACTCTTTCGCTTTCAGATCGCTTCTTTTCAGTTTCACCAACGGGTGATTTCAGAATCGCCTGAGAATGAACCAGGAGAAACTTCGGGGAGCCGGGAGGGGCAGTTTGGGGAGCGCTGGTGTTTGCAGCCCCTGTGCCCTCCGCAGCCCGGGGCCCGCCGTGCTGCGCTGGGGGGGTCAGGGATGGAGCGGGTCAGGGATGGAGAGGGTCAGGGATGGAGCGGGTCCGGGATGGAGAGGGTCAGGACCAGAGCGGGTCAGGGATGGAGAGGGTCAGGGATGGAGCGGGTCCGGGATGGAGCAGGTCAGGGATG
>VYXD01014183.1:322014-334252 GCA_013397195.1 Hylia prasina
CAGGGCCGGGTGAGTCAGGACCAAGCGGGTCAGGACCAAGCGGGTCAGGGCCGGGTGAGTCAGGACCAAGCGGGTCAGGACCAAGCGGGTCAGGGCCGGCCCGCAGCGCACAGACCGCGGGGACCGGAGCAGCCCTGGCAGCGCTGCCCCCGGGAAGGCTCCAGGAGACACGCGAGGTCTGCACAGGACTCACTTCTGGGACAGGACAGGAGGACAGGACAGGACAGGACAGGACAGGACAGACCTCGAAGCCTGCTGCAGAGGCAGAGGTTGCACTGCTGCTGGGCACAGCAGCTGGGTCACTTGCGTGGCTGTGCAGCCGCTGCAGGAGCCTACACGTGTACCTGCCCTGGACAACAGGAACCAGTGGGTATGGAGTTCTACCTGAATGTGACAAGAACTTCCCTGCTGCACGGGCAACCATGCACTGGAACAGATTGTCCAGACAGAGTGTGGGCTCTCCCTCGCTGAAGATATTCCAGAACTATCTGGATGCAATCCTGTGCCATGTGCTCTGGGATGACCCTGCTCGAGCAGGGAGGTTGGACCAGGTGACCCACCTTGGTCCCCTCCTGCCCTACCCATCCTGGGTCCTGTGAACAGCCAAACCCTTGCTGGTCCAGGTAACTGTGCCCTTGGCTGCCCCAGAAAATGCCCCTGGGAAGTAAGTGACCACTGGCCACACAGCCTGGGCACCTGAAGGAGCCCAGTTCTTCAACCAGTGTGTGTGCAACTTTGCCTTGTAAATGGCACTTGAGGAGATGGAGAAAACTTCTAAATGAGGGAGCACAGCCCAGGCCAGAAGCTTTGATTCTCAAAATAAAGATTTTTAAAGCATCATATAATTGTTACAATTAATAAACTACACTCATATTTCAGCAAACAACTAGTGCCATTTAGTCCTATGGAGTCGCACTAAGAAAAGCTTTATACAAAGTACCTGAGTCCATGTTATCCAAACAATTTAGCTCCACAAATGTGAAACGCTTAAAAAAAAAAAAAAAAAAAAAGAATTCCATTCATTTTATACATACTGTTCTTTATTTTATCCAAGTGCCTGTCAAACTGAAAACAAACTAGCCCAGGGAGCTGAACTGCTTTGAGAAATTAAATGTGTAACCCTCTCCCACAATTCAGATAATCTTAAAGGAAATAAGTCCTCCAGAGTTCTAGAAAACCACATTTTCATTTAAGGACTAACAAAAAAATATCTGAGAAATGCCTTAATACTTTGCTTGTTTAGTGAAAGTTCACATGAAAAATCGTAAGAGAAGGATCACAGTGGCTGATGGCGGAACAAAAACAGTGGATAGAAGTGATTTAACGTTGGTTAAATCGGTGTTAGTTTGTGATTTAGTGAAGAGACAATTGTTGCCTTACTGTGGTACTGGTCACATGCCACTGGCATTCCACAAACATTTTGCCAGTAGAAATCCAACTCCAGCTTTTGGCAAGGCAATTTCAAGACAGTGCAACATATTATACATTAATTATCTTATTTACTATTTTTCCCCGAAACAACAGTTTCTATATCACAGATATTTACAAAATCCTGTGTTACATTTTTGGATATTTAATTACATTTCATAGCTGTCAGTTCTATGTTTGACTCTAGAGGCTCCCATTAGTACACCCAAAAGCCTGTCAAAAGTATTTGCATACAGGTTATTTGCTCAGCACCCAAATTCCTCTGACATTTTCTCTGAAATCAACCGGAGATGTAGAGCAAGTCCAGCCCCTGTCCTGGCCACCCCCATTTCAAGGCTGCAGGGTGACCCGTGGAATCAAACTCCTACAAATGAGCATTTCAAAGGTTTTGAAGCAGCGGTGAGGAAAGAACGATGGGTGAGCTCAGTGCAAAAATTTATTTTTACTGATTGAACTTAAGCAAATCCAAGGAACAATTAGGAAGTGCTGTCAACTAAAGCCTGAAATCTAAGCAAGTCACCATTCAAAGCACAGTAGGCCCTTATAAACAGTTAATCCACGCAGCTGCAGTAGTTAAAGCAAACACACTGCCCTTCACTGCGCCATCAATTACACCTTCCCAGAAAAAATTACACAAACTTTGCAGGATTTTTCAGAGAGAAGATGGATTCTTTTGGAGACTTGAGGTCAAGGCTGGACTGTTTAAAGTATATTATTAACAAATAAACATTTATTGCAAAAAAACCCTATAGGCCTTTGGGGAGGAAAAATGTGTTATTTTTGGCATCAAATGACACAAGCCATTTATGACATGAATGGCTATCACCAACAGACTGATGAAATGGCAAATGTCTCCCACTTAACTTCCCTTGGCTTCCTGAATAAACTTTTTCAAACACTTTTTTCCTTCTGAAATGGCAATAAACTCCATGTAATTTTGGTTTTCTCTCTGTTATAACTGTTTCAAGATCTGTAGGTGGAAAGGGTTGAAGGTACTTCCAGATGGAAGCTGAAGACTCCCCAAAGACTGGGAAGGTGATGAAAATCACATTGTTGGGATCCGGGGCCGTGGATTGCCCTTGTTTGTGTGTACTGCTGCCTGAGTGACAATGTCCAATTAGCTTTCGGATGGTTGGGTGGAAAACTGAGGTTTAATTGTGGCATCCAACAAATTGAATGTTACAGCTCTTGTCACTGAATATATCTGCTACGCACTCAGACAAACCCCTGCCAAAGCCTGAGCTGAGTTTTTAAAGAAAAAAGCCGCAAATGGGACAGGCTTCAATTACTCAAGACAACCAGTGTTCAAGGGACACGAATGAAGCCAAGACAGCTCACTTGCCCTGGGGCTGTTCTCCCACCTTTCCGTAGGACACACCAGCTGAGAGAGCTCCACGGCTGCTGGCACTCAGTCCAGCCCTGGTAGAGCTGTGGGGCCGTGGGACCACAGACCACCCTGCACTGTCACCAGGGATGCTGCAGCCACCAGCACTGCATCACCCAGCCCTCCTGTCCCCTCCTGCTGCTGCTTCCCTCTCTGGGGAACAGCAGCAGGACGGGAAGGACTGGGCAAGACTGCACTCCCCGTAATTGCTCTGGAATCCCTGGGGATTCTCCCACATTAAATTAATGCAGGCGCCATCATGGCTAATTTATTCTACACTCACAAAACCGTGCTGGGAACTAGCCCCAGCACGGGCTGCGAGGTGAGGCAAGACCGAAGGAGCTGCAGGGAGCTGCACACCCCAGAGAGCACCGGCTCCCTGCAGCTCAGGACACCCCACAGAAGTTCAGCGACCCCACAAAGGTCATGCGTGCCCCTGCAGCCCCAGTGCAAGAGATGAAGGGAAGCTGCTGCTGAAACACAAACTCTGCCTCCTCTGTGGAACTTTGTTCCACAGCAGCTCCGGCCAGGAGCAGCCAGGGCGCAGCGGGAACCCCTGGCAGTAGGATCCGCCTGTTCCTCCATTACCAAAGGAGCTGTCAGTGCTATTAACACTTTCTGCTCCCATCAGCTGAATCACTTGTTTGCTGCAGCTCCAAGCAGTGAGCCTGGCAGGTTCAAAGGAATAATGCCGTGCAGAGAGTATTGCTGCAAGATTACACTGCCATTTCTTCCCTCAAATTGTTTTACTCCATTTGTATTTCTGCTCTGTTTGCACACTTAACAGTAGTCAGCCTCACTCCAGTGCTAACGTTCATGTAGGGTCCCACAGAGTGGGTGAGACCTGGCCCCACAGGGTCAAACTCCTTAGGGGAAACTTTTCCTATTGCCAGATGAAGCCCAAGATCCAACTGCAAAGACAACTCATGATGTTAAACTGTGACTTCTGCTTAGGGTGGGTGAACAGCTTAGGCCTGTCAAAAGCCACATCTCCCAAAACTGCCGTGAACAGCTCCACTGAGCCCTCCCTAGACACTGCTGTCAGGTAAACTGACCTTGCATGACACTGCAAGCTTCTGCACGCCAGGGCAGCTGGCTTCCCTGGCACTGCTGGAGGCAGGGATTTGTGGCTCCAGCCCCTGCCCGGGGCCTGTGGAGTGGCAGCGTCAGCCCCTCTGCGCAGGGAATGTCCCTGGCTGCCAGAGAATGTCCCTGCAGCCCCACAAACACCCGTGCCTGCTGCACACGCTGCATCCAGGAGGGCTCCCCAGGGATGGCAGGGACTGACTCCAGCTTGCACAGACACACCAACACTCATGGAACAGACATTTAGTCTGCAAACCACAATTATTAACAGTGGGGTGAAGGAGTGCCGAGGATCAGCTCTTCCTCTTCTGGGACGTCAGAAATGCTGGAAGACCAGCAGACCCACCTGTACAGGTAACCTGCACGACCCCATCCCACACAGGCAGGGAGAACCAGCTTGCTCCCCCGCGCCAGCTGCCATCCATCCAGCACAGCTTTGGGCCCCTGTGAGCTACAGCCACACCAGCACTGCTGCAGGGTCCTGAACACCATCCTGCCAGGGTCTCACAGTTAGATACAACTGCTCTGGGGTCGGTGTTTGAGGAGAGCTCAGCCTTTCTCACTAAAGAGCTGTGGCAGGTGTTGTGCCACAGCCCAGGTGTCCAGTCCCACTGAGCTGCCAGGCTCCAGCTGTGCAGCAGAGCCCAGCACCCAGCTCCTCTGCTGGGAGAGCTGTCCCCGTCACACTGTCCCCATCCACAGGCTCAGCACACGTGCTCCCTCACTAACACACAAGGAATGTCCCAGTGCCAGCCTCGAAAGGTGCTTCTCTCTATCAGAGTAATCCCCGGCTGTAACCAACAATGCTTAAAAACGATATTCATAATTTCTTCTCCAAATTCAAGTCTGCTTGCTCTCTCTCATAATACTAACATGACGAAAGTAACAACTGCAAAAAAAATTACTGATGTAGACAATTATTCTTTGTTTGGTTTTGTTTTGTTTTTGTCATCAGTGAATGGTGATTCAGGTTACACCAAGGAACAAGCATGTGAAAATAAACTTCCTGACAGCTACCGGGAGGATTTGGTCCTCAGCATGTGCACATAAATCCCATCAGCTCTTACTGGGAGAGTGCACGTGCACTCTTGTACATTATAAATAAAACACTGATTGCAGTAAAATCAAGAGCCAAATTCCCTCCTTTGATGAGTGAGGATGGCTCTCACTGAAGCCAATAGGAATTGCACGTTCACAAGTTCATGTCAATGTTTGCAGAGGAAAATTTTGTGCATATTAAAAAAAATATTGTGTTTTGGAAGCAAAGAAATTACCTCCACGACAAGTGTTCTATTTGTCTGTTACAGGAGAATCAGAGCACAAACGCTTATCAAGTCCTGAAGAAATGTGCTGTGCCTTATTTATGCTGATATCAAGGGTATTTAATCTATTAGTGCTACAGCAGTCCTACTGTATCTGTGGGGAAGATCACCGTAAAATTTCAAACCCAAGAAAATAATGAATTGAAATGACTCATATTAACAATCCCTTTACTGTAATACAATCTCAAAAAAGTCTACTTGTTTGCTGCCCACGGGCAAATAGTTTTTGAAAGGTGAAACCCCCATCCTGTGAGAGCGAGGTGAGGAGCCGTGCTCAGGTGGGCTGGGCCGCGGGTCTGCAGCCAGAGCCTGTGTGCCACTGGCAGTGCTGACCTCAGCGCTGCACCCTCCTGGGACAGCACACGCTTCATGCTCTCTACAAATACTTCATTTTAAGGGTTTTGTTTCAAAACAATCTGCATCAGAACTGCACAACATAGCGCGCACGGTGTTTCTACTTATGAGGCACGATCAGCACACACAAAAGGGCCACGGCAGCACTTCTGCTCGGGGGATGTGTTGGTGACATCGGAGGAGAAAACAGCTGCCTGTAAGGTGTTTGCAGCAAGCAGAGTCTCCCTCAAGATGGCTGTTTTGGGAGCAGCCTGCTGAGGCGCAGGGCAGGACCCTGGATCCCCCCCTGCTCCTGGCATTGCTGCTGGGCCATCCTGGGCTCGGGGACACGCTCCTGGTGTGGCCAGAGCAGCTGCAGGCAGGCCCCAGAGCCAGGCAGGGGAGCACAGCATTGCCTTTAAGAGTCCAGCTAAAGCAAGTGCAGGAATGTAAAGTAGATGTAAGGTTGATGTGTAAAAATAATTTTTTATATAAAAGGAAAAAAGTCAAGTATCTGTCTCAGGTTTGTATTGAATTTAAAGAGGCTTCTAAAACCATTGAATAATTTGCCTGAATAAGGCACTGACGATTCAGATCTAAATTAGCATGCGTGTTAGAAACACCAACACTCAGGCTCATTTTATCTTATGAGTATTTCCATTTTTTTTCTCTTTTATACTTTCTCCTCTCAGACTCGGAAGTCTAGCTTGACTTTCAACATTTATTCTTAGTTAGATGTGAAGCTGTTGATGTATTTTTTTTACTTAGTTACTAATGGACAAAAGTGATGTCTCCTTCCCAAATGTGACCAGTGCTGTTAAAGGCTCTACTGCTGCAAAATGAGGTTATCTCTCTGCTACATTTTATAAAATACCATAACTCAGAAAACACCTCTCCTTTCTAAATAAATTCTAATACTTTTTTATCAAAAAGATAGTTTTCATTCATAGCTTTGGCTATACCAAACCACAACTACACAGTCCACAAGGTGGATATTCAATAAAAACTTCCTGCCCACTTCATTTAGTTATTTCAATTCACCTGGAGAGAGGAAAATTCTGTTCCTAATTGCACCCATTTATCGAGACTCCTCTAGTTCCCTCGTTTGGCTGCTGCAGACTCAGCTGTTGGGGCTCACAACACATTGTTACTTATAACAGATCTTGTCCTTTTCTCAAAACAAATGTGGAAATTATATGTTCTGCAATGAACAAGAAACTGTCATTTCATTATGAGTCAATCTTTGCCTTGTGAGTAATGTAATCATCCCAAATCATGCCAAACCCCCTTCCTACCACACCAAACCATCGCAGAGCCATACCTGGTTTGTTTACCTTTACTGGGGATTGCTGATCAAGTCACTTCACCACTTTATTTATTTATTTGCTTGTTTCCTAACTCACTTGAG
Organism: Hylia prasina; assembly: GCA_013397195.1. Lineage (NCBI taxonomy): Eukaryota > Metazoa > Chordata > Aves > Passeriformes > Sylviidae > Hylia > Hylia prasina. The sequence goes on from VYXD01014183.1 coordinate 328,976, forward strand.
CATTAACACGACTTATTATGTGGGGGGGGAAAAAATGTAGGCAAAGAGAAGAATTTTTCTGTTTTTTGCAAGTCTGTCATTTGCCCGTGTACCCCTCCCACAGAGAGCCCTGCACCGGCCTTTTACCACGGGGTTCGAAATCCACAGCCTTTCTCTGACTTTTCAGCAGCCTGTGGCATGGCCCAAGCAGTGCAAAATCCTCCTCTAATTCGGCCCTGAAACGCTGCTGTTGTATTTACACTGCACGTTCTCCCCAGGCCAGCCCCGCGGGGAGCTCCGTGCGCCCAGCCCGGCGCTGACACCAACCCCCTCGGAGCCCCGGAGCCCCCTCCGGTGCCCCGAGATCGCCGCGCCGGGCCCGGGCCGGCCCGGGGGCTTCCATCAGAGCCGGGAGGGCCCCAGCCGCTCCTCGGGCGCCGAGACCCCCCGAACCCCCCGCTGGCCTCCGCACCGAGCCCGGCTCGCCTCTAACCAGCCCATTCATCTGCTGCACGCGCCGTTCCAGAGGAAAGAGATACGGAATGAAATGGAATCAATTCCTGTTACTGCAAGAAACAGCAGATTTAGTATAAATCCAAGTTTTTTCTGTAACGAAAAGGAAAGGGGAAAAAAAAAATATCACAGCTGCGTTAGGAAAAGCATACTCCTTTTTCTCCCGCATATTTCTGCCCAGACCAAATGAAGCAGCCGCTGGCTAAATTTGCCCCTCCACTTTCAGGTTCACCAGAGCAGTGAGCGCTTTAGGAGATACAGGCTTTGCAGGCTGCTCCAAAACGGAGGGAAGTGACAGGGGTGTGTATTTACCATTGAAATACACTAGTAAGATAATTAGTTTAAAAAGACACATTATAATCCAGATGTTTTATCATGATATATTATTGATAGCTGGAAAGGGGGGGTATGCCTTTGAACTACCTCAAAAATTTAGACCAAAAAAACCCCAGACTTAGTTTCTAAACAGAATGCAAAATATTCCTGTTCGTTGAATTAACTGAAGAAATTTTTGCAGTGTGTTTCACATTTATGATTATTTTTTTTCTCAAGCTAGAAGTAAAGCATTATAAATTATACTCCTGTTAAATTAACTGCATATTGCCTATCCTGCACAAAGATCTTCTCTATCTTTTTCTGCCACGGATCAGAGCAAATCGCGTCCTTCCGTTGCAATTATTTTGTCCAACGTTACAGTAGATTGCAGCAGCGAACCAAAATGTCTCCCCAAACCCTCCAAACACGTTCCATCCCGGATCCCGGGGGCTCCGAGGCGGCCCAGCCCCGGCCCAGCCCCGGCCCGGCGCGGCCGAGGTGGCAGCGGGACCGCGGGGCCCGGCCCGCACGGCCACCGCCTGACGTCACGGTGAAAGAACAGCCACGTTTCCTCCGCGCTCCCGCTCCGAGATGCCACAAAAGTCTGATCGTACACAGGATTTTTTATGGCGCTGATGAGACCGATGGCGCAGGGCTGGTGGGATTTTCAGAAAAAACAAAACAAAACAAAACAAAACAAAAACAACCCAGAGTATTCCAGTGACTTGGAAAAGCATTTTTAGCGGATGACAGAAGTTTAATCATTACTCCATGTCCTGAACATGTGCTTAGGCTACTCCTGTCTCTGAGTTTCACCTGGTTTCTGTGTCGTTTCCTATGACCCGCACACAAGGAGCAGCGCCCGTCCGGCACAGGCGAAGGCAGCTGGAGGGATCCCCGATCGGCACGGCTCTGCTGAGCTCACAGCGCTGCACCACGAGCCGAACAGCTCCTCCGTTAAAAATAAAACAGGAACACTGGAAACACACCGAACCCTGCCGTTAACAGATTGCTGTTGTCCCCTGTGCGTGCAGCAGGACCCAGGAGCTTTGGTCCCTCCTGCACCGGGCTCCTACCACATTCCACAGCCCGCGCTCTGCGAGAAATCACAGTCCCAAAACCCAGAGACACTCACTGAGGGGAGGATTTAGTTGTATTTTCAATCCAAACCGCAACTGAACTGAGAAACATCAGCCTCGGCGCTCGGCTCGCGTGAAAGCATTTCCCAAATCTGGGGAGGGCACGGCTCCCCGCGGCTCCCCGGCTTCGGGGGTCCCTTCCCTTCCCTTCCTGCCAGGGACGCGCTGCTCCGCGCTGGCTGCGCGGCCAAACCGAGCCCAGCCACCGGCAAGAGAGCACTCAGAGAGCAAGAACAGAAATACATGGCGGGTCTTCCTAAACAGCGCCCAAAAGTGATGCTAAAGCGATACCTGACACATCTGAAAGAACAAAAGCCTGAATGTTTCTCGTCCTCACCCTAAGCAGAACTTAGAATGGATTAATGAAAAATCATAAAATAGCAGCTGTGGGTGTTTGCTATCTGGTCCCTTGAACAAAAACCTCTTTTAGAGCCTTTATTTCCAAAACTGAAACACAAATACAGATCTTTCTATAAATTATATGCATTTCTTACATATGAAATACATATCCTGGAAAGGTTATTTTTAATAACATATTTTTTTTTTACTATTAGCAAGAACTAGGGCAAATCGTTATGTAACGCTGGGTAGTGAGAGAAAAACAAACCAGAAAAGCACAATCACAAAAAAAAAACCAACCCAAAAAAAACCCCAAAAAAGACAAATGGAAAAGAATTGTAGCATTTACAAATACTAATGTTTTGTAGTAGAAAGCACTGTTATGAGTGTTACAATAAGTAAATTCATTTAAGCAAAGAACCAAAATACAATTACCACAAGCCTTCTATTTTTTGAAAAAAAAAAAAAATCTGAGGGTTTCAGCTTGTCAGAAAGAAAACTTGTTTTAAAGGAAAAAAAAAACAAAGTGAAAGTGTAAGGTTCCAAAAGTGCAGAAAATTGGCAAAGTTCTAAATAAAATCAAAGAGATTCTGCTTGACTGGGGCTTGTGAAAGCCAGTCTTCCCTAGTGCCACTGCTCTGGGGTTTTTTGGGTTTTTTTGTTTGTTTGTTTTTTTTAAAAAAAAAAAAAAACTCAAAACCTTGCCATCAAATGCACCTGACCTTCGAAATCCTAAATTTTAGCAAAAAAAGTATTTTGCATTAGCTCAAAATATCAGTATGTACTCATGCAAGAATGTGTTTAATTCCCTCTTTAAAAAGAGACCAAAATACATGCCCAGCTTATCCCACTGACATACTGATGATATTTTTGTGATAAATTACATTTATCAGGCACCTCTGACTACTTCAAACTGGGCTTGGGCTACTAATCCACGTCCCCCAGGACTTGCTGTAACATTCCAAGCATAAGGGTAGCTTCACACAGCCAACATTTTTCTTAAAAAAATAAAAAGAAAAAAAAGAAAAAGAAAAACTGTTTTCACCCTTCCCCCTAATGTGAAATGCCCTCATCCAAGGATGGGCAGCAATCACTCCTGACCCAGGGAAAGGTGTAAGGTCTGATATCTGACCCATCAGAAGCTTGCTTTCATTAGAAAGATGAGACACCATTTTCCCAAAGATATATACACAGCACTTGATTATAGTCCTGGGAGTTCTGGAGAAATCTGACCTTTAAAATTACATTACTATGTACAGAAAAATCTATTTAGGGCAAATTTCAGGAACTGAGATATTTAAGCAAAATTTATTCTCCTTTTTTAATTTTTTTTTTTTAATTATTTTCCCCCAGATATCTGTAAAAAGGACTCAGGATAACAAAAAGCATCTGATACTCCTGATCCCTGTCTTCCTCCGCCCCGGTTCTGTTCCATGTCACTACCCCAAGGCATTCTCACGGAGCACCCAGGCACTTCCCAGCCCGGTGCCCCAGCCCGGTCCTCTGCTCGCGGCTTCACTGCCCGCGCTCCGATGGACAGAGCTGACCCTCGGTCCTGCACAGCCCAGGGCCACTCGCACGGACACGCAGCTATTTTTATCCTCTAGCTACCATAAACGAGCGTTTCTCCAGCTCTGCCAGGGCACACAATCCGTGTCAGCGCAGCTTCACATGTTTGCTCTTTTGGGCTAATAAAACCTCAGAGAAAACAAATTTTGATTTGCCGTGTCTCCCCTCCCCTTCCCGCGAGCCGCTGGCGCTGTCAGCCCTCGGGGGCACACGCAGCAGGGCACCATGTCATGTCACACTAGGTGCTGGGATTCAACAAAGGCCAACATGTTGATATCTTTTTATGGCTCGGCAGCCTGGATACCCCGTTTTCCCCCTCTACAATTGGACGCTTTTGGTAATATGGGAAGCTCTGAAGCAGCAACAATTCTGTTTTCAGTCAGAAAAGTATTTTTTGTTCTACAAAGCAATAGCGTCTGATCTTGCTTTTTAGGTCACTGAGTACAATTCTTTATTTTACAGAAACTAAAGTTGGGAACTTAGAGGGTACATTTACTTGCAATTAATGTAAATATTTACATTGCCAAATCATGGGGGGTTTTAGGTAGCCTGAAGACTATTCGACATCCTTTACTAATTAACAAAAATATGTAAGGTGTTACTACCTACGGAAAAAGAAGCTTCGCCGATCTACAACTGCAGCTACCACAGGGTGGTTTATTTTGTGCAGAAATGAAAAGCAAAGCCCGCGGACGGGCTCCCTGAAGCGGGCACGAGAAAACCCTGAAGGTGCCGCAGCCCCGGCCCCACAGGGGCGGGATGGCGACAGCCCACGGGCAAGCCTCGAGTTATTCCCATGCACAGCGCCCGGGCTATGGAGGGCTCTCCGGGAGCTAGCGAGGGCTGCAGCACGAAATAACATGTTTTGTTGTAATTCCTAAACAAGGGGACATTTATCTGGGCCATTTATACAAGAGTTATAACCCTCACAATATTTATACTCAGCATGTCATGTTAGCATTTACTACCCGTTTCCATGGAGATGGATTTTCATGCTGTAGCTATGAAATGCACATTGTTGCCACTAAGCCACTTCAGGCCTTTCTGGATGCCTGCTGAATGCCTGACAAAAGTTGATGCAAACCAATAGTTGTTGTTCTTTGTTTGTTGCCAGACTTCTAGCAGAGCCATATTATGTCCTAGTGATTGAAATGCCCATGTTCGCCCCCCTCCCGGCACAAAAAGGATCCTCAATTTAGGTGACAAGCATGAAGTGGGCTTCTGCAGGGGAGGGCGGCCCGGCGCGGGGCCGGGCTCCATCCCTGCGCGGGGCCGCGACGCGGCGGGGGCCGCTCCCGACAGCGCCTGACATTTGGGGATAAAGCCGGGATAAGAGAGAGCGCGGGCACCGGCGGGGCCGGGCCGAGCCCAGCGGCGGGAGAAGCCGTGCCACCGGGCCGGCCCTCGGCGGCGGAGCGACGGC
>VYXD01014183.1:340365-382239 GCA_013397195.1 Hylia prasina
CCTAAGTGCAACTCGATTTTCAGGGGAAAAAAAAAATAGCATCAACGAGAAATCTTTTTTTTTGTTGTTCTGGGAGGCCTCTCCGTTATGACTAACGTTTCCCCGCGCGATGCCGAGGGGAGCGCGGGCCACGGCCGCTCCGAGCCGCTCTCCTTCTCCCACCGGGGCAGCCCAGAGCTCCGCGTGGGCCGGGCAGGACCGCTCCGACATCGCTTCGCCGCGCCCTTTGCGCGCCCACGCAGCCCCGCTGCCCCGGCTCTTCTTGAAAAGAGACGTGAAAAAAAACGTGTTGGGGAGGAAGAGGAGAAGAGAGGAGAGGACCCTGCCTGCAGACGACGTCTCTTTTACGTAAAGATTCGAGCAGCAGGAGCCGCAGTCAGGGGTGACGGCGCTGCAGCGGCTGCTGAGGCTCTCCGGAGCCGCCTTTGTCAATAGAAAACCATCACGTACAGCGGGGAAATATCAGAAGCCGCGCGAATAAGCAGCGCTGCCCTGAGCGGAGCGCTCCGCTCTGGTTTTTATTAGCGATTATTGTGCTGTCATTAAGGAATGCAGGGGTGGAAGGATTTGCTTCGGGACTCGAAACACACGCAGTTCATGAGAGAAGGGAAAAGCTGCATCCTGTGTGCCGCAGAGAAAGCGGGGATAAGGCTGAGCGAACCCCGAGAGAGGCTAAGAGGGAGCCGGGGGAGGCCGCCCCTCCTACCCCCCAGTCACGGCCGGTCCCGGGGGCCGCTCCTGCCGCGCTCCCCTCAGAACCTCCTGCTCTCCAGCACCTCGCGCCTGGCAGCTCGTCGCGCCGAGCGGGGCGTGATGCAATTCCCAGCGTGGGATTCCTCACCTGCTGCCAGCTGATCGCTCGGAAGGCGCGCTTGAGGCTGCAGGCTCTTCTGGCAGCGTTTCCTCGTTCTCTCTCTTTTCCTTGCATATCTGAGTTACCTGACATGCAAGGTGCTGGCATGGCGAAACCTGGAGCTGTTCTTGGAGTGCTCCGGGACCCGAGGGCTGCCATCCCCTTGCCTCGGTCGCGGCTCGCACTCCTGCCGGCGGGCATGGAGGAATACGGTTAATTTTCCCTCCCACTATCAATAAGACCAGCTTATTGCTTACTATTTCTATTTCTCTCTAGACGTAAATTTATGTAAACTCAGCCGTGGCATCGAATTGTTGAGGAATCCCTTTCCCAAGGTCTTTTCCTGAAAGAATCTCTCTCATCCTGCCGCTAAAAAGTTATCATGGGCAATAAGCACTTTCACCTCAGCCTCAGTTGGTCAGGGTCAGACGAGTCCATATGATACCCCTTCCCTCAACACAGACCTGCTCATCTCAAAACGAGGGACCTGCGTGTTTTTCGTTGGAGCCGCGGTGACCGATTCTGCCTCAATCGAGGCGTTTTGGCGTCTCGAGGCTTCGCGCGCGAAAACGGGGAGAAAGAGTCAGAGGGCGATGGGGCAGGGTCCCCGTTCCTAGAGCAGTTTTGGCTTTGCTCTGTCCCGGGTATTTCTGAAGTTCGGTATTTGTGTAACAGACGGGGGAAGGTGTTCCCCAGGAAGAGTTTACGGACACACGCGTGCCCAAACAGCCACATTTACTGCAGATTGGAGCATCCTTCCAACCCGGGTGGATGGGACTATAGAGAGAGAAGTGAAAGACTGGACCGAGAACTTCAAAGAGTGATTTTCAGTGTGGTCCCTGTGGATGGGAACACGTTCGCGTTTTCAGTCGCGGTCACCTGAAAGCTCGGTCGGGGTCAGCACACCACCCTCGCAGGAATGATCTTACGCTTTAGACGAAGCGAGTTCCTTGGCAAAAGCTCTGATTTGTTCAATCACTTGCCCGCATAGAACGAGTTCCATGCGTGCTCAAGTCCTCATCTTTGCTTAAGCCCGATTTAGAAAGCAAAAACATCCCAACCGCCCAGTCCCAAGCAGCCCATCATATAAACTGATCCATAAATGCATTTACACTCCTGATTCTGGCGGCGGCAGCGCGACTGAGGCAGAGGGACACTTCAGCCGAGCCCGGGCCGCGCCCTTGGGCCGCGGACGAGCCCCGTGCGGGAGCCAGCCCCGCTCCGCGGCTCGCCCGGCTCGGGGGCTCGGCAGGAGAATTAACAGCAGCACAGGCAGGAGAGAGCCGGCCTGCCCCGCTGCCCGCGCCGTTCCGCGCCTCCCCCGTGGAGGCTCCGGGCGTGCGGAGCCCCGGGAGCGGCGCGGGACCCCGGGCGGCTCCGGTCCGGTCCCGGCGGGCCAGGCAGCATCTGCCGGGACAGACACCGAGCGCGGATCCTTCAGGATCAGCAGCACACGAGCTCCTGGCTGTCAATTTTTATAAGTGTCAGGGAATAACCGCCCTGCTCACAAACGAAGGCGCAGACCGAGTGCGGTGGTGGCTTTGCACATGAAGGCTGTAAGGTCGCTCCGGGCCCGACACAGCCCTTCAGAGCGGCGCCCAAGCCCCGCTGGGCCCGGCGGTGAGCGCCGGCGGGGGCAGAGATGAGGGGGCGCACAGAGCCAGGCTCCTCTCCCGCCGCACGGCGCACACAGGGCAGGGTCCCTCCCGGAGCCAGCCCAGCCCTCGGCGCGCACGGAGCCTGCAGCGCCTTCAGAATCTCCTTCCCGACGCCTTGTACGCTGGAGAACCTTTTCCCTGCCTCCGTGGGGGAAGTAGGAGTTGCAGTCAGGAATGCTAAGAAAAATTGCGGTTAATTAGTAAAATAATACATTTAAACAAACCATTAATGAGGTATATTAAGTTATTGATAAGATATTTAAATACTACTCTTAAATGGGAAAAAAACAGGCGTGAAGTCTGCAAAATTTTGAATTTCTCAATTCCACAAAGAAGATAGAGAAACATTGGTCATCATCATTTTGTTGGGGAGTCCTAAAGCATCTCTGCTGCCAGAGCAGGAGGTACAGAGGGAAAAACACGGTACGGATGAAGAGGAATTTTCAGGGTAACATTTTGTTTCCTTGTGGCAGGTGAAAGATGTACAGAACCGTTGCTATTGGTGGTTAGAGTTTTCAGCACTGTGAGATGGGGAGCTGAAAACATCGTATCCTCCAGCAAGGATGTGCTTCTAAAATATAATTACGTTGGAAAAAATAGCATTTTAATTTCAATTACAATTGTTCTACGAGAGACAGATGTGAACTTCTAAAATGTTTATAATGTAGCTCAACAATAAAAAATTGAGATATTAAAGAAATACGTGTTACTGATAGGATTTGATTGGCATGCTGTATTAATTACAAGACTTTCACCTCTGAGACTGCTGTTCCAGCCCCGACAGAGTCCAGGGAAACCAATTTAAAGTTTGTTTATATATTCTAAAATTATATAAATCAAGTAGGTATCTTTAAAAAATAAAAAGAAAAGAGAAAAAAGAAAAAAAGAAAGAAAAAGGATGAATTTCACTACAGTGAAACACTTAAAAAGGAGCGTCTGCTAGCACGTATATTTTGGTCACCATCCTACAACACCAATCTGGAATATTCACAGTTGCTACTACGTGCAAATTGTATCTGTTGGATCCGTAATTTGGAATGAAGTGAAAGATGTTACCAAATTTCTCTCACATGACACACTGAGACGGGCACGTCTCCAGCAGGTGGAGGCAGGAATGCTGCTGGTTGTTAGTAAATTAATAGAAATAAAATAATCAGTGAAGGGAAGCCAGTTCCAGTAGCACTAAGCCAAGGTGCTCAAAATCCATCACTTATCTTTAGAGAGCGTATAAGAGCAGTTTAAAAGCACGGGATCTTAAACCATCCTTTATTTTCATTCCTAGCGGCTGAAGCAGAGGGTCCTTTCTGGTCACATTTATAAGTTTTCTTTGCAGCCAGAAAATGAATTTTCTTCACCTTAAAGCATTGCTCAGGATGTGCCTGTGTGCAGGGGAAAGCCAAATTCTCTGCACTGAGCATCCCGAGCGGACTGTGCACAGACATCCCCGGGCACAGAGCCAGAACCAACGCTAACACCGGCATTTCCAGGGCAGGGTTCTGGCTTTAGCCATCCCCTGCGGCCGCGGGCACAGTGGATGGCTAAAGGATCCTCCCACCCCGGCACAGTCAGGGGCAGGAGGCGCCGGGGCTTTCTCCCTCCTGGGCTGGAGGGGCACACTGCGGGAGAGGAGAGCTGAGCTCTGCCGGCGGGACAGCGTCCAGACCCTTTCCATAAGTAACGCATGGAAACAAAGAGAGGGTAAGCCATGTATTTAGAGCCTGAAGACCTTCAAAGAACCTCTTCGGCCCTGAAGCCTCCCCAGGTGTCGGGGCACCCTCTGGCACAAGAGCGGAGCAGAAGGAAGCAGCAGGAGCGGCAGCGCGCAGGGACGAGAGGCAGCCCCGCAGCCATCCCCGCCCTCCCGAGGCTCCGCCGGGGCTGCGTCCCTGTCCCCAGGGCAGGACACACCAGCTGCCTGCTGAGGAATCCTGGGCGAGATCCCAGGGGATCTGCCTCACCTGTGCGCCCGTTTTGGTAAATGGAGACAATCAGTGTGCAAAGAACAAAGGTGTGTTTGCAGTAGAAACACCAACATCTGAAGCACCACCTCAGTGTAAGAAACAGCCCCCATGTCAAAATGGGAGTGGTAATAAACAAATCTGCACTAGGGTAATATTTTGAACCGTAGCCCCCATTTTAGTGTGTTCTACATGTTCTATGGCTAGGCATTTTATGTGATTTGGATACAACTCCACTGGTACATTAAAGTTTATTGGCCTTGAAAACAACGGCTGCATCACTACTGATAGAAGACTTGGTGTTACACTGTCAGTGCATATTTTATTTGATCTCAGTCTTAAATAAAACTCAGACCTTTGGACTCCATACTGAGTTGGACTTCAGCCTTTTCCTGTAATTATCTCGTGTCTTGTTAACATTTTATGAGCACATCTGCTTAAATCAACTTACTTGATGTGCATTTGTTTTGGCTGTAGCCATCTTCATAGGATGGATGTGCTTTTTCTTTGTCTTTTAAAAGAAATCAAAATAATGCTGAACAATGGGACTGCAAGTGGAATAAATTTAAATGTAGTGGTTTTTTTCATTTAACAACAATGCAATACAGTTGAAATCAAATAGATCTGACAACATTATTTATGAGGATTTAACATTTATTTGCTAAGTGTAGAACATTTAGGTAATTACGACTCTAAAGGGTTGTTTTGATTCCCAGTTGCATTCTGATTGACATTGGAACACCATGGGCACAATGTGTTTGTAGAAATGGACTGTAGAAAAGGCTGGAGTTTTAAATCTTTTTTAAACTATGCCTCTTTGCTTTTTATTCACTTTCTGAATACTTTTTGAGGAACAGAATATTTTCACATTTTTTCTCGGGTTGCATGACAAGGTCTTACTCATTTGTTTGTCTCTACATGGTCACAGTGCCCGGAGAAGGGGCGCGGGAAGGAGGAGGCCTGGCCAGCCCTTCCCAGACACCTGCCCAGGGGTGTGTGAAGGGAGAACACACTTCAGCCCTCCTGCTGCCACAGTTCTGCTCCCCAAGATCTCCTGCAGCCCCCATACCCCACATACCCCCCCAGATACTGCTTCAAGTGTTGATTAAACTGTGCAGATGGAGCGCTCTCTGTACCTCCTTAAAACACCTGACTCACCTCCTTCGGATCTGCTGGCCCCTGTGGACAGGTACTGAAAATGTTGTGTGAGAACCCCGAGCTGCCTGCCACCCCTGCCTCGAGTGCCCTGCCTGTGGGGTGGTCTTGTCACACCCAGCACAGCCCCGGGGAGGGAGGGGGGCAGGTAAGAGCAGAGGGAGAAGGGAATAATGTTAGGCAATTTGTCTTTCTCAGTTCTTCCCACAGAAAGTACTCCTGGTAAGGATTTAAACCTCAGATGCTGAAATAAAACAAATGCAGAAACAGAAAGAGCTGGACTAGATTACACCTTGTCTTTCTCCATCACCTTTCTCCACGTGATGTTTAATAGGACTTGGAGCACACAGAGATGTATTCATTGACCCCTAGAATGCAGCAACTTCCAAACAAACAGCATCTTCAGACAGCAACATTCAGCATGAGTTAACCCCAATTAAAAACACGAAACAAGGGACTGGTTTATGAGAGTTGCAGGGAGGGTTCAATATGGTCTCATTCTTCTTTTCAGCTCCAGTAACTGCCCCTTACACAACTTGCTTGAACTGCTCGAGGCACGTAGGGGCTGATGTCCCTGCTCTGCTCTGAGCAGCCATCTCCTGCTCCCAGGCCAAGCTCACCTGGCACAGGGGCACAGGGGCACCGGGTAAATGCTCTCCTTGGTTTTGCCGAGCTCTCACCTGGACATTCACCTGCCCAAGTACCAGAGCTCCAGAGCTGGCTGAGACAAAGCACAAGATGAGACTGGGTGGGGGCAGTTCTGCCCCCTCAGAGGGGTGCAGCACAAGCAGAACAATTCTGAGGGGCCTTCAGGTCAGTTAGTAACTATCCTGACACAAAATCAAGAGGCTGTTGTGAGCACTTGACCTGATGTTTTTTCCATTTCTCCTGGTTGGCAAAGTGTTTTCCCCCAAAACACAGATCTAAACTATCTTACACCAAGCCAGCACATATTCTAGAATGTGCCTCGGGCAAATTGTTATTGCTCCAGCATTCACTGCAGCAGAGTTTGCTGAGCACACACCACCTCACAGCTCGGGGAACTGCCCGTGGTGAGAGAAGGCAGCCTTGCAGTCACCAGCTACAGGTCAGAGCAGAGGCCCCAGAAGAGCTTGTGCCAGCCCACTGCAGAGCTGTCACCTTCCACACAGCCCCTGCTGCTGCTGACGAGGAGGCAGCATCTCTGGGGAGCCCTGGGCAGTGGGTGATGGCAAAACTGCTGCACCCCCTCTGAGCCTGCTGCCCACCAACAACATCCCAAGTGCATCCTTGGGCATGCTGAGGATAACTCCTGCCCAGCTGAGGAACTTCCCAGCAGTCACAGGAGACGAAGGAATATTTCAGTGCTCAAAACCCTAGTGCCACCCTCCCAGATTACTCTCCTCATCTCTCAACTTCCCGAAAAACTAATACAAATATCCTCTTTCCATTCCACTATATACTTCATCCCTTAAGATAAACTGCCTCCAACTTGTTACTTTTCCAAAAATCACTGTTTTCCACTGGGTATTGTGCTGGCAGAGCTACACATAATTATTCCCTGTATTACCTTCAAAGCATCAGGAACTAAATGAAAATTTTTTTCCTAATCGAGTTAAGTCAAGCGCTAAACCTGCACCGTGGGAGAAATGCTGCAATCCTCAAATCTTTCCTTTCTCGCTTGGCTCCATCTACTGCTGCCGCCGCAGATTGCACACGGCCGAGGCACCGGCGCTGCTCCGCTTGCCACCGAGAATCGTTTAAAGGTTAACTCTTCAAGAGATTAGGAAAAAATCTGCTATGAAGGAAAAGACAAGTGTTTGTGCGTGTTTACCCTGCGGGGTTTTTACATCAGAAGTGTGAAGTAGGATAATCCAGCGGAAAGTGAGCTGCTTCTCGCTGAAAAGCATTTTGGAGCCGGTTTAATAACCCTCTATGAGACCACACATCAAAACGGTATTTATTTAGGGAGCTAATTGAAACGGAGCCTGTGAGGAGGAGCCGCCATCAGCAGCGAGATGCAGCGAGGGTCCGGGCCCGGGCGGGTCTGGGCAGAAGGGGAGCGGCGGGGCCGGGGCTGCTCCCGCTGCGCGGGGTGGGCTCCCAGCAGGGCTGGGCTGTCCGGGCAAGGCTTGCTGGCTCCAGCCTCTGGTGATGGCCCTGAGCGCTGGTACAGGTCTGCTCCCACCAGCGCTGGCACCTGGTCCGCTCCTGCTTCTTCCCAAGGCATCCCCTGCCGTGCCAAGAGGGGTGACGGCATTCCACATGTGGCTTGACTGAACAAATGACTGGGATGGTTTGATTGGCTTTTTTTTTTGGTCTGTGCTGGAGATTGTTTTACCAAAGGAAAAAAAGGGAATGTCAGAATGGAAAAGTCTTTCATCACATAAACTTCAACATGCATTTTTGGGCAAAATGCTGAAATTCTAATTCAGCAAAAAGCTTCCAACCAGGTTCTTAAAATCCACTCAGGTGGCTTAAAACCTTTAATGTCAATAAATAAAGTTTGAGTTCCTCTTGCCTTCAGCAGGAGGGGCACTGTCAGCTCTGGCTGTGAGTGCAAGGACTGGAATCTCAGTGCAGGGAATCTCACTGAGGGCCCCTGGGGTGGCAGTTCCAAAGGCTCTACTGAATGCCACGATGCCTGCGCTAAAACCCCAGTACTCTATATAGGGGGGTCACAGTCACATTCAAGAAAACACTGAGTAAAACTGCCATGAGACAAACAGCTGCATTTTGCCTTTTATATTCAGTTTGGAATAGCATTTTGAGGCTCATATTTTGGAGAATTTAGTTAACAACCTTTGAGGTGAAACAGCCAGTGTCAATCAGTTCCCCCCACTTGGTCCCCTCCTCCCAAGCATGGGGCAGATGCTCCAAGGTAAAACTTGCTCTACTTATGTTAAACTGATAGTGCAAGTAGAGAAGTCTTTTCCCTTTTGGTTTAAATGAATCCTTGCCACTTAAGTTCATGTTTATTTTTATAACATGGACTCTCTGTCATTTATTGCTCCCAAAGCGACTCCAAATACCATGCTGGTTATGAGTGAACCTGGGAATATACTTCTGAATTGCTTGTGATTTATCCTGGTTCTGATGCACATAATAACACAGCTCTTCTGAAGCCTCTTCAAGGCTATTAATTATTAATTTCTGTACTTTGTGTTGCACCACGTGACAGTTATTGTGGCTGGGGGTAGGAATTACTGTGTCTGTGTTCCCCAGTAACAGCATTGTCATTGGGAATTTCATACTCCAGGCTAACTGCTGAATGGCTTTGGAAGAACTTTAACCTGTCCCCAGCAAGCAGATACATTTAAAATGAGTTCCTTTGCAGGATCAGGATGCTGGGGCACGCCGAGCCCAAGGGGGAAGGTGACACCAACAGCAACTGTGAAGACACATGGCAGAAGCAGATGGGAACTTGCTCTGGGAATGTGCAGCACGTTTTCACCTCCCGTACCTCCTGATAAAGGTAATACAAGGAGAGGATGACCCTGAACACAAGCAATTTTTCATCCCTCAGTGCCAGCTGCCAACAGCTTTAACCTCTTGTAAGTCCTTGGAGAAGCCACCAGACGCAAACAGGTGACGGTCTGAGGGTGCCCGTGTGCTCACCTGTGCAGGTGAGATCTCTCACAGCACTGGACAAGCAGTGCCCCCAGGGAGCCCTGGTCCTCCCTGGCAGCACACAGCCCTTGCAGTGGCAGAGTCTGCCCTGCCTTGTGCAGCCAGGTTCCCTCAGGAGAGGCAGAGATTTTCCCACCTGTGCATTCTGCCAGGAGCTGTGTGGGGCCAGACCCCTGCACCAAGGATGCTGCAGAAGTGGGCCCAGGCACAGGACCTGCAGCAATGGCCACAGGAGAGCCTTCCCTCCCCCCTTCCTCCTCAGTTACTAAATCTGTTTAAACTAGGGGAGAGGGGTGAGGAAGTGAGACCTTTTGGAGAAGTCACATAGAGTTTGTTTTCCTTGGGGGTTTATATCAACATTGGTCTTGACATTTTGCCTCTTATTATGTGTGGCTCTTTAAAAGGTGAAATAATATTTTCTTTTGCTTGAGAAAAGGACAAAGTTCAGACGAGGCTCTCAACCCCAAATCATTTTCCTCTTTCCCAGCAGTTTACATATTGTCTATGTTACGGTTCTGCATAAAGCACTGCTCTGCACACAGGAGAGTGGCAGAGCTGCCCTAGGTCCACCCAGCCCACCTGTCCCTGGCTCCCTGCCCTAATCCATGGGCAGGGGGCACACACAGGCCTGCCCCAGGCTGCAGGGCACTGACTGCAGCACCGTGCCTGCCCTCAGAGGCTGATCTCAGCACAGGCACTGTGTGCTGGGGAGGGTCCCAGCCCACCCTGTGCCCCTGCCCAGCAAGAGCCTCCTCTGCCCCACACCTGGCAGGGGAGCAGCAGCAGGCCTCTGACAGAGGAGTCAGGCATGGAATTACTGCCCCTGAACAGGAGTCCCGGGATGGGGGACAAGCCTACCTCACCCATATTGATGTTTAATTAGGGTCAGTCTATCTCATGTGGGTCTTCCTGGGTTTTAGTGGATCACATCTTCTAAACCCACTGGAAATGCATCAGTGCTGATGCTTGGGGAAATAATATGTTTTCTACTTGGAAAATGGGTTGATTCTCAGTAGTGCTAAGTTGTAGTTCATTTTTGGATTAGACAAAGTTCACCACTTCTACTGCCCTTTGCAGTATTTTTATGTATAGTTAATGAAAGACGATAGAATTTGGGATTGATTACATTCAGTAGAAAGTAAATATAATACTTAAGTTGTAACATACTAATTCCTATAGACACAGATCATGAGGTTATAAGCGCAGTAAATCACTCATTTGCAGAATTATTTCGCCCCAATATTTAATTGTAACCTAATAAATCTGCATCATGTAAAATCAAGTGTAAACAGACCTAAATAATAATAATCTGCAAACTTCTGGTAGTAAAATGGGATTTTTCTGTAACACATGCATTTCTATTTTAGACAGGTTTTTTTCAGTGTTCTCTTCAGAAATACATTTTACAGACAGTCTTCAAGCAATATTAGCCCATAAAACGTGTATCAACAAAAAGTTTGCAAATGTCTCCTGGAGCCACACAAGTGTTGGTGGCAGAGCACCAACACTGAGCCACGCCGCGCCCTTGAGGTGGGATGGAGAGGTCACCCGCAGTGATGTAACCTGCCCAGGCGGCTCCGAGGCACTGACACACCACCGCTACCTCAAACCAGCTGTTCAAATGCTGTAGGACATGCCACGGACCTCTGACCCACAGGTGAAGAGGGAAGGAATGCAAATCACAATTCCCCCATTATTTGGAGGTGAAATGCGACACTGGAGTTAGTGCTCACCAATCAGGTTAACAAGTTAGCTGAAACTTTATCTTTCTGTACTTAAATTACTGGGAAATCATCTTGCCGCCCCGATGGAAGGGATACCAATGATCCATCCCCTGCTTACCCAGGGGCTGCGGGCTCGGCCGCTGTCCAGGGCGCAGCCCCCGGCCCTGCCACGGCTCCTGCCTGGCACCGGGGGCTGGGGCAAGCGGCCCCCCCCGTTCCTGAGGCCCCCGCAGCCACCACGTCCCTCCACACTTGCCCGCAGACAGCCGGAGCCGAGCGGGAGGCTCGGGAGCAGCGAGGGGCTCTCCCCGTGCCCAGCACGGCCACTGCGGTGCCCAGGGAGGGCGGGGGACACCGGGGGCCCCCCGAGTGCCCAGAGCTGGCACCGACCCCTGCCCCGGGTGGCACAGCCCGTCCAGCAGCGCCGGGCAGCGCTGTCCCGGCTCTCCGAGGCTGCTCCCGGCGCTGCAGATTCGCCTCTGCCCCCAGAGCTGCTCAGGGAACTCAGAGCAGGGAGGGTGCTCTGCCTGAAGGCCGATGCTTCTGAGTTTAACAGCTTATGATAAATATGGTGCATGCTGTCAGGGTAAGATTTATCCTTTCCTTTCATTCTACCAGCTGTCAAACATGTTTGATTTTCCTCAAGCTTTGAGTGTTGCAGGAATTTAGCCAATAAATACAACTGATGATGATTTTCACTCTGGTTTCAAGCATCTGCCATTCATAATGAAGCCTGATTAAAAATGTAAGAAGAGTATTTTTAGTTTTAAAATGTGTCAGAGCCTGGCTGAAAAAGATGGTGTAAGTCATGAGTAATTAACTTTTTTAAAAAATCAAGGTATATCAAAGGCCGTAAAGCAAATGTGGGAATCTTCCCCAGAGCTGTGCCTTGGCTGTGACGTATCCGGCGTGCAGAGCACGGTGTCACAGCTGTGCTGCCTGTGGGACAGCCAAGTCCTTGGCTCTCCCTGAACTTCGGTGCTTTTATCGTGTCTTGCTGGCAGTAAGTTACAAGTTAGTGACTCCCTGCCCTGTGAATGACTCCAGCACAGGGTCAGAGCCTGCATATCCTTCAGAAAGCAAAGGGGAAAATGCAGGAGCTGCTCTCCAGGTGGTGGCAGGAGTAGACAGGACTGCTGAAATTCAGTTTTCTCTCTCTCCACGAGGTTCAGGGGCTGTGTGTGTGGAGGGTGGCTGCTGTCCCTGCTCATCTGTGGAGATGCAGTTTTGCATGGCAAAACTCCTGTCAGCATCACCTGCACACAGGCAGTGTGTTCCCAGGGGAACCTGCCCTGAGCCCTGCTGACATCTCCCCACAGCAACACGGATGTGCCCCTCCAGCTCCACGTGGGGAGGGAGGGTTCACACAGGGAAGGTGTTAAAAAGGGCTTTTCCCAGAAGCTGTCACAGAGCTCCTGACTCTCTGACTCTCCATCTGTGCCAGAAGCCAGAATCCCGTGGGGTGGGCATCCCATGAGGGGGCACAGGAGGCGCTGGGACAAGGCAGAGGAAGGTGGCAGAACTGCAGGCCTGAAGGTGGTGGTGGCTGCTCCTGTACCTCTCTTACTCTTAACTCCTGAGTGTTTTGATGCCTGAAGTTTTAGCTTTCATATTTTTCAGATTCTGTACTGCATTAGTACATAACTCTGAACTTCATGGATATGGAGATGCAGACAAGGAGGATCAGTGGTTTTAGGAATTCACATGCTTTTACCCACATTAACCACCTCTAATCTCCTGGAGGGAATTGACATTGACAGGACTGAATTGTCTGATAATAAATTTATCAAGATATTAATGATCATCAGCTTCTCTGTGTACTACTTGGCAAAATCACTACAGGTCTTCCTAGTAGTTGGAACTGCTATCCATTTAGGGCTTGCTTTGAAATTTTATCTTTCCATCTTGTTTTCTGTTTCCTCTTTTTTCCCCCCCCTTTTTTTTTCAGAGACCTCATCTGTTTGCCAGCATTCTCTGATCAACATCTCTCATGTGTTTCCCATTAGGGCTATGATGTGTCTAGCCATTTTACTTCTCCTGCCCTTTTAAGTGGTGTCAGTCTTTATGCTTTGCTACTAGTTGCCTTTTATCTCTGCAGTCTCCAATTCTCAGCGCACATCATTACCTAACTCTTGAACTATCTTTTTCTTACTTGCTATGACAAATCTCAGGGCCTGTGGCAAGCCCTTGCAGGATGCAGATAACAGTGCCTGACTGGCCGTCAGGAGAGGTGGCTTTCCACGAAAAAACCAAGTCCCTGTTTTTGTGGCCTCCTGTTCGGGGCTGCAGCTATGCCTCCCACACACCTGTGCTGTCACTGCCTTTCCCAGCTCTAAGAAACCTCCCCTGCAAGCACCTGGAACACCACAGCCTCTTGCCATCTCACCCCTGTGCTGCCCACATCCCCCCAGGGGCTCACCAGGCTCGTGCTTTAGGATTCACAAACACTGAAGTGGTAACTGGACTGAAGGCACAAAGCTGCCCTTTTTCTGCCTGGGAGAAACTCCACTCACTACTGCTCGACAAAAGGCAAAGCTTTCTGTTTTTGTAAGAACAAGAGTAAGTGAAGCAGAAGGCAGCCGACAGCCTCTTTGCGTGGCTGCCTTTAGTGGGCACGTGCTCCTGAGTGTGCCATGCCTCTGGCATTCCTCACAAAATGCCACGGGAAGGGCTGCACAGTGACACCAACAGCACAAGAAATCACAGGACAGTCCTCATTTTTCAAGTGCAAAGTGAGTGATAACCGTTTAAGAATTCAGCCCCGTATGCTGAACCAGAAAGGTGTTCCAGCTCAGTTTTCCAGGGGGTATGAAAAGGATTTCCTGCAGTGTGGTTCATTCAACTCACTTTTCATAAGCTAGTTTTCAACAACATCATCCAAAAGCCATTAGTTTCATTGTATGTATCATGCAGGGTTATTTAGTAGGTCAGGAGGAAAATTTAAATGGACAGGTGCTTTAAATTACAAGATGGTGGAGGTGGTTAATAAAAAAATACTAGAAAACATTGGTAACCTTATTTCGGGCTTGAAGTGGGTTCTGTAACTGATGGGAAAATGGCTTGTAGAAACACTGAGACCTGTCAGAAGTGGTAGTTTCAAAATGCATTCAGGAAATCAAGCTGCTCCCCAGAGATCAGCGCATGCTTCCCAGACATTATGCACCTTTAAAACTATTTATTTCCTCTTGGATATTTGCACTGTGTGTGCAATTAATTATATCGTGCAAATGTCCCATAGGTGTGACACAGAGAAACCTCAGAGCACTCGTGTTTCTTGTCACAACCTGAAGGGTGTGAGAACCACGAGGGGCTGCCTCCAGTACACAACCGGCCCGGGGAGAGGCTGAGCCTGCCTCTGCCCCTCTGTGCCTGGGGCTGCACAGGCAAGGAGAGGGAAGAGGAGACTGTCTGGAGCTTGGGGTGCTTTGGCCATGACCTGCAGCCCACCCCTGCGCTGCCTGGAGCCCCACCTCGCAGGGAGGCTGTGCTCCGGGTCCCACCCCTCTGGAGAACCAAGCAAGGTTCTTCCTGCAGCTGAGCATCTGCGGGGTGTGCTGGCACCAGCACTGCCCCGAGCCTGGCACACGGCCTCAGAGCACCTGAGCTACCTGCTGCCAGCCCCACAGCTTCACGGGCGGGCACAGAGCCCGGGTACAGCACCCCCAGTGCAGACACTACCCTTTCAGCACTCTGGGGTCACAGACTGTACTGGCCCCTCGCCCAGAGGGATCCACCAGCTGTGCAAAGGCTGAGCAGGGCAGTGACAGGCACAGAGGAGACGGTCACACCCTGCCCCACCCCANCACACCCTGCCCCACCCCACACACCAGGCTGTGAGTGCTCAGAAGTCCTGCTGGTGTCAGCAGGACAGCTCAGAAGGGAAGGAACAGCACAACGGGGAAAAAACACAAGAAGGATTTAACAAGGACATGAGGAGGATTTAATTATTTCATACATTAGAGGCTATTTATTGAGATGTCTGCTGAAAGATGAGTGCTGTAATGGATTCATGTATGCAGCATGTGAGAAGGGTGAGTCTGGTTTGTATAAACATTCCCCAACATCACCACATCTTATCTGATTCCTTTGACTTGGAGATCAGGCAGGAAACCTAATGGGAGTCAACTGCTTTCCAAGATGCTTGATACTTCTTAATTATTCCAGGTTGGAAACATGTCAGCAGCTAGAGCAGAGAAGCTTTGCTATCTATTAATTCCTGGCCAAGATCAGATTCTTCCTCTATTCCTGCAGCTCAGGGCACAGGAGAAAGTAGGAAGGCATTGAAGCTGCAAGAAAAAGCTCCTTGGTGCAGTGGGCAGTGACAGGGAACAGGCAGGACACTGAGGGCATGACTGGCAGCCAGAACAGACTGGCTTTGGCTGCCTCTCCTTCCTCCCACCCTGCCCAGGACAGGAGTCCTGTGGAAGCAGCAGCCTGCTGCCACACACACACCTGGGGGATGTTCCCAGGCCTCAGAGGGAGCTCCCTCCTGAGGCTTGAGAAGAAGTTTGTCTCCATTTGCCTGAAGTTTGCTTTACCACACCACAGAGAGGGGAGCACCTGTAACTGTTTGATTAATGCTGCTCCGACACAACTGAACTGGGCCCTTTGGCCACCTGAGACCTGGCAGGATCCAAACACGGGACCAGGAGAGAAAATGTGCAAGGTCACAGAGAAGGGAACAGCAGGAAACAGAAGGAGCAAATGCCCCAAGTTTTTCTGCCTTGGACACCTGCTGGTGCAGCCTCGGATGATGCTGTGCAGCCAAGGTTTGGGCAAGAGGAAGGGGTGACTGTGGGACCCCCAGAAAGGGTTGCCTGCTCTGTGCTTCATTAGACCACTCATCCTCTGAGACTGCTCTGGGCAACATGACTTGCAGCCAGTGGAAATTCCAGGCTTTTTTCTTTTTCCTCAGCATCTTTCCCCACTTGCATAGTTTGCATGCCAGGGGATGAGCTGCTCTACCCAGATGCTTTCCTGATGGTTTGGCTCCCGGACACAAAAAGATTGAACAACTATACCAATGCACAATGAAATCCCAAAATTGGACTGTGGCAGGAGCAGGTGATGCTTTGGACTTTGCTCTGCAAAATATGCATGTATGTATGTTTTGCCCCGGTACAGCACATCTTGTGTGCTTTTCTTTCCAGCAAGGAATGGTGGAGGAATCTATGGGATACCTTTGTTCCCTGCAGTGCAGTACACACACCACGATGCAGCAGCACAGAAGTTGAAAACTGATTTTGCACACTATCAAAACAGTGTGTAAAATACACCTTTTGTATACAGGAAATCAACATTTTAGCAATTACGGTGGGTCAGATCCCTCTATTGCCTGGCCATTGGAGCCCCGGGGGCACTGGGGATCTGTTTGAATCTGACATACAGTCAAGCTGTGAGCAGTGCTGTGAGAGGATGAGTGGGAGATGATTGCCATTGAGGGCTGTATGATTTGTGTGGTAAAACACACTTTAGAAACCAAACTTTGCTTATTTTATTGATAATAGAAACCTATTGAAAAAGCTGTGATATTAAATAGTTGAGATTGGCAGAGTTTGGCCTGGAATCTGGATTTTAGGTCAGAGGTTTTTAAGGTTGGAGGCACAGAGACAATTCCAGACCTCCACCAGTGCTGTTAGCCCCGGGTGTGGTGACCTCCTGGTGCCCCGGGCTGGCACCTCCACCCCTGGGCTGTGTGAGAACAGGTGAGGGGGGGTAACCCCACCAGCCCATTCCCTGGCCATGGAGTGTGGGGACCTCTGAGTTTCCTTGGAACCGAGTGCACAGCAGTAAAACTAGGGGGGACCACGCGTGGGCACAGCCAGTGCCCTGAGCAGCATCCTGACGTGCTTCAGCTGAGACTAAACCAGCACAGGCTCACACACGTGTTCTGAATGCTTCTGGCACTTCTTTAGCATGCTTACAGTGTTTGTACTACTAAACCACAGCTTCCTTCTCTGAGGAAAATAAGAATATCAGATATTTCTCTGACTGAACACAAGCACAAGAAAAGAGTTCTCCCTTTCCACTCCAGTAAAGCAGCTTTAAATAGGAGGAAACACATGAAATAATAGCTGCTACTTCTCTGATGGTTAAAAGCAAACAATCAACAGAAAATAATTTTTTCACCATACAATTTTCCTCATGAAAAGAGGAAAGACACGAGAAAGAGTCCTCCTTCCATTTTCTAAGTTTCTCTTCTCTTTCTCCCCAGGGCCCCTTGCCATTGGGAAGGCTCCTTCTGCACAGGGTGCAGAGGCAGGTGCCTCTGGAAATCAAAAGGAAGGTCAGCAGCCAGACAAGGGGAACAGGCACCTGTGCAGCTGAGAGTGCTGTGTTACCCAGGAAAGCAGCTTCTGTACAGGACACCACCTTGTCTCTCTTATTCCATGAGTTAAAAATCATGCCTGTGAATTGTTATATTAAATGGACTAAGAGGAATTCACTTCAGTAAACTTGATGAGAGCAAATCTTGCAATGTTATGGTGTTTAGTATGAATTTCCCCTTCTCTCGATGACTTTTTCTTGTTTGCAACCAGAGCTCAGGTCTGTGCTGAGCTGACACAGGACAGCAAAGAAATGCCACCTGCCTGTGGGACTGGGAGCAGAAACCAACTTGGGGCAGCTGCAGCCCCAAGAGAACGTCACAGATCCTCCAGGGAAAAACATTCTAATCCTCAAATCTGGTTCTCAATCTGCCTTGTTCAAGAAACCCCAGATAGAGAAATTGAGGGCCCTCAGGTTTGGTTTTGTGTTTCAAGTGAAGAAAACTCCAAAATTCCAAAGAAGGCTCGGGTGAAATCGGTGAATTTTGCCTGGTTCTCATCCAAAACCTCCCAGCCACTCAGGTCACACCAAACCTCACACAGGTTCACCCAGAGCTCACCTGGTTTCCAGTTTCACTGGCAATGTTCTGCATAGCTTTACAGGAATCCCAGTTAAATCCAGAGGGAATCCCTTGTGAAGCCCAGGGTATAATACTTCTACATTCTGCCTTTTTTATGGCTATACCCAAACAACTGCCAAATCAAGGCATCGATGAGTATTGGAAACACTTCAATTATTTAAGGGTGCACACACAGTGGAGAGTCAATTAAAATTGCTGACATGATCCTTTTTTGGAGCTGTGTTTCCATTTGGAAACAATTCAGCCCAAATTCTACCAAAGCCCTTCAGAGCATATTGAACTGATTTAAGGAGTTTGCATCCAAAAAAATTGAAATTTAAACAGTGAAAAAAAGAGGTTAAAAGGCACATTAAGGGTTGTTTATAAATCACACCCTCAAATGTTAAGCAAAGGTGCTGCCTTCCTTCTGGCAGGAGGGGAGGAGATGTCCAGCAGGGCTGGGACAGGGAGCAGGTGAGTGTTCCCTGGTGCTGTGGCACTGGCCCAGGGGCTCAGCACAGGGCAGCAGCTCCAAGTGAGGCAGTGCCGGGCACTCGGTGTCCATCAGAGGGGCCAGACCTTGCCGTGGTGTCACCGTGTCCTCCCCAGGACAGACAAAACCCTGCTGGGCCCTCGCCCTGCTGGGACACATTTGCAGGGGATACTTCTTTATAAACAAAACACTTCTGCTGTTCTCTAACATTTCATTTCCAGACTAGCTCCAAGCCAGCTCCACGGAGACCAAGCCTGGACCCAAGGGATAACACCAGCACACCTGAACAGCACTTTGTTCCTTGCGTGCACTAACAAAAAATTAAAGGGATCTGCTTTCATCTGTCTGAAAGCAACAATTTCCTATGAAACATCTTTAGCCCTGGGGGTACTGTGTGCACAAGATGCCCCTCCCCATCAATATTCTTTTGCCTGCACAAATGGAAAAAATTGGGGCAGCCCCTAGGCGAGTAATACTTCTCCAAAGGTTTCTCTCAAAATAAAACAAAAAACAAAACTATAAAAAATCCCTAGTGACTGCTGCAGACTGTATGCAAAATCCATTACTTCAAATTCAGAATTCCCTGGGGAAATGGGCCTTGTTTTATAACAAGTACAGGAGCTGGTGACTCCAGAGTGGGGGAGGCACAGGAGGGAGCCGGTGTTGGGTGAATTCACCCACAGACTGTGCTGGGGGGAGAAAAGCTGTGACAGACCCGCTCTAGAACCTGTGCCCATGTTCATGCTGCTTCTCCCCCCGACGGGCACCCTCCCTGCAGCTCCCAGGGCAGTGCCAGCCTGTGGGCAGGGGCTGGGCAGCCTCGGGGGCGCTCTGAGGGACGGTGCCCGTTTTGCGATGAATTTCCAGGGAAAAGCCACGCTGCTGGGACACGAGGTGCCTGAGCCAAGCTCCAAAGCCCTGTGCTCTGGACTGACAACAGCTGTGACCACGGAGCCCGCGTTGTCCCGGTGCTGGGGACGCTCCTGCCCGGGGCCGGGTCCCTCCCTGCCGCGGGAGCAGCCCGGGCTGCCCGTCCCCGCTGCAGCCCGCCACAGACCCCGGCCCTGTAATCTGCTCCCCCACTCCTCACCGTTATTTATAACTGCTTAAAGCACCTACTGAGCCTCGCCTGTAAAAGGCCTGGGTGCTTTTTGATCATGCCATGAATCTTTTCCTCGCAGACTTCTCCCGGACCTACACAGCTCTCCTGAAGAGCCGCACACGCTCCCGCTCCTTTCAGAGGAGGAATGAGGATTACGGAGCTATGAAAGCGGAAGGAGGCTGCTTGGCAGAGCATTCCTTGAGATTTGCCAGCCTAAGCACACAGATGTTTCTCAGATGGGTGAATTTGGAGATGAAGATCTACGTGGCATCTGTCAAAGGGCTGTTGTTTCTGATCTGTGACAAACACTGTGCAGGATCCTGCCTGTTCTGCCAGGCGAAGGCTGCACACAGCAGATCTACCCATCACTGATGCTAATCCCCTGTAATTTATGAACTTTCTTGTGCACACTCGTTTGTACCTCATAATTCTCTTGTCCATAATGAAAAATTGTCTCTGGTCGCAGTTGCCTTGCAGAGCCAAGGAGAGCTGCAACTGCATCAAATGCTTTTTGGATGAAGGGCCACTCTTTAACTGCATGTGCCCAGCAGCCCCCAGACATACCAACAGGCCCTGTGGACACAGGCGTTCCTGTAGCTGCAAGAGCTTTCTTTCCAATGATTTCTTCCAGGAGCTGATGGGAGCAGCAGCGAGCAGCTGCTCTATCTGACACCAGCATGGGGCAGGATGCTGGCAGCATGCCCTGGTGCAGCTGCTGCAGAGGAGGGAGCTTTTTAGTCTCCAGCCAATCCTAAAATGCATTCCTCGTGAGGCCTTTTACCTCAGCTCACACTTGAGGCTCACACCCATCCCTGCTTGGGGCACTCAGGGTCTTCACTCCATCACTGCCAAGTGATCACAGAACTGTTGGGGTTGGAAAAGCCCTCTAAGACCAT
This sequence comes from Hylia prasina, assembly GCA_013397195.1. Lineage (NCBI taxonomy): Eukaryota > Metazoa > Chordata > Aves > Passeriformes > Sylviidae > Hylia > Hylia prasina. The sequence goes on from VYXD01014183.1 coordinate 360,700, forward strand.
CGAGTCCAACCATTCCCCCAGCACTGCCAAGGCCACCACTGACCCATGCCCCCAAGTGCCACGTCTATATGACGTCTAAATCCCTCCAGGGATGGGGATTCCACCACTGCCCTGGGCAGCCTGTGCCTGATGATCCACCCTTTCTGTGAAGACATTTTTCCTTATTCTCTAATCCCAGTCTGCCCGGGAAGGTCCTGCAAGCCCAGCTGCCTGCTTGGTGTGATGTGCAAGGGGCTCTCCCTGTGCCCAGAGCTGGCCTGTTTGGGGACAGGTGCACCCAAAGTGCCTGGCCTCACACACAGCCCAGCCCAGCTGCTGTGGCAGCACTGGCCCTGCAGACACAGGAGCTTCCTGCTCTGAGCAGGGCTGGGCACACAGAGATGAAAAGGGTCTACAAACACCAGAATGCTCCTCTCATTGTGAATCCCCAACCATAATTCTTCACTTCCGAGTTTCTAATAAAAATCCAACTGCAAAGTGCTTACAATTGGTGTAAAAATCTGTAAATCACAAAGGAAAGAGAAAAGAACTAGGCCAGGTTTCTGAAGAGTTATGAGTAATGGATTGTCAGCCTCAGTTCAGACCTGTGCTAAAAATCTTTTTAACTAATGCATTAATTCTTTCACTGCTCCTGCAGATAAAAGCATTGGGGTCACAGGATGTTACAGTTCCAGCACCCTGCTACAATTCATCCAGAAATATTGTAGTGCTTGTGAGACCCCTTCTGCAGAGTGAGATTTCGCATTCAAAGTTGTGGAGAACATTAATTAGGGACAGGCTGTTACCTGGCAGGTGACAGTCCCAGTGCCACAGACAGGTACCCGGCAGGGACAGGTTGTTACCTGGCAGGTGACAGTCCCAGTGCCACACACAGGTACCCGGCAGGGACAGGTTGTTACCTGGCAGGTGACAGTCCCAGTGCCACACACAGGTACCCGGCAGGGACAGGTTGTTACCTGGCAGGTGACAGTCCCAGTGCCACACACAGGTACCCGGCAGGGACAGGTTGTTACCTGGCAGGTGACAGTCCCAGTGCCACACACAGGTACCCGGCAGGGACAGGTTGTTACCTGGCAGGTGACAGTCCCAGTGCCACACACAGGTACCCGGCAGGGACAGGTTGTTACCTGGCAGGTGACAGTCCCAGTGCCACACACAGGTACCCGGCAGGGACAGGTTGTTACCTGGCAGGTGACAGTCCCAGTGCCACACACAGGTACCCGGCAGGGACAGGTTGTTACCTGGCAGGTGACAGTCCCAGTGCCACACACAGGTACCCGGCAGGGACAGGTTGTTACCTGGCAGGTGACAGTCCCAGTGCCACACACAGGTACCCGGCAGGGACAGGTTGTTACCTGGCAGGTGACAGTCCCAGTGCCACACACAGGTACCCGGCAGGGACAGGTTGTTACCTGGCAGGTGACAGTCCCAGTGCCACACACAGGTACCCGGCAGGGACAGGTTGTTACCTGGCAGGTGACAGTCCCAGTGCCACACACAGGTACCCGGCAGGGACAGGTTGTTACCTGGCAGGTGACAGTCCCAGTGCCANACCGGGACACGGCGGTGACACCGCTCCACGGCGGGGACAGGGACACGGAACAGAACAGGGACACGACACCCCGCTCCCCGCGGGGAAAGGCCGGCGCATTGCTGCCCTGACCGAGCAGAACACGCCCCACAGCATCATTCGCCAGCGGGTAATGAAGAGAGCGATCAGTGGGCAGCAGAGATTGTGGTGATGACCATTAGATGCACGCGCGCTGCTTTAAGGATCAGTAAAAGGAAACACCTCGATGCGGCAGTTGGCGAGTGCAGAGAGAGTGCTGTGAGAATTCCTACAGCTCGTGCAGAAGTGATAATATTATACCTGCAGCATCACTGCCATCCGACTGAAGTCGTGCTACTTATCGCCAGGTGCAGGTACAGAAGTGGTCTAAGCCGTCATTTCCTACAAATCCATCTGTTAGGAAGCACCTAGGAACACTCATCCCTGTGGTCGCTGGAGTTCAGTGGCACTGAGATCTGGCCAGGATCACAGGGGCTGCTCAGGACTGCCTGGCCCAGTATCTCATGAAGGCCAAGGCCACCCTCACTGTTTGTACAAGTTTATCAGAGGTGATATGTCAGATGGGAAGCCAACAGCTAACACAGGACTCCCAGAAACATCAGACATGCATAGCCAAACTGATTAAATAATCCAAAATAAACTCTGCAAGTGTCAGGAGCTGCCGGTGCAGAGTCTGACCCACCCTGGTTTTTCCTCTCCCAGTGATGCATTGGTCATTCTGATTTGTTGTGATGTTCATTAGTACCTGGGGAATTCATTGCTAAACACACACAGGTCACCTCCAGTGCAGCTACTGGAGGCAACAGGCACTTCTGTACAGTCACACATTTTACAGCTGTAATGACATCAGTAACAGGCATATTTGGATCAGACTTAAAACTGAAAAGTCCAGGCAAGCTCAGATGCTGCAGTTGCGAGGAACTTCCACAAATACCTTTGGCAGAGCTGGATATTAAAACCTGTGAGCTTGTTTGGTCAGAGTCAAGTCATAAACCACAATGTTCAATCACATTGGAATGCGAGGGCTGCAGCGAGGCAGCAATGCCTCCGCACGGCCGTGCCCCTGCCAGCAGCTGCTGCACACAAACCTGCAGCAAGAACTCCGAGGAAAAAGTAAATTCTGGTGCAGAGAAAACACAAAACAATATCGCAAAGGGCAGCAATGACCAAAAACTAATCATTGTGACACTTCAGCCTGCATGACCGAAGAACAAGGGACCTGTTGCTGAGAGGCAAAGGGCAGCTGGGCTAAATTAGCCAAGCAAGTTTGAGTCTGGATAGTGTCATTAGGAGAAAAGCAGAACTATGCCATAAACTCTAATGAATGCATTAATGGATGGCTTGTGCCTCTCAAAAGGGGAAAAAACGGTTTAAATAAAGTTATTAACACAGCCCACCTGTGTTTGGCTCTTGGACTATGTTGCTTAAATAGGCCATTAACTCTTGGAGTAACTAATCTTGAAAGTGAATATGGCCTTTCTGAAGTAGACATTTAACTACATTCATATAATTCAATTAGATGGAGCATTCTCAGTCCAAAGCAGTGCTCCTGCTTTCATCTCTAATAATGGTAAAGAGCAAACTTCATTAATATGGTGCTAAAAAAAAGAATGGCAACCAAAAATAAATTCCTGGGACTGAACCTTAAAATACAACATGTAATTTCAGTAATATGAGTTAGCGTTATTATAACACAGAATTTTAATGTTGCATTTAATTCTAAAATCAGTATTACAAGAATGATCTGAAGTTTAGGGCCCTGGCTTAAACCCACAGAGAGAAATAATTGATTATTTTAAAAAATGTTAATGATCTAAAGTTTCTTTTTAGAGCACCAGAGCTCACATCAGTTCATAGACAATGCCTTCTGCTTGGGTTTTGGGAGGCGACGAGGAAGAAAAAAAATCCAAACTGCAGCCTGTGTAAGTTCATCCAGTTAATAAATAGTTAAAGCAAATTCATTAGGAAACAGGAATTTTATAGATTTAGTTAAAGGTTTCTTCCTATTTGTGTCACTGAGAAATGATAAAATTCCTTTTATCACTCTACAACTTGTTAATGTTTTACCCCAGGACCACTTCATCTGTAATAAACATCTTAACAAAATATGCATCCCTAGGGAGGAACCGTTAATTTCCTTAAGGCCTCACACATGTAATAGGGTTTTATTGCATGCAGGTGCTTTGTGAAATTGCATCGACTTGTAATAAACGTCCAGTAAAGAGCAGGTAGCACCTAAAAGGGGGAAGTGTTTGTGCACCTGTCTGAGGAGAGGCTGAGCACACCCTAATCCTCCACGGGCTTCTTGCACGGCTCCCAGACGCGGCTCCCCGCTCCCCTCTCGGGCACCGCTGCCTCTAAGCACAGCAAGGTAAACGCTCCTGTTTCTAGTTGTGTCTAACCAGATTAACCCAAAATGTCAGGTGAATTTCAGGGATAGATTCCAATAGATCTGTTGCTGCTTTGGCTAACGCTGCAGCGTAAATTGCAATGAATGAGAAGCACGTGAAAGGACGGGGAACGGAGCAGGGCAGCTCCTTTTCCTCAGCAGGGAGTTATCTGGGCAAGACATTTCTTGGAATTAATATATGTTGTTAATATACGTTATTAATCTGTTTAGAATTAAGTGAAAATAAAGTTTTACTTAATTCTTACCGGTAGCAACATACCTTTAGATTTTTCAATGAGGATAGCTTTGGGAATTATTATTTTTTAAGCCATCTGAGCAGAGCTGTATCCATGGTTTCCCAAGGATGCAGATTGCAGAGGACTATTCTGCTCTCACAGCAATTAACACGAGTGCAACCTCCACATGCAGCAGCAGCACTGTGTGTGCTGCAGCTGTTGTTGGAGCCGTTGCTTTTGCCAGTTCCCTGTGTTCACTCAGGAGCTGGGGGCTCATGTTCTGTGTCGCCATTTATGACAATACAACAGTTTGTGTCTTCGGGGAATTTCTGAGTTTAGTTTCAAAATCCAGAACTTACACAAGTTCTTCAGTAAAATCTCTTTGTATTTCCTTCCTCTCCCGCATCCTCTTTTATTTTTTTCTTCCTCTTTCCCTTTGTAAATGTGTTTTCCCAGTAAATGGTTATCAGGGCAAAATTGCAGCCAGAAGCCAAACAACCATTCTGGATATGTCAAGCAGCTCAGATTAGAAATCTCCAAGATGAGACTGGATCAAACTGGCCTGAAACCCCTCAGTGTCTGTTCTCCAGGCACCAGGAGCAGCTGCCCATGGCAGCACCACATCCCCTCAGCCAGCCCTTGGTTGAAACACTGGGTGAACTCTTTCAAAAGCTCCTGTTTAAAGTGACACTTTAAAGTTCAAGTTTAGTCAAAATTTTTACTCAAGTCTATAGGAGACGCCTTGATCTTTAACACGCCTATCACTAAAATACCCAAGATGCTTTTTCATTTCAAATTTGGGCATTTAAAAACAAGTGTAACTTTATGCAAAACTAAGAACTTAAATGTTGTGCCTAGCCCAGACTGAAGGATTTGCACTCAATCCAGAGCATCACCTGAAATATTTATTAATGGCTGTTGGAATCTGAGATGTATTTTAGTGCATGTTTAGTTAAAAAAAACCCAAAACAACCAAACACCAAAAAACCCACCTTTTCCCCAACACTTTTCTGAGCTGGGCACATAATGTAAAAAGCTCAGCTGCAATGTTATTGAAATCAAGAATTATGACAAACTAAATACTGAAATGAAATACTGACTTCTTGTGGGGTGCTAAGGAGGTCAGTAATATACTGGTTACTGAGGAAGAAAACTATTCCTATCAAAGCGTGTGAAAGAGAGAAATTTAGAATCCTATGTGGATAAATAATAAATACCAGGGGGAGAAAATGAACAGAACACCAGTTTAAGAGCAAAGACCGGAATGGTGAATTCTAAAGAAAATCTCCCCGAATTTTAAAAGCAGAGGAAAAAAAACCCCAATAAGTAACCTCACACCTGAGCTAAGATGGCAAAGAAACAAATAGCCCCGCAAAAGTCAGGAAAGCATTTAAGGACATCAGTCACCCCCGCGCAGCCCCATTAGGCTCGGGGCGCTGCGGGGGCCGCGCTCTGACCCCGCCGGAACAGCCCTGCCCGGGCGGCTGATGGATGGGCCCGGCGTCCCGGGGAGCTCGGGTGCCTCCCGGGGCTGGGGGCGGCTCTGGCCGTGCCGGGGGCCTGGGGGGTCTCCTGCAGCAGGGGGTGCCGGAGCAGAGCCGCGGGAAGCGGCGCAGGGGCCGGGCAGGGAGGCAGAGGGAGCGGGGGCTGTTCGTGAGCCCTAGGGGCTGTCCGTCCGTCCGTCCGTCCGTCCGTCCGTGAGCCCAGGCCCCAGCAGCGCCGGGGAAGGGCACCAGGGCCGGGTGTCCCTGCCTGGGGGGACCCTGCTGCCCCAGGCCGTGCGGGGGGAGCGCAGAGAAACTCCCGGGGCTGCCGCCGCCACCGGCAGGTGCTGCCCGCGGGCACGGCCAGGCACGGACACGGCCAGGGCGGGGAGGACAAGGTGAGCAGCAGCAGAGCCCGCTGCCCTCCTCTTCCTCGCGGGCTTCGAGGGGCCCTGCTCAGCCCGAGCTGCGCCACAGACAGGCAGCAGGGTTCCGTAAAAGCAGAAAAGCTGGTACTCGTCCGCAGGCAGCGAGGGAGCGACTTTCCCCCGCACAGCCACGGGCGCTGCGGGCCCCGGGCACGGCTCTGCCCCGGCGGGCGCGGCCCTGGCCCGGTATCACAACACCCGGCACCGCCCTGCGAGCGCCGAACCCCGGCGCTGCCCCGGCAAACACGCCCCGGGAAAAGCTCCATGCGGTGTGTGCTGGTTTTTCAAAGGAAAGAAACAAACGCAAACCAAGACAAACACTCAGCCCCGCCGCGCTGGGGGAAATACAGACGGGAGTCAGAGAGGCAAATGCAATTAGGAAACATATGAGAAGATTCAAAAAAGTTCAAAAGAATATGAGAAATGAAATGAATAAAAAGTAAATAAAACACATTGTTTAAAAATGTTTCATATTAGACTTCCCCTATAAACATTTTACTTTTTATTTTATAGATTTCATGCTATTCTAATCAACTTTATTTTTGTAACTTCACAACTGAAACTGCAAAACTTACAGCCTGTTTTCACATTTCTGGGGTGTCCTGTCAGTTTTTTATATCTCTCTAGATGGGGGAAAAATAAAGTCGATGAAGTGAGCCAAGAAATTCTAATTTCAAAACTTTTATAGAAAATTCTGCTGAAGAAACTCAGGCACCACATCATGGAAAGACCATAAAGGTTTGGTGAAAACAGTTCCAACTCCCAGACAAATCAAAGCCTAAATAGTTTACTGTTGCCTACCAAGAGTTTGTAAACTTGTAAAGGATATTAATGAAGGTGTAAACTCTCACTGCAGAAAACCAAATCTTTGCTGTGGAGGACTGGGGTATTAAAATCAAGCAAACACAACACCTCATCTATCCTAAACCACACCAGAACCTCAGAACTGGGGCAGCCATGTAATCTGAAAAACAATTTTGAGATGCAAGGCTTTGCTGGCCGCAGTCATCTGGAGGAAGGTCCCATCTCATCTTTACAATCAAAGAGTTAACTCTGATGTCCCAGCACACAAATAAGTAAATGTGGGATAATTAGGAAACAAATTCTGCAAACATCTTGAAAGGGGCTGGAGACCTTTGATCTTTATAGAAAAGAAAACATTACAATACAGTCCAGCTTTTGGGGTCTGCACACATTTTATACCAAGGCAGAGGATGGTATCTTTCTTAAAAATCAAGTAACACCTAATTCCATCATACCCTAATTATCTTAACTGATTTCATATGTCTAAAGGTATTTCACCAAAAGATTAGAGTAGAAAGAGGGACTGACAAAATAATTAAATATGCAATTTGCCAAGCTTGGACAATATGGCTTTGAAATCACCTTTTCAGGAAGTTTTACAGCTTGTTCATTGACATATATATTGCAGCCTTCAGATTCTTATTTAAGCTCTTTTGATTACTTTAATGGATTAATACCCGAGTACCATCCATGTAAAGTCTAATACTCAAGCCTGTTTCTAATTTGTCTAAGGCTGCACTACTTTCCTTTTGGTGTTATGCTATGAAAAAATACTCTATCTTGATTTTTTTTTAATAATAACATTTTTTCTTCCAAAACAGCTCTGTAAACACAGAAATAAGCCCGTATCTAGTATTCTTTTTGGTTACATGAAGTGCTTTCATGTTTTCTAAAGCTTTGGCGACTCAACAAACAAACCTGCACCCCACCAGCACCACGTTGGGCTGCAGAAGGACAAACCATGGCTGCTTAACCCTTTCTGATTTTTTTTGTGAAAACACGTAACGAGTTCGTGCCTGGACGTGCCCCACTGCGCTGCTTTGGGGCACACAAAGAGGGCTGGCACAGCAGCACCTGCCCAGGTGCTCCCAGCAGAGGTGTCCGGCCCCAGCCCCTCCCCACGCCTCTGGAGCTGCAGCAGCACAGGGGCAACTGCGGGGGGCAGCTGCAAGGGCAGCTGCAAGGGCAGCTGCAAGGAGAGCCCCTGGGCCAGGCACGGCCCCACCACGCTCCCAGGGCTGTTGTCCAGCCAGATGTGGGAAGGGTATTTCTCTACTTGCAGCAACAACAACATCCCTACTCCTCTCTCCTGCTCTCACCTCTTTAATGATGCAAAGCTTGCAGGAAAGCTTTCCACCTAAAATGTATGACCTGCTAATAGAAACCATGAAAAGAACCACCAGAAGTGAAAGCAAGGTCTGCTTGCATTCCCAGAGCCCCCCACGGGCCAGGGGAGGGCAGCCAGGGCAGAGCCATTCCTCCTGTGGGTGAGCCTCCCACCCTCCAGGGCCAAGGAGCTCCCCGGCACTGGGGGTTCTGTGTCTAAGCCCACTCTGGACCTCTCCCCCTCACCCTCCTTGCAGCCCATGGCAGCACATCTCAGGTATTGGTGACAGGCTGGTGAGAAACCACCACCTTTGGCTCACCCCCAAAGAGCTGAGAGAGCCTCACACACTGACCTCCTGAGAGCCAGGTGCAGCTCTGCCACCTGAAACCTAGGGGCAACACCACTGAAGATGAAAGACACTTTACAAAATAAAATACACATCCAAAGGGGTAACTTTCTGGTGCAGACACCAGTGTCACTGCTCAAACACAACCAGGCACAGCACAGAAAGGGCAGCCAGCTCCTCCCCACGAGGAAGCAGAGCCCAGCTCCCACAATTCACCCACCGAGATTCTTGCTCTGCCCTGTGCAGAGACCACCAACCATTCAAAACTCCTCAGAAAATGAACTTCCTAATGTTTTTGCCGACCCCTCCTAGGCTGCTCAGGCCCTGGTGCACACGTGGTCAGTGATTGTACAGCCACGGCCAGTTCAAATTGGGCTGACCCAGCTTCTGCTTCCACAGCCTGTGCCACCCCTCCGGCTCAGTTCAAGTTTTGTGAAAACAAAAGCAAAGGCAAGCTTTAAATATTTAAATAGAAAATAAACTCAAGTTCAGAACTGCATGACTCCAAATACTACAGAGGGTAAGATCTCAGTCATTCCTCCGGAAACCAGCACACATTCTTTAATGAAGAACAGTTTTTCTCAAAATTTAACCAAACAATCTAACCCAACCCAGCACGGCCTTTGCCTCTGCCTGAAGAATTCCAGCCTAATTATAAACTTCCTCTAAAAGATGAAAAAAATATAGCTGATACTCACAGTTTAGGAGAGGAGGCAGACAGCAGCAACTCGAAGACAGTCCTGCTTTTCACCCCAAACCTGAGGGAAGTGATGACACAGGGCTTCTGCACAGGTGCGTCCTGTTATCACCAGCTGGGACCTGATCACGCAGCCCCGCACGTAACTGGCTTCACCTGGTCACCCCCTGCCAGTGCCCTTCACCCTCCTCCACAGCAGAGCCACTTCTAGGCCGTTGTCTGAACCAGTGGGAGTTGTTTCCCACTGACTTTTTCCAGGTTTATTGTTTCTCTGTTCCACGTTCCCATTTGAAGTCAGCAGAAGTGACCCGGGACTGTGAGAGGGAGCTTGCAGACCACAAACCTGTGCGTGGTCCAGGTCAGAAAGGCTCTGGGTTCCCTGGAGGTCTCGAGCAGGGTGTGTAGAAGTGCTGTGGACCCCTGGGATGCTGCTCTCCCTGCGGGGGAAGCAGTGGGTGCCAGGGCAGCTGTGGATGCTGAGCCAATGTCTCCCCTTCCAGGGCACAGCCCTGCCCTCACTGGCCACAGCAGGGGAAGAATGGTCCTGCTTTGATGCTGAGATGTAGTTCTGGGCCTTTTTGTTTATTAGTGTTCACAAAGCTTTGCCGAGTGACACACGTTAGGGTTAAAAATATTGGCAATGTTGGAAATGCTCCCTGGAAGCCACAGTTCAGCAGAGCCTTTAAAAATAACTAATTGAACCACAACAGAGACACCAAACTGACCTGATCCTTCCAGTCTTTAAAACTGTGTACATGCACCACATTTCAGGGTCAATTTATCACCACATGCCCCTTCTTCACTGGTGCATAGCAAAAGGGAAAGCATGGACATATTTATAGCAGGCACTGCTTATCAGATGGTATAAATATGTCCGTGCTGGAATAAATCATGGCATGGGTGTGAGCTCAGTGATCCCTGGTGAGAAGGAAGTGTTGCTGAGCACCTGGGAGCCCCCCTGGGCATGGGGTAGGCTGCCCACAACCAGGCAAGGCCAGCTCCTGCCAGAGGGACTGCAGGACATGGGACACGGGGCCTCACCTTGGTGTTCTCCTTCCCACTGGCACCAAAGAGCACATGGAGAGAATTAAAGGGGCCCTCTCTGTGCTCCTCTGATCGTTCCTTGGCAGCTGTTTACCTGTTGGCAATTTAGGTACAACGAAGCTCCCCAAGACAAGGGTTCTTCAGCTTGTCCTTGGACCTGTCTCAGGGGAGTGAGGGGTAGTGGTGGCATTAGGGCACGTCGTGCTCCTCTGCTCCTGTAGAAATAATGGATGTTTTCTTTCAAACTTTTAGCTGTTACCAACTTACTCTAATATCAATATCACTGGTGTCCAAGTTCTAAACATCCCTGCAGGTGGAAAACCCCAAGAAGTATGGGACTAAGAGAAAAGCCAACAAAGTGGGTTCCCCATTAGCCACTGCTACCAGGAGAACAGTAGTATCTAGAGGGTCTGCAAGTACAGGGGCAGGCTCAGAGTGAGGGAGGACATGGAGAAGTCCAGGGAGATGGTCTAATTCAGGATATTTCTGGCTCAGTAGTACAACTGGTGTCCCACAACCTTGGGAAACTCCTAGGATTTAAGATTTGCAAAACTGCAACTACGAAGATATTGATAGGAAAATCAGTTTAACTTCCAAGCAGCAAAACCTAATAATTCACAAATCATTAGGAGTCTTGGGGCAGAGCTGTGGGTAATGATGCACAGAATGTTCACAAAAGAATTGCAGAAGGTGCACAGAAAAGGTTAGTTAAGGAGACTAAGGGAGCAAAATGCCAGCAAACCCCACCAAGACAGAGCTGCTGTGTTCTTGTGGGATCATTTAAGATAATGTCCACTCCTGTTCACGGGCAGTTAGGGCCTTCTAAGAATAAACTGATTAAAGAACATTTTGCAACCTATAAACTTGGTGCAGTTTAAATGAAGTCTTTTAACCTTGGAGGTCTTATTTTCCTTATTAAGAAGCAGGGAAAGCCCTTGCCTTCCCCAGTTTGATCAGCTCATTAACAGACTGACAATATCTCGGGAGCTGCTGATGCTCAATGCTTTAATAATAACATCTGCTGACTTCCTCAGGGCCTGTTTCAGAAGAAATTAGGTGCAGGTTTGCATGCCAAAGCGAGCGGGGATGTCATGAATCTGCATCCAGCTGGGAGCAGCAGACAGGCTGCGGAATCGCTGCTGCCAGCGCCGCTGCCCAGCCAGCCCAGGCTCTGTCACCAGCCCCCTCCCCTTCCAGGGCACAGACCCAGCTGCCCGTGCCCCAGCACCCTCCATCGCCCTGGGACCGAGGCAGGCATGCCACCAGAGGGGCTGGTAACTGCTGTGGGATTTTTTTAATCTAGTTTCCTATGAAAACAAGGTTCCTGTGATCCCTGTGTGCTTGTCTGTCTGCCTGTCCTGCCCAATAACTTTGAACTCTTTTCTCTACTGATTTAAACCAGATTTCACAGAGAGGTAGAAGTCTCAAGGATAATTAAGTTCCTAAAAGGTTCATATGAGTAGGAATTTGGACAGAAAAAGGAATTTAGAGTTAGAACAGGGAGAACGCTTGCATTAAGGGCTTTGAGCCCATTGACTGGCTTCTGCCACCCATGACAGGTCATTGCTGGGGACTGTGGGAACAGGTTTATGTGTCAGTGGGAAAAGCAGAAAGTCTTGGTGTAATTCAGCCACAGGAAGCCACCTCTGTGGCCTCCAGAGCTCTTGAAACTGATGCTGACATATGCCCAAGTTTGTACTGCTCGGGTTTTGCCAGCCCTTGGCCCAGCCCATGGACATGACCGCTGTTCCCAGTGGGGAACCCGTTTGTCACTACAGAATGGTCACCATCACCACCAGCCCTGGCACAGGGCTCTCCTGGTCACTCCTGCTCTCCCTCTCTCCTCCCTCTGCTCACCCCATGCCCTCTGCTTGTGGCCTGATGCATCCCAAACCACCCCTGACACGCTCCTGTGGGACACCCAGTAGGGAATAATCACCACGGGCTACTTGCCTTGTTTTTGAATAAGGCTTGTGTTCAAACACGAGTGTTCAGTGCTCCTGGTGGGAGCTCAGAGAGTTAAACTGGGATGATCTTACAGCATGGTGGCTCCCTGGGCTCCCTGTTTTCTTGACACTTGAGTAGCTTTGGAGTCGCCCTCCGGCAGCAAACCCAAACAACCCAAATGCCAACCCTTTGCCACGACTGTGGGAACAGTCACTGGTGTGCTCCCTGAGGAAGGGCAGAGCCACAGCAAGAAGGAAGGACGTGCTCTTTGACACTGCTGAGGCTCAGCCTCACCTCCCCTCCCAACAGATATTTGGCAAAGACTGATGGAGACTCACCAACCTCCCAGGCCTCACCTGCTTCCCCTCTAGGAGGTTTTCTTAATATCCATGTGAATTTTCCTTATGACCACTTTAAACCCCATTTTGATGTTTCTGTCTGAGTGGGGGACCCGCAGAGGGCCGTGGGTCCATGGCTGGGGGCACTGTCCCTCCCCAGTGCCCACCGTGGCCGGAGCCCCAGACCAGCAATGTGGGACCTGTGCAAACCCACCCAAACCTGGCCCAAACCCCGTGCTTCAAAATTATTTGGTCAAGCTTTTTAAAGTTGAAAATCAGATTTTGTTTCTTCGTCCAGTTGACAGTGTTGTTCAATTTGGTGAAAAAAACATTTGACACAAATTAGTATCTTTGTTGTTACACACCAGATGAAATGATAAATTATAAAAACTATAAAATACAAGCAAACCAGAGAGCAGACTTACTTGCTTGGCACAGGTGTGAAAACTCCCCTGAGAGAAGAGCACAGCCCTTTCCCATCTCTGCTAACTAGTAGTTGAGAAACAACCAGTTTACTCACTCTTCAGTGGTGACTGGCATTGCCTTTCCCTCCCCAGGAGAGTACCTCCCCTGCTCTGCAGCACCTGGAGTTCTGCGCTTCAGGTGAGGACATCTGCTATTTGATTTCGGGTTTCTTCACTCAGAGGAACCTCCAAGGATCTGCTTTGATCCTGTTGGACAATGGACATTAAATTTGGGCCTCAAAAATCTGTAACTGGAGCCAACCTTTTCAAGCAACACTCGGTGGAGCAGATCACATTTACAGCCCCATTCCCAGGAGGAGCCCCGGGGTGCTTGGGCTGTGCTGGGAGCACACAACTCCCTCACCCCGGCAGGTACAGCTCAGGAACCTGTGGCACACTACAGGAGATCTCCAACGCATGAGCTGCTGGGAAGACTGTGAAATAAATCCTGGCAGAGCAGCTGGATGAATACTCAGTTTAATTTAAGAGTGAACACTCACAAGTCCCACTACAAACTGGTCTCACTTGGGGCATTCTTGTAGCTTTTGCTTTAATCGAGCAAAATTCTAGAGGTCAAATTTCACCCTCAGTAGAAGGTTGTCACAAGATTTCCAGCATTTCTGGTGGAAAAACCCCAGACTGGAGCCCATGTGCTCTGAGAATCTCATGATGGCTCATTCGGGCTTTTTCTCCTCGACGTGTTGCCCATTTTATTAACTTCTGCTTTGCTTTAAAAAGAGGCATCTACCATTTTCCTTGCCTAAAGAAGCTCATGTTATAATTCAAGTGTCAGGGCAGATTAAGTTAAATGTGCTGTGTGATCCCCCAAGGAAAACAAACTTCCAAACATCCTCTGTTTGCCTTGTTCCATGTCATGGATTGCATTAGAGCCGAACATGTAATTCTGTCGCCTAATGTGTTAAAGTTGGCAGGAATTTTACTCTCTGTGCAAGGTGAGAAATTACTGAGCTAACAAAACATTTAGTCTCCCCCTCCTTGCGTTCTTTCTTTATGAGATTCTGAATGTGACATTTTCACAAAAAATCCCTACACTTATTTGTGAAAAATGTATATTAAAACCAAAACACATCAAATGGAAAGAAATCACAGATGGTTTTATTCACAAGCAGCAGAATTAATGGCCTTCCCTACTCTTTATAAATATTGGAAGCAGATGAGTTCATTACTATTTCACTCTAATAAAGAAAACCTGCTTGATTTTGACAAGACATCTACTTATCTAGTGTTTCTACTGAAAAATAAATCTATTTTCTTTGAAAAATAAAAGTTATCAATAAACAAAAATCTGCCAGGGAAATTTGCCAATCAGAAAAAAAAAACCCCAAACATCTTCATTTCTGATAGTGCTGAAATGGAATTTGAGGGATTTTGAAAATGTCACTAATTTTCAGAATAGAAAGTTTTGAAATGTTTACTTTGTGGTTGTCTTAAATTTTTACATCTTTCAACAAAGCAAGCAGAAAAGTGAAAACATCTGAAAAGGCTTTTGAAAAGAAAAGAGTCAGCACAAGCTGGATGAAGCTGTGGGCTCCTTTATCTTCCAGAAATCCGCACACATGGAGCGGAGTTTATGAGGGTTTTTTTAACCCGGCATTCAAACACTTCCCAGTTCACAATCCCGGCTCCATCGCGTTTGCCAGAGCTTCAAAGTGCTCTTGGCAGCTTTTCCTGCACTGGGATAAAACATCTTACCCAGGGGAAGCAAAAGCTGAGTCATTTTTAACCCCAAACAACATTCACTGATGTGGTCATCTTGTTAGTCATGGAAATCCCGTGTTAGCTCTGTTTGTGCTTCTTTCAACACTTATTAACCAAGGAGCTAGGAGGTTTTATTTTAAACTGCAGAAGATGTTTATCCTCCCTTGGGCCATGACAATCAGTTACATGGCTTATCCATCATTCCAGAGAAAGGAAAGGATTTTGAGAAACTCCCCAGGCAAGTTAATTTTTAAAGCTGTAGGAGGGAGAGGAGAAAAGAAAACAAAACACCACCAAAGCCACCGGCACACAAAGCCCAAAAGAACCCTCTGATGACACAGGGACGGTGCCAGCCGCCTCCAGCCCCTGCTGCTCCCCTCAGGCACTGGGAGGATTTCCTCAGGGCAGGAATGGCCACAAGACATCCCTCCAGAGAGAGACGACTGCTCCCACGTCTCAAAGCACTAAGCAGAGCAGAAGAAATTAGAAATTCTCCTTAGAAACCAAATTCCGTGAATGATGGATGTAAGCCAGCCCCAGTCCCAGCCCAGAGCTGGGGGGATGAGCTCAGCTGCATTCCCAGGCACGGGGTGTGCTGTGCCACAGGAACGAGCCCAGGGGCAGCAGGTGACAGAGGTGCTGGCAGGCCCCACCAGCACAGCCCTGACTGCTGCCTGGGACGCCACGGGCTGGCATGGGACGGGCCCACTCTGGTTTATGTCCTCCCCACACCACCTCCTCCCCAGCCAGGACATTCAATCAGGTGCCGGTGACAGCTCCCATGGCAGCCACAAGACGCTGCTTCTGAGTTTTTTGTGGAACAAGTGGTACTGCTTTCAAAAGGTTATAAAAACACATGCCCGAAGAGAATGTCGGGAACTTGGGAATTAATCTCCCTTAATTCAAAGAGCACTCAAAATAAGCGAGACAGAAATACTGTCTGGGGTGAGAAGATGCCAGAGGTCAGATTGTGCACCACTAGCTTGGGTCAAGTTCAGAAGAATAATAATTTAGCACAAAGAAAAACAATTTCCAGTGTAGTGCAGTATTATCCTCCCCTGGCTGAGCAGCCCATTCCCCTCAGGGCTTGCTGCCCCCAGCCACGCTGGTCCCTGTGCCCAGGGTGGCCACTGCTGAGCCTGCTGCTGCCAGCACCAGCACCGTGCTGAGCACTGCTCCTGCCAGCAGCCCTGCCCCATACAACATGCCATCTCGGTTTGCTTGGCCTGGCACCATACCTGTACAGCAAGACGTTTTGGACACATTTTCCAAGGCTTTTTATATCCAATTTCTAAGAACAAAACCCATAAACAAGAGCATGCTCCCTCTAGGAGATGGTGTTGACATCTCTGTAGTTCACCCTTCCGATACAGGTAGTTGTTTCAGTCAGAGAATTAAAACACAAAACCACACAGAATTATCTGATTAAAACAAGTTTCATTTAACAAATTATATTAAGAATACAGACTGAGTTATCACACAATGAAACTTCCCTTTGTAAAATACAGTAGGGTCATCTAAAATAAATATAAAACATAGTAACATTCATAAGATTAATGCACAGTAAAATCACTTTCAGTAACCCAACCATCTTAGAAAACCACTTTGCAACTGCATATAAGGTTTCTCTCTGCCATTTGTATGATGACGTTTAAATCTGTAGCTGTTAGGAAACAATTTCACAACAAACTACCAGAATATCCAAAGTGTTTGGTTTCCCTGTGGCGAGTGAAGCGAGCAGCACCTCGTTGAGCTGGTTTGTGAGCAGAGGAGCAGCCTGTCCCCGCGGCTGCCCCACAGCCGGGCTGGGTCACTGACACCCGCAGGCTCGGCTGCCCCGCTGCCGGGGGGTTCCTGCTGCCACAGGGACTCCTGGCTGCTCGTCAAGGCTCCAAGGCTGAGGTAATTATTTGGGTGTAGCGAGGTGTGCCTGCCCTTTGGGAGGAGCAGGAGCAGCTCCCCGGGCTCCTGGGGCTGCCGTGGGAGAGCGGCCACGGGCACGCCCGGGGACACAGAGCCACGTCACCTGGGGAGCAGCGGGGAGGTGAAGGCCACCACGGGACCAGCCAGCTCTGTCCCGTTTCCCCTCCTCCCAGGAGGTTCCAGGGCCCCACAGAAGAGGGGGTGCCAGGGCCCGTGAAGGCATGCCCTTGCCACTAGCACCTACCTGGCACGTGCAGTGCCCGCGACAGGAATTCTCCAGGCTCGGCAGCATGTGGGTTCAGTCTGGAGAGCTCAGGACACTGAGGGGACAGTGGTGGGTGTGAAACCAAACAAGCCCAACGCTACAGACTACCAACAACCTCCCACTGCACAGGAGGCTCCCAGGAAACCTCCAACAAACACCGTGGGGACACTCAGGGACAGTCACAGGAAAAGTCTGACACGGTTTACTCCTATGGAACTACAGAAACGAGGTGCTCCCATAAGGGAAGACACCTGCTACAACTATTCACACTTGAATTTTATCACAAAGTTCACACTCTACATCACTTTCTGGACTAACTTCTTGCCTTTCCATGATCGACTCAGCAGACAGCACAGCCTGGCCTGGGTGGCCACGAGTCACCTCGGCACACGACCGGCTTCTTGCCGTGAGGAATCCAGGAGGCAGCGTGTCACTATGAATTCACATCAGAAGGCGTATTTTACAGTAAGCAAACCCCTCACTGCTGCTTTTCTGTCTCTGTTGCAGATGTATAATAATTTGGCAAACTAACTTCTCCATCAGCCACAAGATTAAACTACCTAGAGACCAGTTTTGTTCTACAGATTCAGGCAAGGTAGCCAAGAACATCTGGTAAAGCTCTGCAAATTCACTTCTGTTGCTTTCCACTGACTCCTCCCCTCCCCTTATGCTTCAGAAGGCTTCTCCACAGCCAGACACATCCACATCAGACTCCCTGAACATTTATTGCCTGGGCAAATTCTTCCAGAGTCACCTCTTGGAGAGAGAGGAAGATGCAGAGAGATGCTGGTTCTGGCCATGGCACATGCCAGCATGGAGGACTCACTGTAAGGATGCAAGGGCCAGCCTTGCAATGAGCTGCCGTGAGTACAAAAAAGTTATGGAACAGCCAATAAAACCTTCCCGTGGAAATGCTGACCTGACACCCCTGGTCTTGGGAATTCAGCAGTGCAATAAAAAAAGCTTCCTCTGATCAGTGGACTGAGAAGTTGACACAGTTAACCACCCTGCACTGTCTCGCTGTGCTTCCAAGCACTGGCTCCAAGCCCTCTCTCCCTTTTGGAACTGCCTGGTTTTCCAGCCTGTGGTGAGCAGGGCTCAGAGCTCAGCTGGCTCTCAGCAGGTGCAGCTTTTTGTTCAAAATGTCTTCATTGTGCTTTCCCCACAGGAACTGCATCGGTCGTGTCTGCATTTGGAACAGGCTGTCCCCACAGTGCCGTGGTGCAGGACCACACCACGGAGACCAAACTCATCTCTCAAGGCTCTTTGCAGCTTTGCTGGCCCAGTGTTAGAGAGGGAGAAGTAAGTACACAAACATATCCTGAAGATGTAGATGCCTGTCCCAGCCTCGCATCCTGCCAGTGTTTCATGTATCCAGTGTTTCCTGTAGGTCACTGCAGAGCAAGCTGAGCTTGTTCTCTCCAAGAAGGCTGAGCAAATCTAGCAGTTGGTATAAATATTAAAGCGCTGATTTTCCCTCACACAGGGGACTCAAAGCTCTGCACCCATTTTCCCAGGCACACCCAGGGAGTGTGGCACTGAGCTCGGTGGCTCTCAGAACCTGCTCCTCCTGAGCCCCCGTCTGCTGCACAGGCAACCCTGCCCTCATGGGAGAGGTGGCTCGAGGAGGGGTCCCTGGCAGCTGTCTCTCTGTCTCCCAGGGGTGACACTGCCCCTGGAGCTCTGCAGACCCTGCTGTGCCCTGTGCTAGTCCCCAGCCCTCCACCACAAACAGGGAAAGTCAGCTCTCATCCCAAAGCCATGAGGAATGCACTGCTGCAGATGGCTCCTGCCTACCTGTCGTGACCACTGAGCCACAGGAGAAGCTATAAATGGATGTCACAGAAAACTACAGAACAAATTACAAGCAGAAAAATAGAAAGACAAAAGATGGATGAGATGGGCACAGCACTACAGCATAGAGTGGATTTGAACTTGAAGTGAACCTGAGCCGAATGACCAAGCTGCCATGGTATGTTCATTTGTCGATGTCGGCATCATCAATCTGGCCTTTGTGAAGCCTGGCAGTGAGGTCTGGCTTTTCTTTACTGCAGGATAAATAACAACTAAAAATGGTGGTGCAAGCCCCAAGTAAATGAGCACTTCCAGGGGGTCACCCAAGGGCTCCAGAGCTGGTGCACAGCTTTAACTCTTTTGCCCAAAAACAACATCCACACAACCAAATTGGCCTCTGCTCTTCAACCACATGGCCACTCTACAGAGGCAGCCCCAGAAAATTATTTAACTGATTGGAAGAAGCTGAAGCAAAGATCTGGACTCAGTTTGTCCCGAATGTCACGGTATTTTGTGCTCTTTATCCCAGCAGCACAGTGTGGTGCCTTAAAACCAGAACTGAATCTTTGGACAAGAATTATTTTGCTTATGTACAAATAAAAAATATTAGCCAACAATACAAAAACTGCTGTTAGTTACCACTCTGTGCAATTAGCAAATGCCAGATCAATCCAAGGGAGTGCAAAGTGGGTTGGGGCACAGGTAGGACCCAGGCTGAGAGCAACAACACTGTTACTGTTACCATGGCAATTGCATTTCAGTGGGGTCAGGGAATCAGAATTTTACAATACAAAAAATCATACGTTTTAACTCTTACTCCAAAATTGCTATTTTGCTGCCATGATGTATCTTTGTTCTACAGCAGAGACTTGAAAGAGCAGCACAGAGTCAGATGGGCACTTGTAAATAACTTATTACAGCAACGGACTTCTCCAAGACATGCGTTTGGCTTGGGAGCAAGCCCAGTCAGCGATCACAGGGAGGCAGAGGTCAGGGTTTAATGCATCCCACTCATCCTGTGCCATGTCAGTGTTCAGTGCTTCCCCACGAACGCCCAGGAAACAGGCACATCTCTTTTGTTTTAGCAGCTAGCGGGGAACACGTTAGAGAACTGTCTCGATGATGGGCAGGTGATGACATCCCAGTTGTCAGCAGGTCCACAAGCAGCTTGGCCGGGGTCAGTGGGGCACTGCCAGGGTCTGCCAGGGTGTCGCTGCCAGCACCCATCCAGAAAAACACAGGATGCTTGTTGCCCTAGATCCATATGGACACCCTGTGCAAAGCGAAGGTGCTTCATCTCAGGAGCTGCAGTGCACCTTGGGCATCCTGCCTGCCCTGCCAGTGCGCAGGGAGAGCCAGGGGCCCTGGCTCCCCCAGCCTACAGCAAATCCAGTGAGCACAGTGCATCTGAGACTGATCCCAGGCACAGCAGAAATTCCGTGCCCAGTCCTGGGCAGAGGGACTGGCATTCACTGCAGCTGAGCTCTGTGCTGGACCGAGTGCCACAGCAGCCTCCTGCTGCAAGGTGTCCAGAGTCAGGCAGCTCGTGTGGCAGTACCCAGCTGTGCCTTTTATTGTTCCTTTTAGGGCTAAGGTTTGTCGATGCTCCGCAAGCTCCCGGCTGTGCTCTCAGAGGTTTGCTACAGCTCTGGATTCTGTGACTGTCCTGCAGCAGGGTTACAAAGTGGGGGTGAAGGGGCTGCGCCGGGCTCCCAGTCCGGTACTCACGTGGAGAGGGGTCCGCAGCAGCGGGGGCGGGGCAGCTGCCGAAGGGTGGCGGTCGGACGGCGGAGCGGCGTGTGCAGGGGCGGTGCAGCGCAGGGCGGTGGCGGGACACGGGGAGGTGCCGGGATGGTTCCGTGGCTGTGCCCCGTGTCCTGCTCAGTAGTATGCACGCACAGCCGCTCGGGCGCCGCGGCCGCTCAGGACGGCGGGAGCGGCGGGCAGCGGGTGGGGCTGGGCGGCAGGCGGGCCGCCGCGCTCTGCTCCGTCCGGAAGCTGTAGTCGTACTGCGGGGCAAAGCACAGAGAGGGAACGCTGGAGCGCCGACCCGCACAGGACGCTGCCCGTGCCCGGGCTGGGACAATAGAAGAAGCAGAAGAACAACAGCTGTCCCAGGCAGGGCCATGCCGGGTGAACCTGCTGGTACCACCTGAGCCCACATCAGTGACCTCCCCAGGTAGGGTTCACTCCCTCCCCAAAAACACAGCATTAACACAAACATGACCACACTCATCCTGCCCATAAATCAGGTCAGAAACATTCCCCCTTGCAGGTTTACACAGGCCGCTACCATCAGAATTAACATTTTTGGTTGGCAGGAAGGTGAGAATCCCTGTACGCCCACGCCCGTGCCCCCACGATGTCACTGCAGCCGGGGACACCGCTGCAGCCCGGCGCGCACGGTAGCAGTGCCATCTCGTGGCACGCTGTGCGCCGCGCCCCGCCGGACACCCGGGACAGGCCGGGGCGGCGGCGGCGCTCCCGCGGCAGGTGGGTGGCGAACGCAACACCCTAAGTCGGGGCGCGGGACGTGCTGCCCGCGACGGGCCCAGACAACCACCCACCCACCATGCCGGGGCCTGTCCGAGGGCAGGCTCTGGTACAGCGCTGGTGCCCCGGGCAGGGCCCGTGCCAGCCGTACCAAGGCTGCGCCACTTCACGCGACGCCGACCTCCTTTTGGTGCCGGCTGGGGCGGACACCGGCCCCGGCGGGCCCGAGCTGCGGGAGTCCCGGTCCCGCCGAGCACACACGACGGGCCCCG
>VYXD01014183.1:382575-405038 GCA_013397195.1 Hylia prasina
GCTGTACCGGGGGCTGTACCCGGGGCTGTACCGGGGCTGTACCCGGGCTGTACCCGGGATGTACCGGGGCTGTACCCGGGCTGTACCCGGGATGTACCGGGGCTGTACCCGGGCTGTACCCGGGATGTACCGGGGCTGTACCCGGGCTGTACCCGGGATGTACCGGGGCTGTACCCGGGCTGTACCCGGGATGTACCGGGGCTGTACCCGGGCTGTACCCGGGATGTACCGGGGCTGTACCCGGGCTGTACCCGGGATGTACCGGGGCTGTACCCGGGCTGTACCCGGGATGTACCGGGGCTGTACCCGGGCTGTACCCGGGATGTACCGGGGCTGTACCCGGGCTGTACCCGGGATGTACCGGGGCTGTACCCGGGCTGTACCCGGGATGTACCGGGGCTGTACCCGGGCTGTACCCGGGATGTACCGGGGCTGTACCCGGGCTGTACCCGGGATGTACCGGGGCTGTACCCGGGCTGTACCCGGGATGTACCGGGGCTGTACCCGGGCTGTACCCGGGATGTACCGGGGCTGTACCCGGGCTGTACCCGGGATGTACCGGGGCTGTACCCGGGCTGTACCCGGGATGTACCGGGGCTGTACCCGGGCTGTACCCGGGATGTACCGGGGCTGTACCCAGGGCTGTACCCGGGGCTGTACTTGGGGCTGTACCGGGGCTGTACCTGGGGCTGTACCAGGGCTGTACCGGGCCTTTACTCCCCACGGCCGCACCTCCCTGTCGCGATGCCGCAGCCGCCAGCATGCAATAGGCCTCATTTTTCAACACCCAAACGCATAAAGATGTCAGCTCAAACTGTTTACTAATTAACACTTAAAAAGACACAAATTAGATATGCGTGGCTAAGAGCAATTATAATCAAGACGAATCTCTCCAGTCATTGGGGAACTGAGGAAACTCCTAATTGCTGGAACCAATGTTTTAAAATCTGAAATCATGCCAGTTAGCAAATATGTTCATTTAAAGAACATTTCATGTGACTGCACTCAGGAGAATTGACTACAAACATGCAAACAAGGAAAAATATTTCTGTGTAAAATTAAAATTTTAAGCTCTTCTAGATTTACAACTTCTCCATTAAATGTATTTGTGAAGAGTAGCCCATGAAAACTTGTAGCAATTCAGTGGTTAAATGAACTGCCTTCCTTATCAGTTTAAAAGGAATGATGAATACTGGATGCTCCCTTTACTAATTAGATTCTCTCTAGACTTTTTACACCACGCCAAGCACAAATGAGGACAGGGTGCACCCTGCCAGCGGCCAGACCGCTGCCCTTGCTGCCACAGCATCCGCCACCGAGCCGTGAGCAGCGACAGTGCCACCACCCCTGCTATCACCTGCACCTGCCCAGGTGCCTGCTCAGTGACTCTACCCTGCCCAGGACAGGCAGGGGCAGCAGGGACCAAGCCCCAGAGCCCTGCTGGCAGCAGCACTGTCAGTCCTACGCTCTCCTCTCTGCCCTACATCCACCAAATTAGCCACGAAGCGATGGCATGTGCAGCTCACACCTGCACCTCACACCTGCACCTCACCACCTCTTCATAGCCCAGCTCTGTGCACTCCCCCGGGCACACCAGTGCCATCCTGCAGCAACAAGAGCAGTTCAGGTGCAGTCCAGGATTTGCACCTATTTCCATCATTTTCCTGACAGGGTAGAGCCCTGAAATTCAGCTGCCTGCAGCTTGGAGGATGGGTGCATACATCTGCAAATGTGGTGACAGAGAACAGTAATTCTTGGAATTCTTTGGGAATATTTTTTGCAAGGCATCTTGCTCCAGGGAGAATGTTCTGGCTGCTTTGGATATCCAGAAGATTTGCTGTAATGGTGCTATTGCTTGCAAGGGAAATAAAGCCATGCCGAAATTCACAATATTTATATGTGTAGCTCTCTATGTGCAGACAAGATGCTTCATCAAGGAATATGGGCTGCATAATCATACTTTTCATTACGCTGGAACGCACACAGCCTGCCACAGAGCAGGAGCTGTGGGAGAGCAGGCAGGTATTGGCCTTTCCTCCCTGGCCCACCCAATGATTCCAGTGCTGGTGTCCCCACGCTCCAGAGGCCTGCGAGGGCACAAGCAGGGCTGTGCAGCCCACCCCCTCCAGGCAGCCCCCAGATGCCAGACCTCTCCCACACCAGGCAACACACAGAGATGATGCAGAAGCAAATTCAGCACCACATGGATTCCCCTTTGGCCAAAGGGACCATCTGCTCCCCGGCCAGCTCAGGGCAAGAGGGGAAAGCAGACAGACACGTGGAAGGGCCAGCAGCCCTAGGAACCCCCTGCTCCCTCCTGACAGACACAGGCAGTCCCAAAGAGAGACACGGCATGTGTGGCAGCCTGCAGTGCCCGAGGCAGTGGGTGCATCTGCCAGCCATTGCCCCTGTCAGGCAGCATCCTCAAACCCACTGCTGTGGCCACTGCAGTCCCATGGCGGGCCTGCAAAAGCCCTGGAAACTGGGCCTAACCATCTTGTTGTACCCAGACAAAACTTTCAGGCAGAAGAGGGTGGATTTAGGCAACTGGACTCAACTAGAAGAAAAAAGTGGAGAAGCCTGGAGGAATCTGGCAGCTTTGCAATGTCATCTCTTACTCTCCCCCTTAAACCCAGTTAGATGGCACAGGAGGAGGCCTTTGTGACCAACGGTGCCTGAAAAAGCACGTGCTGCTGAGACAAGTTTCTTCCTGGTCTGAGACTTTAGATGTGAAGCGACCTTTGCAGAGCAGACAGCTCCCTGGCACCGTGCCATACACATCATCCATGTGCCAGAACGTTCCCTCAGAACCACCCTCAGTTTGGTGGCTGCCTCCTCCCTGCGCCCCTCAAACATTCACTCCCACTGAGGAGCAGCCCAGTGCTCCCAGAAACAACTTCCCAGCATCAGCAAACTAAACACTGACGAAGGTGTTTACCTGACATTGCTGAGTCAGTCCATTTGCCTCCCTGACATGCAAGAGGCACCCAAGAGTGTCCTGCCTGTATCATGTATTGTTAATACAGGAGAAAGAAAGGCTAACCAAGACAAACATCTGGAAATAAAGAGAAGGCCTCACACTTTGCCATTAAATTCACCACCTGAAGTGTCTTCACTCATCACAGATCATAGAGGACATCCCTGACCCTGGGCTTACTGCTTGACTTTATCCATCCCCTGTGACTTGGGAGAGACAAGCAAAGTATTTTCCATAAGGGAAGGGTTCTTAAAAAGAAGTGAACATAGCCTTCATTATTTGCTCAGTGCCTGGCTGGCTACTTACCTCCTTTTCAATTTCTGCAAGGGTTTTGATTGTGATACCCAAGAGATCAACTGGCTGCATCTGGCAAGAAAGAAACAAAACTGTCAAATTCAGGGTCAGGGAGGGGGTGAGTGTTTGTTTGTTGTTTTGTTCTGTTTAAAGTCAGCAAACACTCTATCACCAGAGATTTAGAGGCACCATCTGTAAACACAGGCATGATCCTGTTCCTGATTCCAGCAGGAGAGTGAAACAGCAGACGGTGGGCTGGGGCTACCAGCTTCAACACTGTTCTCCCTCAGCGCGACAGCTGACACTCACCTCCGTGCCACTCTGCTCAGGGACATCTGCCACCTCCCCACTGCAGCACCGGGGGAGTTGTGTGGCTGCAGCACGAGGTGTGAGCGGCACCAGCTGCGGGAAGCCCTGACCAAACTGACCATATGGTGGCAATGGTGTCTAAAGGATCTGCGGGGAGGATTAGCACGACCTAATCTCTCTGCATTTGTCCTCGCAGCAGGGACTTCGGCTTTCTGGGAATAACGGCCCATAAACAACCCTCTCAAAAAGCAAGGGATGTGAAAAGTCCTTGTCAGCAGGAAGAAGAAAGCACAAAGCTGGAGCACTACTGAAAAATCAAACACAGCTGATGTCCTGGTGTTTGCCTTAACAGCTTCCTGTAAATTGATTTTTAAAAAGATGCTGCTTTAGGATCAGATGGATTCAGGAACTGGTAGTGGGATGCTGCATCTCTGAGCTCTGGATCCTCAGCTTTAACAAGCAGTGGCCCAGTGACACCCAGAGGTCATTCTGAGCCAGTAGCAGTGTTTCTGTTTGCGTGAAGCAGTCGTGCCCTGCAGAGCCTGGTGTGGAGCAGGCACCACCAGTGCCCTCTCCAGCTCACCTGCAGCCGGGCAGGACCTGGTGGCACCTGATGGCACTGGAGTGCACTGTGCCACTGCCACTGCCCTGAACTTCTAGACTGACAACAGGAAGTAGAAAAGCTGTTGGCACCATGCCACCCTCACAGCAGCTAAATCCAGGAGAACTCCGCATCTGCAGCTTTCTTTACAATCTATGCTAAGAAATTAGAAATGCTTTCAGCACCAGGGAGGCCCATTGCCATTCCTATTTCTGATGGTAATAAACCTTGAAATCCCAGGACAATTCAGTCTTAGAGACAATCTGGCAAAAGCCTTTCCCACCTAATGTGCAGCTATTGTGACATGCAACCTCTGCCCATCTCAAGCACTGGGTATGTATTTGGCCCCACAACAGAATAGCTCCCAGGACCAGGTAATTTGTCTTGATGTTTTGTGATCAGTCTCCATGAAACAATGAATTTCAGACACTCGGGGAACAACAAAGGCAACTCACCCCTTCAGGAGCGCAGGCAAACTTCTCTGAAATCATAAAAGGCACTCCATCCATTGCTGAAAGGGACAAGACATCACATGTGACATTTCCAGCTGGCTTCTGACATGCAACTTCACACATTCCCAGTGACAGATCAAGTATTCACAGCACTGACACATGACTGATTGCTCCCAAACGTTACTGCCAGCCTTTTCTTCCCTCTAAACTGCCAGTGGTTTCTTTCCATCGAAGACACAGCTGGGTCAGTCCCTACCAAACCAGGAATCCAACAAATTCTCCTTGCTCTATCCATAGACTATTTCATGGCCTCAATTTTGCATTTTCCAATTTTGTGCAGCTGGCAAAGCAGGACAGTATTTCACGCTGGAAGGAGGACACACTTTACCACCTCCTCACCAAAGCAGCTCAGCACAGTCAGTGGTGTCTGAGCAAGAGAATAAGGAACAGCTGGTTCAGGGGACTTGTAGCCCCCAAAGCAGTCAACACCACCCCCTGTGTACCAGGCCATAAGTTGCCACCACCTGGGCAGGATGATGACAAACACCTGGGGCTGAGCACTCTCCCTGGCCTGGCTGTTGCCAGTGTAAACTCAACAGTGAGCAGAGGAGCTCAACCACTTGCAAACCACATCTGGAGAATGTAAACCAGTGGAATATGAAGACATGAGGACATGACACCACATGGCACAGCTTTTTCTGTAGCATAACCTCAATGGTACTCAGAGCACTGTTTGCCTTTATACCACCTTGTATATTCAGCCCAGTGCAATGATGTTTAGTGTTTGTGTCTTGCTATCACCATGTCACAGGAAGCCTCCCACAAGATGTGGTAGTACAAGGGAGACACTTATTTTTAAAACATGTAACTCAGCAGTTTGCACACAAGACTGAAAAGGGCATGTTTCTAAGGCAGTGCACACCCCAGATACACCCCCTTTATTGCACTTACACCTTTAACATCTGAAGTCTTTAAATTTCAGCTCTGAAAGAAATAAAAACTTCAAATTAGAGCAAATTTAAGCCCTGAGAGGCCCTTCAGTGACCCTCAAATAGGGTTTTCTTTCAGAAAGCATCTGAGCCCACGAACCCAGTGCTCCTCTGTCTGCTGTTTCTAACTTCTACAGCACCATTGAGTTACCATGTTAGTGATTAAACAAGGGTCATTTAAGAATACTCAGCCTTTTACGTTTGCTTTGTCTATTTTAGATTTAAAATCTGCCTCCACGGGAGTAATTTTGTTATCAAAGGCGCTGTGCAGCAGCCACGGCACAAAGGGAAACAAAAGGAAACAGATGAAATGCAGCATCACCAAATCCAGGAAGTTTTAAACCTGAAAGACCATCTGCACTTGTTATCCGACAGAGACCCTCTTTGATCAGCCACACGCCAGCTTTTGTAAAGCAATCCAAAGCCTGAGCCAGGCCGAGTGAGCCCCCCCGTGCCCCGGCCATGCGCCCCAGCCCACCCGGAGCCCACCGCCACAGAGCCGAGCAGCAGATAAAAGCAGGGTGAGCCAAAGGCTCCACAGCACAATTAGCACTCTCCTAAACAAACCAGCTTCAACAGAGCTGTAATTAAGCAGGCCTGTAATTAAGTATATGCCCTTTATCATAACGATCATGCTTAAAAATGGCACGATGCATGGAAGTGTGTTATTAATGCTGCACTCCCCCGGCGCGGGAGCGTGTGCGGAGCTGCCGTGTCAGGCCCGTCACCAGCCTGCTGCTAAAATGCATTAAAGGCAGAAAGCAGAAAACAAGGTGCTCATTCAGCGTCTCCTTTCACAGCCAGGCACCGGTGTCACGAGGGTTTAAATACCACCAATGCTGGAAATTCCACAGAAATGAAACCCTGGGCAGCCACTGCCACCGCCCGCCCCAGTGCCAGGAGGGCAGCAGCCCTCACCCCTTCACCCCGCGGCTCGGCTGGGCTCCTTTGGCCCCCCCCAGGGGCTGCAGGCAGGCAGTGGGAACCCCCAAGACAAGGTGCCTGGGGAGCAGTGCTCCCCCCTTGCGCCTGCTCCCAGGCTGAGCAAATGCCCTGAGCAAAGCAGGTGCTCTGGGGGAAGGACCCCTCTGCGCCCCCCGCCTCACCTGGGCAGTGCCCTGCTCACAGGATGGGACACCCACAGCTGCTGCTGCACAAGGTGGGTTTTTCACATTCATGAGGACTTCAAGGGTGAGGCCCCCTCGTCCCACAGAAGCTCATGGAGACTTGAAACGATCTCCAGGGCCAGGCAACTCCAGCAGCAGCAGGAAAGAGCTGCCGTGGCTGTGCGGGAGCCTGACTGGTTGTCCAGCACTGGGGTGTCCAGCACAAGGGACAGCAGGCAGCAGGTTCCCTCTGTTCCATCACATCCACAGCACCTGCAACAGGTCAGGGAGGTGCCCGTGCTCTTCTCCCTCAAAACGGAACAATAAAATCGCATTTCAGAAGAAAAACTGTTTGCTGCCTCCCAGGATCAGCTCCTTCCTGAGGGTCATAGCTAATTAACTCAGGCACTGCAATTAGTTAAAAGAGTTGAAAGGAGCCAGCCGCCAAAACCAACCTTGCAAAGCCCAGCCCCAAAGGACAGTGCTCCCATGAATCCCTGACAGCAGGCAGCAAGTGCATGGATGCCCCTTCCTCGGTGCACCCAACACACAGCTGGCTTCTACCTGCTGGCTGCTTCTTCTCTGTAATTTACCAAGACTTGCTCTCAGGCTCTAGTGGGGATGACACCAAAACATGCTCTATAATTCAACTTGCTAGCTCGCTTAGAAATCCTCTCTTTAATCTGTAAAAGTATTGTCATCCTTCTCTAAGCACACAAGAGATGCTGCCTTCTGTGCTGCAGACTCCAACTAAATCTCAGTTGTCAAATTAGTAATTCATCTTTCTTGAATAACTATATTTTTAGCCAAGCTACCAGATTTAAATAATCAGACCTGCCAATGCTACCCTAATTTAAGCACGCTGACGAACTTTCACAGGCAGCATCAGCTAACATAATGAGTTTCTGGATGACAAAGAACTTCAGACGGTAGTTCTCTACACTACCCAGTGTAATAAGCACTTGTTCTTTTCTACAATGTGCACATAAAAGAGAAATCTAAATAATAGTTGCTGTAATTATCTTGAAAAATACGTGGTGATTAATGGTGATTATGAAAATCTGTATAATTGTTCACTAAAGCTCCTAAGATCAGATGCTCTGTTGAAGCAACCATCAGTGGAGAACCTGGAGACACAAAAGCTCCCAAGCTGCTGTCCTAGAAGCACGTGAGAGTGGGATCACCCGTGTGCCAGCTCAGCCTTCACCCTCCCGTGACCTCTGCCACAGGCTCCAGGACGTCCACGAAGTGACACATGTGTCATTGTGGCTGAAAGCACAAAGTTCAACCTGTTATTTATGCAAATAATTAATTACTCTTGTATCCAACTCACAGTTTGTCATGACACATTAATGACTTGATAGACTTCTATGAACTAGTGAGCACAGGACAGCAGAGCGCTTTTATCGTCATTTAATTTAAAAACGATCCTGTGTGAAATTATCTAGTTGTGAGTGATGGAAGCATAAAGAACAGACTCAGCAAAGCTTCTTTTGGATCATTGCTTTATTAATGGTAACGTCAGGGAAATGAAAAATGCTAACATTGTCATATTTAACTCCTGGGTACAGATGAATCGCTGCCTCAGAGCCCGGCGGGCTCCGTTTGCACACTGCAGTGAGTGCTAATTCCTCACACCACGACTGTGGGGATGCACAGGCACGCAAGAGTTTATATACCTTAACTCCCAAGGAAGTAACAGCTGTTTCTGCATTAAATTCCCACCGTAAGCTTTTATAGCTTTGGATTTCTCTATTGCTGTTTTTGCACAGCCTTTTACACTTGAATTTTCAATTTCCGATATTAAAAATATTGAAATAAATAAATAAATAAATAAATAAATAAATCCCTTGCAAAACATTTTCCTGCATGACCGAAAATGAAGAACAGGGGCACAGGCAGGGGCACAGGCAGGGGCACAGGCAGGGGCACAGGCAGGGGCACAGGCAGGGGTGTGTGCCCAAGGCACCAGCCCAATCTCAGGAGAGCCCAGAGCATTTCCTGCAGCTCTGGGGGCAGCTGTGCTGCAGGGCCCGTGGGCAGCAGGAGCTGTCCCCAGGGCTGCGGTGGGGCAGCCAGGCTGCAGGGGCACAGCCAGCCGGGAATGCCCAGCCCCAGCCTGGCCAGGCTGCAGGACAGCAGCAGCACCAAACCACCCAACCTGGCACAGGGAGTGGGAGAGCAGGGGCCTCCTGGGCTGGGGAAAGAGCCTCTGCTTTGGGAAAGGTTTACAGCTTTCCTGTTCCTCTTGAAATGACTTTGATTAAAAAAACAGACCTGGACTAAATTTTCATTTTTGCTAATTTGATTGTCAGCCTTGATTTTCTCTGTTTCCTGCATAGCTCATGACATGGCACAATTAGTTCTTTACTGCTAAGATCAAGCCACAAAAACACTTGAAAAAATACCCCTGGATTTGATTATTTTCTTTTTTAAATAAAGCGAAGGTTAAGTACTGCACGGTGACGCCTAAGGAGCACCTCAGCACTGTGACTCCATCAGCACCAGAGAATATGGAGAGACTTCAAACAAGCTCTTCAAATTGCAAGTGTTTAGGAGCTCTTGATTTTATTATTTTTTAATAAAATGTCCCCTTTGAAGTCTCTGCACCACACTAAACTTCAAAGATCACACCTTAGCATGTGCTGTTTCCAAGCCACAAGCCTTAATTAATTAGAGCAAAGCAGATACAAACCAGGGCACTCGGTGGGGCTGAGGCAGAGCCGGGACAGGGCCCGCAGTGATGGGGAGGCAAAGGCAAAGGCAAAAAGGCAAAAAGGCAAAAAGGCAAAAAGGCAAAGGCAAAGGCAAAGGCAAAGGCAAAGGCAAAGGCAAAGGCAAAGGCAAAGGCAAAGGCAAAGGCAAAGGCAAAGGCAAAGGCAAAGGCAAAGGCAAAGGCAAAGGCAAAGGCAAAGGCAAAGGCAAAGGCAAAGGCAAAGGCAAAGGCAAANGCAAAGGGGCAAAGGCAAAGGGGCAAAGGCAAAAAGGCAAAGGCAAAAAGGCAAAGGCAAAGGCAGGTATTACTCCAGCATGCACTCACGGCTGCGTGCTGAAGAGAAACCCAGACACTTTTCCATTCCCTTCAGCTCTGCCTGTAATGACAGTCTCCTTGGAAGTCATTAAACATGTAATGTCTGTCTGCCACGGCGGCCGGGCAGCGCAGGCTGCAGCAGCAGTTGCAAAAAGCATCTCGGGCAGCCCCACAATGGCCGCAGTGTTCCCTGGCCAGCAGCTGTAAATTCCTGCTGCTTGATGAGAGAAACATCCACCCGGCTTCCAGCGCTTCAGGGTAGGAGCAGGGGGTATTAAATCCACACGCTGCACATTGTTACAGTGTCTGGCCCCGGAAGCTTTTTCCTTAGCTGAGCCACCTATGGTGTGAGGTGGGATTTGTTGCCACCACGACAGTGCTGGGCTCCCCAGACTCTCTGGACAGCAGCCAGGTCACTGGCCAGGGGCAGATGCTGACACTTGCAAGGATGCTGTGATCCTGCCCAGCAGCACCCCACACCCTCCAGCAGTGCACTAGTGACCAACATCTGTCCCACAGGACTCCCAGGGCAGACAACGGTGCACAGTCCTCTCTTTACATGGTTCTGGTTTAACGGACTAAAGTTATTTTTAACACACAGCAGCTTTGTGTTTCCACAAAGCAGGAGAAAGAAGCTAGATCAGCTGCCCTGACAACACTGTGCTCTCCATTCTGTAAGCTTGCCTGCCTGTTACTGGAAAGAAACTCATGATGAGCGTGGCTAGGAAGGATGTGGGGATACCTATCTTCTGCCCTGGAGCTCAGTGAAGCACAGAACATGCTCCCACCATCCCATGCAGCATTCTCCCAGCCAGAAGAGCCTGGATACAGACCCTAAGCTAAGGCCTTCAGTGCTGGAGAGGATGGCACAGGGCACAGCGCCACAGCCCTGCCCAGCCAAAAGCTCTTCTGCAGGAGCAGATCCACTGTGCCATGTGGGATCCAGATCTGCTAACAGGATTTCATTTTTAAGTGCTCAAAATCATTACAGGAGCCACATATTTCTATCAGGTAAATTTCATTTGCATATGCAAATGATATCTAAATACACTGCACCATTAATATGATCAGTAATTACATAATAATAGTCACCAATCTCCACACACATCAAACTTACAGTTTTGTAGCTATTAAGGAAACTGTGCTTTGTAATTAAGATAATCCTCATTTCCAGATGCTAATTAACTATATAATAATTAGCTTCTTTTGCTAATGCAAATTAAGTATTTTCATCCTTATTGGTAAAAGAGTTGCTTATCACTTAAAAAAGAGACAACCTAGAAATAATCCCTCCTCCTCCTCCTCCCTAAAGGTGAAAAGGTAACTCCATTTTTATCAGTCTCATTTGTGAGTGCAAATTAGCCCTGATTAATCAAGGCACAGATTAATGTGCCCATCTTGTAGCACGGCCAGCGCCTGGCGTGGCCCCCAACCCTCGGAGGACGAGGACTGCTCGTGGCCCACAGAAGCTCCTTTCTGCTGGCGCTGGCAGCGCCGAGCTCCCTGCCCCGGCACAGTGGGGACTGGCCACAGCCCGGCCAGGGACGCTGTGCCACCGGCCAGGTGGAGCCACGTGGGCAGCACGTGGCCGGTGCCACCGCGCCCCGGCAGGTGCTGCCGCCAGCCTGCCACGCCACCGCGGCACGGCCCGGCCCTGGCGCGGCACATTCATCATCTGCTAAACCAATCCACCCACTCTGCGCCACCATTTGTCATTAATTATGCTAATCAGCACACCATTACTCTCCGATGACACCACGGCACTTATTAGCCAGTTATGGTTTTTCAAAATCACAGCTCATTGTGTATGTGAGTGCTGCGCCTGCATTAGCCTACAGGGAAGAAATGTCCAATTATGAAAAGAAGAAATTTGCTATTATCTCCCTCTAACAAACCAATTTAGTAATTATAAAAGTCTCTGAACTCAGAAGGATTTGTTAAGAAGAGCTGAGTGATGAAACCAGAGAATTTTCTTTGCAATAACTTTCTGAGTTGGAATTGAAGTGACAACAGAGAATGAGCAGTTTTTATTATCTTAATTACAACTCCTGCATCTTCACTTCAGATGATCAAAAAGCAGAATTATCTAAAGGCAGGCCCATATTTGGCTCTTCCCTTAACCTACCTGATTTGTTTAACAGATATGCAGTCAAATGTGCTTAACATGTCCCAGACCCCGGGACGGGTCTGGCCAGTTCCCAACACGCAGCTCTGAAGTGTGGATGTGACAACACAGCAGCCACCCACGCAAAACACCCAGCACAGCCACCCACATAAAATCCACCCACACACAGCCACCCACACAAAACACCCAGCACAGCCACCCACATAAAATCCACCCACACAAAACACCCATGCACAGCCACCCACATAAAATCCACCCACATAAAATCCACTCACACACAGCCCCCATGCAAAACACCCATGCACAGCACCCACGCACAGCCCCCCAGGCAAAGCCACCCACACAAAGTTCCCAAGGCACACACCGGGAGCAGGGACACTGTCCCAGGCACAGGGACACCAGCCCGTGCTGACACAGCTAAAGGGATGGAGCCGGGCCCTGGAGAGTCCCTGGCTTTGTTGGAGCATCCAATTCCTCCACAATTCCTATGTTGATTTGCTCACTGCAAGGAGACACCACTAGTTTTAGAAGCTTAATATGTGTTAAGAGCTCATTAATATCATCAGAGTAAATGGGCCTATTAAAACATCTTTAAGCAATATCTGAACATACATCTCCCTAAACTATATTTAATGACTCTACTTAAGATACATTATATGAAAGTCTTAATGAGACATTAGATAGCATTTTGAAGATTAAAATTAGAGAATCCATATAAAGTCTGTCCACTTAATTTAGCCTTAAGCTACACTGATGAAATACATTACCACCAAATTATTACTTCATTAGAACAAATATTTTCTAATAATTTCTGATTTATGCCATTAGTTGTCTCCATACATATTATATATTTGTATCTATATGTACATACAAAAGTACGCACAAAATTTTCCAGTTCAAGAGGAGATGGGAGAAATTCTGAGCTTTCTAACGGCCGAGTCAAAAATATGCACTCTTCATAAAGGTCCATTTCTGGTGCCCCCACTTATCCATTAACCGTAAGGTCAGTTTTTAAACATTTGCTGTTCTGCTTTTCAAGGATCAGTAGCCCAGCCAGGACAGCCAGGCCATGGGACATCTCCCCCAAACAACCGAGTCGTTGCCAAAACAAACTGCAATAAACTTATTAGCAAGAGGGTTTTATGTGTGGGTTATTTTGTATAAACAGCTTTTCATTAGATAAATGAAGCCCAACAACCTTTACAAATGTTTTCAATTATGAAATGATGCCATTGAGATATCTGGATGGTGATAATCAGGGAAAACACCAGTGACATCTCCTGCTCGGAGCTGGAGCGCGCTGCCTGGCTGGCTGCTCCTCCCAGCCCCACCCCACGCAGCCACGCCAGGCATTTACAGACTCCTGCTTCCTTGGATGGAATCTGTAGCAACAGGACTATTTACATTTATTCTGCCCAAGCCTTCTATCCAAAAGAGCCAACATCTCATCGTAACAATTTTGCATTTTTAACTGTGCGAATTAAGCATTCTTCATAAATAACAGCCTGGTTTGCTGCACTGCAACTCCTTTTTATTAGCAGCACAGAAATGCACAATGAGCAACGTGTTCTATTATTCTTTGTCAAATCACAGAATGCTACATTAGAATAACTCTGCCGGTCAATGTAATATAGTAGATTAAATTCAACTTCTGTGCAAAACCCACTGTAAAACAGCACAATAAGAAGGCCATAAAAAATTTAATTTTACTCCAAACTCCATCAAAAAAAAAAAAAATGGTGTGAAAAGTAATTTTGCATAATCAGTACACGCCATCTGGAACAATTAACTGATTTCTATAGAACTATGAGGATCAGTCATATCTGCTTATTAAAGATCAGAAATTATACAAGTAATAAATCCTTGAAAAAACTAAGCATACTCCCGCCTGTCAATGCTATTTTAACTTCAAATACTGAAGAACGCCTGATAAGGCTGAAAAGAAGAGATTAATATATGCAAATTACATCCAGCATTTAAAATCCCCAACAACTGTCTCTGGTTTTCTGTCCCTTATTGCTGCCTTTATGTTTTATTCATACACCAACTCACCTGTCACTTCATAAGCTATAATATTATGGGGGGTATTATTAAACAGCATAAAGCCAAGCTTTAATTGGAAAGCTTCATTGCATTTTCCAATTATTTGGAGTAAATTAAAAGCAGATGCACATAGTTTAATAAGGAGTCTAATATCAGTTCCGGGAAATCAAAATTCATTGTCATTACTATGCTGTGATAGTTTTGCAAACTGTACTCAATTTTGGAGGTTTTGAAAAGAAAATCTGTCTCTGCAATCTGTTAATTGTCATTCGGTTAATAACTGTTTAAATATCCAAACCTCTGAGTGGCTCCCTATTTAAAAAAAATTAAACTCTGGCACTCAGCAAAGCAAAACAAACACGGTGCAGGCCACCCCAAGGTTGTGCTCCATGGGAACAGCACCAGTCCTGCAAGCTCATCCTCCTCCATCAGCCACTGGCCTTCACCCACTGCTGCTGTGGGGCACGAGGGGCGAGGGCACCCCTGTGCCAGGGATCCAGGTCAGCTCCAAGGGATCCCCCTTCCTTCCATCAGCCCCTGGCCTTCACCCACTGCTGCTGTGGGGCACCAGGGGTGAGGGCACCCCTGTCCTGGGGATCCAGGTCAGCTCCAAGGGATCCCCCTTCCCTCCATCAGCCACTGGCCTTCACCCACTGCTGCTGTGGGGCACCAGGGGCGAGGGCACCCCTGTCCTGGGGATCCAGGTCAGCTCCAAGGGATCCCCCTTCCTTCCATCAGCCACTGGCCTTCACCCACTGCTGCTGTGGGGCACGAGGGGTGAGGGCACCCCTGTCCTGGGGATCCAGGTCAGCTCCAAGGGATCCCCCTTCCCTCCATCAGCCCTGCTGCAGCCTGTGGATGTGCCACCAGGCTGTGCCCATACACCTGCTCATCCATAACTCCTGGCCCAGGGTCAGAGCCCGATAATCCTCCCCGCAGAGACTGAGCAGCCTCCCTGGAAGGTGACTGTGAGCTGGTGTGAGCTGAGGAACCCACCTGCCCCCGAGGGCAGGGCAGTGTCCAGCCAGGGCCTCCACCTCCCCTACCAGCATACACAGGAGGAGAGGAAAACAGCAAGTGCCACTTGAGGTGATGGCAGGTTCATAAAAAAATTGTCTGTCTTAAAAATGTCACCTGTGAGAGAACTCGTGGCTCCGTCACCCCCAGCACAGCCTGGGTAATACGTGGGGCACACTGACACAGCACACCAAGGGCCTTCACACCACCGACTGGATAATTTAATAAGAAACATGCTTTTTGAATCTCATTAAGTATAGTATTAAGTAACACACTTCCTTTTCTGAAATATGCAGCTGCAGCATTTTAAAGGAGACTCCAGCCTCCCTGAACTGCTGGATATTAATAGAGCCTTTCATAGCTGGAAGATTATCCAGGTCTCTCAGTCCAAAGACTGGAAATTGCAATAGGGTAAAGAATAGGCTGACTTTAATCTCAGCTTCAGGAAAGAGGTTTCAGTGCAGAATAAAGCTTGTGTCACAACTTGTCTGGCTTTTGGACCATCCTGATTAAAATTCAGTGTTGCAAAATATATATTTAGTTCTGCTTCTACTCTTAAGAAGCACCAACAGCACAAGTGAAGGGATGGGGACCAACAGTGAGATGCAGCACAGGACCTCCCCTCCAAGACTGGGGGTGTCAAAACCCTTGAACATTAAAGGCAATTGCAGAACCACCAGGAACTGTGCTAGAAGATGAAGATAAAAGTAATCCTTGTGCACTGATCCAAAAAATAGAATCTCTTTTTTTTCCCAAATTAACTGTTTTAGTAAACACACTGTGACAAGTGCATAATCTAATTATCTACAAAAATAATGAAGCAAAACAATGGTTTGTAAAAATACATTATTAACCTCTGATTAAAACACCTGTCCTCCTATATACAGAAGAGAGCTACTGTGTCTTTTAAAAGGAAACAGACAACTAAGGGAGGGCACATGTATGTGGTCAGTTAACCTGGTATTTTGCAACAAGAAGGAAGTTGACATATGGGCACTGAAATGTAACAAAATCTAAATCTAGAAAGACCTCTGAAAGAGACTTCTTTTGTCACTACCAAAGGAAAAAAAAAGCGGGGGCATTTCCATGTTGGCCCTCCTGACCAGGAGGAATCTGGAAGCAAACTGGTGTCTCAGGAGCAGTGAGTGAAACAAATGCTTCCCACAGCCCAGACAGGTGACACCTGCCCCCGCCCAGGGCAGCCGCTTGCAGGAGGGAAAAGCAACTCTTGTTTCCTTTTCAGGAATCNCTGTCTCAGGAGCAGTGAGTGAAGCAAATGCTTCCCACGCCACAGCCCAGACAGGTGACACCTGCCCCCGCCCAGGGCAGCCGCTTGCAGGAGGGAAAAGCAACTCTTGTTTCCTTTTCAGGAATCCACCGGCCTTGATGTTTTTTCCAGATCATTAACATCAGTTTCCACTCTCTCTGCTGCCTCCAGAGAGCTGGATTAGAAACCGGCCTGGAGCGAACGCCAAACGCGGCTGCAGCGCCTGCGGGAACAGCCACCCTCCTGCAGGCAAACACAGCCCAGCTCGACCTCCTGCCACGGCCACAGCCTGGCTCACCTTGCCCTGGCACCAGCCTGGAACAGCCACCCTCCTGCAGGCAAACACAGCCCAGCTCGACCTCCTGCCACGGCCACAGCCTGGCTCACCTTGCCCTGGCACCAGCCTGGAACAGCCACCCTCCTGCAGGCAAACACAGCCCAGCTCGACCTCCTGCCACGGCCACAGCCTGGCTCACCTTGCCCTGGCACCAGCCTGGCACCCTCTGCCCCTCCTTCCCTGCTCTGCCCTGGGCTCTGCTGGGAACGCTCACCTGTGGGACCCGGCAGGTGGAGTTTGGACTGGAGCCTCTGCTCAAAAACGTTTCCCTCTCCAAACTCTCAGACACTCACAGAAAGTGTCTTAAAGAGGGCAATAAATATTTAAATACCATAAAAACCTATTTATATATAAATATAATAAATACCCATTAAGTAAATATTTGCCTCCTAAGGTAATAAAGACTGGTGGATGACTCCAAAATAAACAAGCCAGAGCTGTGGAGAAACTGGCACCTGTAAGAGCTGCCCAGGGAAACCTCTCCTTCATGGCATGCTGGCACACCCACTGCAGCCAGCACTGCGCTGGCACCTGGCCACACTTCCCTTCCCTGAAGCTCTTCCCACAGAAAAATACTTCACACAAGTGACATGTATCAACTAAAGTGTTTAAAGACCACAAAACAGTACCTTTAAGGTAATAAATAGATGCAAAGGCATTTCAGCATCAAATGACTGCTGGCAAAGCCATTGCTCCTCAGCAAAACAAAGAGCAAGTGCTGCGGCCTCGGTCACAGCACGGACCTTGCTTCATTGGGAGATAAAATGCGTTATGGTTTTTGGGATCTGACTTACTAGGTCCAACCCAGAGGACATGGCTTTTCTCCTCTTAAAGAGAATGAAAATCTTCACCTGCAGCTGACCACGGTCTTGAACTGAATTGAGAATGCTCTGAGTGGTGAGAGACACTGTGCTTCTGGATCCTGTTTTATTTCTATGGATTCACATGACTTGAGGATGGACGCCCAAACTTATGGATGACATGTTAGTGTGTCCAGCTAACATAACTTCTTAAGGTATTGGCACAAATATTTTGACTGTTTGGGGCTGACAGCTGTCAAGTGATATTTGAAAATACTACAACCAACCATATATCAAAGTATGTTCTACTTTTGTTGTACTGCTTTCCCAGCACAGTTTCCATATTTCAGTGTTCAAAAGATGAACGTCAGTCCTACCCAAGGGTAACTGATCACCTTGTTATCTCCAAATTTCTGCCAGAATAAATATCCTTGGAAGTGTTCATATGACTGAAGGTGGGTTTCTGGCTGCACACTGCCAGCTGCAGCAGGATCTGGAAGTTCATACAATTGTTTCCTGCACAGAACTGGCGTAAAGAAGCTTTAACTGCTTTATGCACACATTCTGGTGGGGTTGTACAGACTGACAGACTCCAAACAACACAATTTGTTAATCTGAGAACAGATCAAGAGAGGGGATGAGATTGTCCTGGAGTCAATTTACACAAACTTTGCTGCTGCCCCAAAACACATCTATCTGTAATATAACACTGAAGATGGCTACAGGGAAATTTCAGGGGGAAAAAGAAGACAAGCCTGCTCAGCAGAATGCACAGATCATTGGCAGCAAGGGCTGGAACCCACTGCTCAGTAACTTCAGAGTGCTGCAGTGGTGTTAGAGCCCATCCAATTAAGTGAGGCCTGCAGAATATTTACACTACTACATCTCTTGGTTCCTGAAAGGGTTAAAGCTTATTATTAGCATATAATTTACAGGTCCCTTCTCCCAGGAAAGAAATAATGCACAGTAAATGCCACATTCATTTTAATAATACATGTTACAGTCTGTGCCCAACATCTGCACAAAGGTAAGGCAGACAGATTTTTTTGACATGTCCCACTCTGCCATTGAAACACAGGCTTTTTGTTTTGTAAGTGACGGAAGGTTTAATCAAGAAAGCAGGCAATTCATCAATCGAAACAAGGCTGCTCACACTGCCCTGACAGCACACACATGGTTTTATACAGAAGAAACCTGGCCACCTGTCAGCAGCACCTTTTACATCAGGATATACAAATACACCGGGTGATCAATCCTCCAGCTCTTCCCATTCATTTCTTCATTTTCTTATTGTATTTTTCTTTATGCTAGATGTTGCCCTCATTCTCTGCAGGAATAGATGGAAGACAAGGCAGGCTATGGCTGTTTATACACTATCATAAAAATTTATATACCCTTAGAGTGACTTATTTCCCTTCTATTTGAGTACCATTATTATAAATAATTTTTCACTTCATTGAGGAATTTTCCCTGTATGTTATTATCTGTGCCTGCCTGCGAGGGCTGCCTCTCCCTCACTGTGCTTGTGCCTCTGATAAGCCAAAGCAATATGCTGCCAGAAGATGCTCAAGTCTGAAATGAAGGCAGTATGTAGTCACAACAACATCTTAATTAAACTGAAGGCCATGAGGAAAGACTGCGATGTGAAATACTGAGCTGTGTCTGTCAACAGGTCTGTCTGGAGCGAGGCATTCTTCTTCCAGCAGCTGCCTGCCCCAGCATGCACATTAAACCTGTCAGCTCCTCAGCATCCTGCTCCCAGCAGCACCCACAGACATTCTGCACACCAGCTTACAACTGGTTTTGCCTCCTGGTCTGTGTGTGTGCTTGGGGTGGGACCAGGGGGGCTGTGGGGCAGGGGGATGATGCCAGCAGTGCCAGGGCAGCGCTGCCATGGCTCCTGACAGGCTCTGGGCAGTGCTTCCCTATCTGCACCCTGCCAGGTCTCACTTATTAGCATGTGCCAGGAGAAGTCTCCTGAACTTTATGGTCGCCCAGTGTGCCACAGCCAAGACTGGCAGTGACAAAAGATTGGTTAAAAATTGTAATTGCTGCTTTCAGGACCATTTTTTCCTTGACCCCAGTTTTGTGCAAACAACTGCATTACACAGCTCAAGGGGTAATGGGCACTTCCAGTGAGGATACAGTCACTCTGCCAAAATATATTTGCGATTCAAAGTAGGATCGACAGCCAAAATTCATTTATCTTCCACAGACATGCTGGAAGTGTTGTTTTCATCGAATACTGAGAAAATCTTGGGTGTCTACAGAGAGCAAAGAGAGACCACGCTGCAGCTCTTCATTCTACCCCCATTACAGCCCTCCCTTCCCAAGCAGCTCCTCCTGTGCCCACGGCAGACTGAAGCCATACCAAAACCAGAAGGGACTGCCCATAATGGCTTTTGTTTCCCTCAGCAGCCCCAAGAACCCCTCTTCTGACCTGGGGGCCGGGAGAGGGAGCCCCTGTGTGTGCTGGAGCCCAGCTGCCCTGAGCCAGCACAGTGCTCCACGCACCACGGCTCGGCACGGCAGCCCTGGCAGCAGCCCAGCCTGCTCCTAAATCTCCTGTTGCCATGGCACTGCAGCAGCGCTGCAGAGAGCCCACACCGGCTGCACACGACACCGACGGAACAGGAAACCTGGGAATGGCTTCCAGAGCGCCTCTGGGGGCCAACCCACCCCGGCAAGGTTGGAGCACACAAAGAGAACTGTCACCTCACTGCAGCTGCTGACAAGGCAGGAGCTGTGCACGAAAATCCTGTCAATGCACAGGATGTGTCATATGACAAGACCCTTTCTTTGGAAAGAGCTCACAGCTGTAATAGCCATTACAACACATGCACAGCTCATAACAGTGTTTCTGGAGGACAATGTGCAATTGGAGGAAAAGAAAAGAGTTATATACTTGAAAATGTGCTCAAGCAAACATGAAGAACTAATGCCCTGTCGAGTTCCACAAGGCCTTGTTTTGTGCTTTGCCTGCAAGGATCTGGTAAAGTGTTCAGGCCCTTTGTACAGCAGGCACCTCCTCAGGCTGCACCGCAAGCAGGGGCCAGCACATCCTGTACAAGGGCAGTCCCACTCACACCCACACAGAGCTGCTGCAGTTGGTGCAATTGGTGCTTTCCCAGGAGAGAAAGCACAGCTTCCCATCCCCACGCAGAACTGTCTCACCTGAACACAGGAATACACCCTCCCTTACATTTCCAAATGTATTAGGGCAGGAGAGTAACAAGAAAAACAAGGACTGACAGGATTACACAATTGTTATATTCTATCTCTTTAGGAAGCTGAAGCTGCAATCTCAGGCAGAGATTACCTTTAAATAACCCTTTGATTACGGTACATGAATTAATGCCATGTTCCCACATTACAAGTGTCACTCACTATTAATAGGAGGAACCTGTGAATGGTACATTTTCGCCATCTTCTCTTCCCTGATCATGCACAAGCAGTTTCAACTGCACAGCCCGCTGAATCCACTGCTGGATTTCCAAACTGTCCTAAAATCTCCAGTCAGATGAAGGGACTAGACTTTCATTAGGCTTTGACAGTCAGGTTTAAATCCATTAACTTTTTCCTCTTGCAAAAACAACATAACAGAGCAAAACTTGTGCCAAAAAAGTGTGATT
Organism: Hylia prasina; assembly: GCA_013397195.1. NCBI lineage: Eukaryota > Metazoa > Chordata > Aves > Passeriformes > Sylviidae > Hylia > Hylia prasina. The sequence continues at coordinate 403,556 of VYXD01014183.1, forward strand.
CCACCCTGCCTATGACCGTGCTTGTTGAGGTGTAACAGTACTACCAAAAACAACCCCAGGAAAGTTGCCGTGGGCCAGCAGTAGTGAGGGCAGGAAGCAGGGCAGCTCACCTGAGATGGCATACAGGTTGGAGTGCTGGTGCTCCAGGTCCAGGCGGGTGCTGTGGCTCTTCCCCCGAAAGCTGGCGGGCAGCGTCAGCGAGATGTGCCTGAGGGAAAGGGAGGAAATGGGGAAATGTTACTACAGGGCACAAGGCGCTGCTCCTGTCAGCTCACTGCAGTCCAACCACTCCAGACAGGTTAAGCAGCAAACATCAATTTTAATAATGCTTCCAAAAATGTCCACCAACTGTCCACGCTCAGTGTCAGCCCCCTCCAGGCCCTGGAGCCAAGGGCTGCAGCCGTGGCCATCCACCCCCAGCCAGGCACCCATGAAGAGCCAGAACGGCTCTGCCCCTTTCATTCAAACTGTATTTTTCTCATGCAGATCCCCAGTCTGTGAGATTTTAATAAAATGTTATCGTTAATCTTCTGGACTGCGCTGCCACACGTGAAAAAGATGTTTCCTCTCCACAGAGGGTCTCAGTGCAGCAGGAGGCAGAGGGAGCAGCTCCCACCTCACCTGAGCGAGAGCTCTGGATCTGGGCAGACACTGAGCATCGCCCTCCCGCCAGGTGAACCAGGCAGCCTTTGTGTCCTCTTGGACACCTGTGTGTGAGACAGAGCCTGTGTACTCTCCAGCCCTGCATCAACCCCGTGTCCTCAGCCAGCAGGTTTTATCTACCACACCAATCATCTGGAAGTTATCTGCCTTCAAAAACAGGACATTGTTTTGGGAAGAACAATGTATTTTTAGTCCTTGATGCAGATGATGGCGAACAGCACAGATAAAATAAGAAAAGGCAAACATCAGTCTGAATTTGCTTGTGCTTTCCAAAGCTATTTTTAACAGAAAAAAGATGGTGTGAAAACGTATTTGAATTTGGCTATCAGTTTGCTGTTTAAAACACAATCCACATGAGAATCTCTGGAGCGGAGGCATGTTTGTTACGAACACACTTCAAAATAGAAGACCACTGCCTGTGGGCATGACACCCTTCTCATTTGATTTTTAACAGAAGTATTCAAAAATATTTTCCAAGGCACCAAAGGCTGAATTTCTCTGCCCTCTATGGGGAACTGCTTTCTTCTCAGCAGAAGCTGTTCTGGAGCTAAATAAACCAAAAAGGCCCATTTCGAAGGAGAGTATTTTTTAGAAGTTTGTCCCACTTTGCAGTGGGAGAGGCTGACCCCTGCCCTGCAGAGAGCCCACCACCACCCCAGGGGAACGGCACACCTGCCCTCAGCCAGGGGCTGCAGGGACCCTCCCACGGCTGGCTCAGGGGGGCACTGAGTGCCAGGCTGCAGCAGCAGCAGCACCTTGCAGCACGGCTGCAGGACACGTGCCTGCCACCAGCCCCGGACAGCAGGCAGCTCCCAAACAG
>VYXD01014183.1:405376-431565 GCA_013397195.1 Hylia prasina
GGGGAGGACAGGTGGGCAAAGGGGGGGACAGGTGGGCACCCACCCTCAGTGGGCAGCACTCCCACCCCTGCCTGTGGGGCTGGTGTTCCTCAGCAGCCCTGTCTGACACCGGGGTCTGGACTGTGGCTGTGACCAGGTGTCTGGAAACGATGCCCTGCCTGCCAGATCCACTTGCCATCCTGAGGTAGCACAGCCAGGCATTCCATCACTCCAGCTGCTACAGACAGCCAGAGAGATGTCTCCAAAAAGAACATGAGCTGCACAAGACAGGGCAGGAACTGCTGGATGGAAATCAGCTCTCCCCTTCCCTCTTTCTTTTTATAAAAGATGACATTGTAGGGAGGAGTGGGAAACAAAGCCTAATTTATTTTAAATTAATGTAAACTTTGGCCAGGATCAATATAGCTTATACCTACAAACTTGATTGCATAATGCATTTTCCTTATGTGTTGTGAGAGCCAAATCATTTTGCATTGCAGAAGACAAAAAAAAGAGGCTGCCATTGAAAAGCAAGAAAATCCCAATTACAAAGTCCCCAAGTTCCTAAACACATATCGTCAAAGTATGTGCAGTTCTGTGGCATATGGCAAATCAATTACTAGTTTAAATTTTAAAACAAAAACATGGTAAATGTGTTGCACAAATAATCAAGAACAACGGTTTGGTTTAGATTACAGCGGCCACCAGAGTTTTGAATACAATTAATCATCATTCCAGGCGCTAGGAAGCCATATTGACACTTATTCCTAATTTGAATATCTAATTAGGGTGAAGTTCTTCATCAAATTATCACAGAACTGGGAGGAAAGCCTAAAAGATTTAAACAATTACTACTTTAACCCTTACCCAGCTGCTCACCTGTGAGCACAACAATCTCTTCCCACTCTGCAAAGCTGGAACACCATCAGGCAGTGTGACAAGACAGCATGTAAGCAGCACAAATATCCTGGGAAAGGGGAACAGACGCCCAAGGGGCTCCTCTGGAGAGGCCAGGCGGGCACAGGCTTGTGCTTCTGACTGCTCGTGCTCCTTGACCTTTACCAGAGCAAAGCTTTGGGCCACATCTCCATTTCAGCATCAAGTGTGGTTCCTTCCAGCCCTTTTTTTGGTTTGGGGCTTGTTGCTGGTTGGGTTATTTTTAATTGAAGAGCCTGTCCAGAACCATCTACCAGGCTCTTGCTGTCCCCACAGCTGCCCTGGCACAGCCACTTGCTCCTGCCTGGGAAGTTTCCCAGCCCGGGAGCTCCTGGGCTGGACCCCAGTGCTGCTGCAGACCTGCTGCAGACCTGCTGCAGACCTGCTGCACCTCCAGCACCCCCTGGGCATCCCCCCTCTGCACAGCCCTGCCTCCCATTGCTCAAACACCCCTTGATGTGCTGTATTAATCCATATAAGAAAATCTCTTTTAATGAGGAGTGATATACTTATGAACTCTCTAGAGTCATAATTAGAGCAAACTAATTGAAGTTGTGTTTTGACACACTTTCCAAATTCACGGGTACTGCATGACATATTCACAACACTACTGCTGCACACCGTGGTGACAGCAAAATCATTAGGCTAATAACACTTATTTGCATTCCGATCATGCCAGCAGCGGCCGTTAAATTCTGCCTCAACCAGCACTCGTTTACTCAGAAAGTTTCCACTAAAAGATATTAACAGTAATTATTAGCACTTTAGTGAATCTCTGACGTTAAGGAATGTCAACTCACAGACTATCCCCGTGCCAATTATCTGCCTTTGGAACTGCCACCAGAAGCAGCTTTCCTCCTCCCCAGGGATAAGCAGTGAGGCAGCTTGGCACAGTGGAAGGATGGTCCTGGCAAGGCCAGCTCCAGGGCTCCAGCCCTTCCCTCCACAGCTGCAGTCAGGCCCCTACTGCTCCAGCACTGCTCCAACACCAAACAGATTTCTCCCCAGCATACGATAATTTCAAGACAATTTAAAAGAAGTCTAATCACCCTCTTCACTTCAGTTGCTCTTTTATTCAGCAAATCCACAGAACAGGTGAGCATGTCATGAGGAGATCCTTCACGTGCAGGCAAAAGGGATTTGAGGTCTGTGCACATTATGGCCACTTTTTCAACATTTTTGGAGAGAAACTCACATAAAACAGGCCCAGGAATGCCCGACAGTTCCAAACCTGTTATTAAGAACTGTCTGCAGGAAGGTGATGAACTGCTTTTGAAGTGAGGGGGCAAGTACTCATAAAAAGGAACAGAAGATCACAAGAAGTGCCAGATATCAAACGATGCCTCATAATTCATATAAAAACATCAACAATGCACAGCAAAAGCCCAGTGGTAAGCTGGGCTTTGGACCCGACGGTGACAGGCTGGGGTGGTACAAGTGTGACACCCAGAGCAGCATCTGAACTGTCAGGCAGCAAAGTTTGATTTTTTCACAACGACCTTCAGAACAGTGCTGCAAAACCCAAAGTCTCATGGGAATACCTTTCAATAAAACAACAAAACAAAACAACCTTACTTTCCATAAACAATGATTATACAAAGATCATTCCTCATGAAAAATTAAGAACAGAACAATTAAATTTCAAGCTATAGAAAGCTGAAAACACACCTAAAATGAGTTAATATCAGGCGGCAGCTCTCAAGAAATGTAATCCAACATGAAAGCTTTGCTTATGGGGACTGGAAAAGGCACATTTTAAAGAAAGAAGCTGCTGGGGTTCTATGAACTGGCACCAGAGGACTTGGCAACCACCCCCTCTGCCAGGAGGCATCTCCCAGGCTGCAGCTTGCAGCCACTGCCACAGCAGGTATCCGTGGTTCCAGCAGTGGCTAGAGCCCAGCTACAGCATTTATTCACAGCCCTTAACTCTGACTGTGTTGGGGCACTCTGATGCCAGAACACCTACCTCATACTCCAAAGAACTGCAATGAAAGCCTAAACTGCGAGGCACGAATCACCTCGGGTAATGGACTTCATTCCAGACAATCTATTCTAATCGTGTAAACCAAATGTTTAAATACTTCTTAAAACCTTCCTGACCCTTTCCCTAAAACAAGCAACATATGGGCTTTGCAAGCATTTCATCTCATTCCAAGCTACTAAAATATCCTGTTTCCTCAGAGTCAATGAGAACTGGGGGTGCCAGATCCAGATTTTATAAAAGCCCAATGGCAGGAGAGAATGAAAAAGAGAGTGAGCGATTCTTTCCACATTCAGCTCTCCCTGTTTGCCTTTCCCAGCTGCAGGAAGGGAGCAGGGCAGGGCACCCTCTGTCCAGCAAGGGCAGCACAGCCCCGCTGATGCTCGCCAGGGCACCTCATCTGCTGCAGACCAGCAACCCAGAACGGAAAGCCTGATGCAGGGCGAAGCTCCTGCAGCTTCCTCTACATGGGGATTAATTCAGATCAGAGGCCTTGAGTAACTAGGGCAGAGCAGCTGCCAAACAATAGAAAAAAAAAAAACCCCAAGAAGTTTAATTTACGCCGCTTGGAAGTCTGAGCTGCAGCCCATTAAATCCTCGCAGGCAGAGGCTGCATCAAAGAGCTGAGAGCCCGCGCTGCAGGCATGAAGAGCTTATGAAGTGGCTGCCTCAGCTGAGAGCGCCGAGTCCCGGGAGGCTGCGGCGCGAGCACGCGGCTCCCACTTCCCTCAGAGCTGCTCTCCAGAGCCAGGAGCTTTCAGATAATGAAGCAGTAGGGAAAAATTGCCGAGCAGCAGAAATACTCCAGAAAGATAAATTACAGGCGGCATAAGCTTCCTGGGTTAGGATTTTAAATTCTGTCAAATTAATCAGCGCGGCGAAGCCCAGGCTCCCAGGCCAGGTGCAAAGCCCCTCTCAGAGACCAGCCCCTGGCTGGGGGCTGCTGCCCAGGCAGACCCCACTGCCCTGCAGTGCTGCAGGGACACCCGTGCCTCCCCTGCAAAACCTGCTAAACAAATATTCCACATAAAGACTCATTTGGGAAGAGCACATTGTCAGCACTTTGCCAGTAATAAATAATGGCAGTCCAAACACTTTACTAAAAGCAATAAACTCAAGAAGTGTTTTGGAAAATGGTGAAAGTGATTGATTTAAAGGAAATATCTGAACACAACCACATGCATTTCAGGGTGAAAGCACAGATTACAAATCAGCAGTGGCAGAGATCATATTAAATAGCAGACAACACACAAGTTTTAGGGAAAAAAAGCTCAGTTTCCCTGCAGGGCTTATTTAACAACCCAGAGCACAGCTTCTCCAAATGGATACCTCTGGTATGGACTTAACAACCCTATGCTATGCCCCAAAGAAAACATGCCTCCAGAAATACTGCTATAGCAGGAAGAGGGCTCTCTATAAAGAAAAATTACTCTAGGAAGATTGAAGCCTCTTCACTCCGGGAACTCCACAAATTTTTCAATGCATCCTCAAAATCAGCCAAATCCATCAGGCTCCTTCTAATTACAGTTCATGGCTTTCCTTCTCAGCTGCTGCAAGAGACTCCAGTGCCTGGAAACCAACCGTACCATTTAAACATTTTTTCCTAATCATCATTTTCTACCACTAAAACATACTGGACCGTGACCAATTTTTGCACGTCTTCATCCAGCTGAGCTGGACGCAAGCCACGGGGTCAGTGCTGTTTCATAACAAATCCTTTATGGGAACCAGACCCTGGAGAAACACGTGCCAGCCCCCCTTACCCACCCAAGCCATCACGTTCAGATCTGCACAGCCTACACACATCACGGGCATTTCATCCTTACATTTTGTTTCTTACCACCCCCACCAGAGAGGATCCAGGGAAATACCCCCTCCAGGCCTCACCTTACTGCTTCAGTCTCACAGGGTTTTAATCCATTGCTGCTGAGATGTGACCTCAGCCCTTATGACATCCTTGGCTTCTGGTAAGCATGTAATTCAAAAACTAGGAATACTGTGCTGTGTTTCATGATGAAAGTGATTTGAGCATTCAAGCCACATAATATTTTCAAAATAGAATAATTAATAACTACTTTTTTTACTTGATCTTATAGGTATTTTCCAATGCAAAAGATTATACAATTAGTTGCAAGTCAGAAGGTGGTTTTACTTTCAAGCTCTCCTGATGAAACATTAAAAAAATCCAGTTCCATCAAGAAAGCAGCACCTTGCAGAAAGGATACCACTGGCAACATTTCTCAGAACAGTTTCCAGTCATTCCAGCAGCATCCATCCCTAAGTACTTCTGATCTGGCAGCATTTGGTTCAGATGAGGGATTTAAGGCAGACCCCCACTGCTCTGTGGAGGCAATGGCAGCTTTCTCAGCATTTGGCTTCTCTCTACACCAGAGCAGAACAGCTCTGAAGCCCTGGAACCTTTTCCCTTACAGATGCTTCATAAAAATCTATTTTAAATGACATAAAGAAATAAATTATTATAGCTATTTCTAAATAATAGGGTAGCTACTTAAAAAATAGGAAAGGCAGAAGGCTTCCCTTCCATTACCACACTGCACAGAGTCAGGCTGGTGCATCCCAGCCCCAGCTTGGGTCTCCACACTGGCTTGTTGGTGTTGCTTTATGACCTGCCTTGATTGCACATCATCAGCCTGCAGCAGAAAGCCACAGACAGATCCCTTCCCAAGCTTACACGCCAATTTCAAACACCATTAATAAATCAATTTGAAAAATCAGACTTCTCTGCCTGGCGAAGGAATTCCTACATTCCTCAATATGAAGCTCCACTGGGAGCAGGGAACAGGAACAAATTGTTTCCTTTTCCGAAGGAGGGGCCAGCCTAACTAGTGAAAAGGTAACAGGGAGCTCAGAAGGAAAACTGACACATCTGGCTCTTCCTCCAGGTGTTTAAGCAGAGTGACTGCAACCTGTGTATCAAAGCCAGAGCTGCACTCCCCTGGCACAGTGCCCTGCAGCGTTTGGAGCCCTGAGCACCGGGTAGCACACACCGACCTGCTCCAAGCAGGGAGGGACCCACAGCTGCCAGGGCTGAGCTGCAGCAGAAACCAGCTGTTTCTCTGCTTTTCAGTCACACAGGTCAGGCCAGAGCCCCAGTGCAGCAGCTGCAGGGTCGGGCGTGGTGCAGCTGCTCTGCAGGGCCCTGTGGCCACGCAGGAGCAGCTGCTGCACAGACAGCCTGGGAAGGAGCAGTGCCCTTCTGAACCTGCACACCCACTGCTGCACTAACACAGCCCAGGAATGCAAGGGGATTGCAGCCAGATCTTCCCTCTCCAGGTAAGTCATTAACCTTTCGGATGACAGCCTCAAAAACCAAATGACTGAACGATTCCCAGGGCCAGTGTGAATCTACCTCTCCAAAACCTCACATCAACAAGTGAAAGTTGTGACTGAATCCTAGTCTCTCCAAGAGGAAGATTAAATGCCTGTGACACATCATCTGCAATCAGAGTGCTCCTTTCCCCAAAGTATCCATCACAGATTGATAACATCCACACAAAAAGTTAAGTGCAATTATGTCTGTCACTGTAAACACACTTTGGCAGCACTGACTGACACCTTGCTTGCAGCTGACAAACTCTGAGCGGGCTCTTTGAGTGACAGAGGCACAGGCTCCTGCTGCCCCTCGGGAAGGGATGTGGAACGTGCTCCCAAGCTCACGGAGCACCACAGCAGGGATGGAGCCACCACACCACACACAGCTGCAAGGCAAAATGGCTCACTGCTGGTTCTGTGTGCACTCACAGCAGTCAAGGACTTGCTCCCAGAATGCTGGAACCAGGCTCCAAGAGGAGAATGTCACCCACAAATCCTGCTCCAGCCTATTCCAACACTCTGAGGCGGAGCTGAGCCCTGAGACACTGCCCAAGCACTGGTGACATGTGCTGTTCTCCAAGTCCCCAGCCCACGAACCAGCAGTCGTGGATGCACAGGCTGGGAGCAGCCAGAGTGTGCCAAAGGTCAGGTGAGTTACCTGTAACCACCACCTCCTTTGGGGCAGGATTACCCCCTGCTCCCTGAAATGATGCTGCCATGCAGCACAACCCTTGTGCACACAGCAGAAGTACCGAGGGAAGTTACATCAAACTCCCTCATCTAACTCAAGCCTACAAAAGCCATCCTTCAGCAGCAGGATGGGAACCTGCAAGAGCATTTCCTCAGCCTGCCATTAGTGCTGGGAAGCTGTCACAGGAGCTGGAGAGAAAAGGCAGTAAAGCAGGCTGATGACCTGCACAGTGGCACAGCGTGCCACCCTCACCGGGACGTGCCAGTGCTGCTGCAGAGGCTGCTAAACCAGATGCCTGTGGAAGAGAACATGAGGGAGAAGAAATGGCTGAAAAATACCACATGCAGTCCAGCACAACTCGCAAACAAAGCCTCCCCTTGTGCAGCCCTGACAGCCAGCCATAAGCCTGTGACACCAGTGGCAGAAGCAGCACGGCTGATGTGCACCAACCTGTGCAGGTCACACCTCTGACACGTGACAACTCTGTGATGGGCCACCACCCACTGCCATCAGCACCTTACAGCAGAGAGGCCAGTGCAGAAATAAATATATCCCACAGTAAAAAGTCCTTCCATTTTAGGTTTTGTTGTACAGAAGTGTTTAGTTTATACCCAGCATTAGCAATTGCTCTGAAGCCCCCTCTTGATTCAGAATTATTCTGTGATGCAGACAGCAACTGAAGAGAGCAGCTGAGGTATCTGACCAGCCCAACAGCAGACTCTCCACAGTGCTCCATGCAGCACTGCTCACCAATTCTCACCCGCTGCTACTCCTGTCAGGATACATCCACATGGAATAAAACAGCAAACTGGCTGCCAGTGTAATCTCCTCTCCCTATGGTGACGTGAAAATAAGAGATTACTTGTGACTACTGTCTTCCACAAACACTGTGTTGAGTAACTCACCACACTGCTGACAGTGTTAGAAGAGGCCTTCAAGTTGTCTGTGCTCCCTGTGATAATTAAATATTTGCAGGATGCACCTTTATATACATTTCTATTTCTTAAAAAATATATTGGATAATAAATAACCAGAGTAAAAAAAAACAGACATGAAAGATGCTTTGAATGATCAGGCTGGTGGTGTAAAAGTTACCTGTAAATCACACGTGGGGTGTGAGAGTGGAGCTGGCTACAGACAGGTGGGTTTTACTACAAGGCATTAATGTAACATTCAATTATTCCACTGCATACTGGCTGGTTTAACTCAGCCAAATTAGAATACATTTTATATTGACTATTTTGACATTTGCTTTATTTGGCAAGTAAAACAAAACTGATCCAATTTCCTTGCAGCCATTGTAAACCATAAACTGCACAACAAGAGGTTATAAAATATATAAGCCTTGTAAACACTTCTTTTCAGACTGTCACTGATGCTTTCAGCTCTAATTTTGGCCCTGTTCCCAACAGCTCTGACACTGCTCTGCAGCCTTTCCTGGTCAGCTACAAAGTGACCATTCCACATTCAGTAATTAAGCATTGCCATTGACGTTCTCTTACTATGATGATTTTTTTTTTCTTTACTGTGGAAATCTGCCCAGAAAGAATTTCTTGCAGAAAGAAAATGAAGATCTGTGCTCTAAACCCAAGACATCTTTCTCTCTGATCTCACATGGCCTGGGCTGGCATCTAGCTTATGTCCAGCAGAGCTTCAGAACAACATCTCAGAGAATACTGGGACAGGCTGGAATCCCCAGAGAACTGCTGCCTTCTTGTCTCTTTTGCCTCCATCTCTGAGAAGCACGACAGCATGTCTGCCTGCAGCACACCTGACAGTACAGGACAGCAAGCACCGTGCCAGGGCATGGCAGCTGACCAAGCAAAACTCTCAGTGAAAGAAACACCCAAATGCTTTGGAGAGCTCAGAGAGCCACCACAGGCAGTGGAGTTCAGTCTGGGTCATGGGGGAAGGCTCAAATGTACACACCTGCCTTAAGGAGGTGCCTGATAGCTTTCTGGAGAACATGTTGTAGCAGTTTGAAAGCCTAACTCTGAAGTGACCTGTAAATCAAGACTCTAAAGGACATAAGCAACCTCCACCCATGTGATAGAACAACTTTTGTACTCAAACTGGACCTTGGAATTCCTCTTGGCTGTCTCCTTTTAAATTCTAGCTCTCACTAGTTTACTGTGATACTATAAAGGTATCTGCAGTAGGAAATGCCTGGTGCAAAAATACATGTACACTAAAACAGGAAAAAGCACAAAGGGACCCGAGGAGAATGTGACTCCTGGCCCAGTCTATGAGCCTCAGCAGCAGGAGCACAATTCACACTGGGTGCTTTCAGAGTGAATGCCAGGAGTGCAAAGTTCTTAGTTTAATCACTGTCTGGGCTGGTTTGTTGCTTAACAATACCTGGTTTTGTTCAGAGAAATCCAGCAAGTAAGCTGTCAGTACAGCACTACTGGTGTATGGAAGTGTACACTCCAGCACATCTGTTGATACACACACAGAAATATTGCCTGTAAGACAGGGAGAAGAGCCTGGACAGACACCACTGCCCAGCGCTGCTGCTCCCATCAGTCACCATGAGGTGAGCAGGCACGCTCATGTCAGCTGCATAACTGGAGCTCAGCAGTCGGGTTCAAGAAAATAAAAAACCAAGAACCAGTACTTCAAACCATGAACGGACTGATCCTGGAGATGACCAAAACCCGTTTCCCTTCTGAAGTCTGTAGAGACACTTCTCCCTCCCTCTGGTCAAGGAGGACAATCAGCCTGGCTGCAGCTCTAGCTCACCCTTCTCCACGTATGTGTTGGAAGCCACAACATCCTGCATATTTTGAAGCAAAGGAAAGGTACAGTTTGCTGTTTCCCTTCCTCTGCAGGCTTTTCCTTTCTTCTGGCTTCTTCACCCATTTTTCTTTACACAACAACAGGCAAAGGAGGCAAAGCAGGTAAATACTCAACAAAGAGCTCATTCCCTTATCAGACTGTGACACAATTCCATAGGGACGCAGCACCCCGGCCCTGGTTTCCCAGGCAAGGTCAGTGACCACAGGACATGCAGCACCAGGCAGGAGGAGCAGGGATGCAGAACACGTACCTGGGCAGGTTGGGAGCCGGTGCTGGGGCCGGTGCTGGGGCCGGGGCGGCCGCAGGCTGCGCGGGGTCGTGGTTGCGCGGCACTCTGCCCATCCGGTACCAGATGCCCATGCTGTTCAGCTCCCTGGGGAACCAACACCTGCGTCACTGCCCGTGCTGCACACACACACCTGTGCCAGGCACCGGCGTGTGCCACGCACACCTCGGCCAGGGAGCACAAGCGGAATTAAGCAAAAAGGAGGGGTGAGTTAATTCCTACATCAAACTCAGTAACACTTGGACTTACTTGGACTTTTCTAACGATAAGCTTCACCTCTTAGAAGCTGCTGCTTGGTAATTGTAGGAGCATAGGGGCCTTGCTTTGGTGTAACTGCACTGCTGCCAACAGCTTTGCAGTGAGGGGTACTCACCCTATGAATGTGTACTGGGGAGGGGCCTGCTTAGATCTCCCCAGGATTCGGATATCGCAGATCGCTGCCTCCGTAGAGTCTCGAGGGATGAATTTAATGCACAGCCTCTTCTTCCTGAAAGCTACTTCTTCTGCAAAAACAACCAGAATACAGCGTGGGTTTTATGCAAGATTAGAGTATAAATGTTATTTATAATCTCTCCAGATATTAGGCAGGTAATTATGGCAGAACTGGTGCCAAAGAACAGACATATGCCAACAAACCAGTCAGTGCAGTGCTCATTCAAAGAGGAATGTTCTATCAGATGTGTTATTGGCACTGCAATAACCAGATCTCCTCCTGCCTGCTGCAGAGATCAGCTCCCACGTGTGCCCTGGTGCTGCCCCACAGCACAGAACAGCAGGTGACTCTGCCAGTTCCGCATGCCTCTTGCACTCCCTTGCTCTTTCCCAGGTAATTTTGCCTCACTGGCCTGGACAGCCCTATCTAAACATTCCTCCCACAAGCATTGCCTCCAGGAATGTACCTGGAAGCTTCTGATACAACCAGTCAGTTCATTCTGCTACGTGCTTCCAACCAGCCACTTCCAACCCACTGATCAAGTCAGCACAGAGCCTGCCACGCAGAGAGGCTGAGTGTAAGAGCTGTCTGTCCAAACCTCACACATCCCAAGTGTTAGTGACATCTCCTGATCAAGTCAGCAGGCACAGAAAACATACTCCCACCACGTTTGCCCTGGTTCTTTGCAAGGACAAACCAGATTCACAAAGCAGGAACTGCCAGAACCTCCCACGAGGCAGCTGCACTGCTCTGACCTGTGCTCTGAGGGTGGATGAACACACTGCACAGCCCTTCCTGCTATGTGTCACAGAGCAATTCCACTTGTTTCCATGTTACTCATCATGGAAAACTCCAGCCCATTGGAGTTAGGGGCTGTGTAATGAATTCACAGGTCTTCAGGCAGTTTACCAGCATGCAGACACAATCCACAGCCAGTGCTGGTGCTGACTGTGACCATGGCTGGCACTGGCACACGGACATGGATCTGCAGTACTTGGAAAACAATGCTCCATCTCACCCTAGAGTCTCAGGGTAAGCAAGGTGAGGTTCCTGTTTGGATGCAGGCACTTGGAAAGCAGGACAGAAGTCTACTGATATACTGAAAATCTAAAGAGCAGATGCTGAATGAAATCTGGAAACAACCAGCAACTACAAACAAATGCCTGCAAAATAAAAACCCTTCACCTTAATATGAACAAATATCTTCCAACTTAAAATATGCTCACTTCAACAGATGGCAAGCAGCCCTGTCTCCATAGGCTCCTCCTGTTTCGTAATCCACGCCTTGGGAAACAGCAATCCATTCCAGCCTCTGGAATGTGCTGCTGCACTAGCACCAATAACCATACAGACAGTGTGAGGTGTGCCAATAGAGCATCTGTGCATGCAGCTTGCAGTTACAGTGATGTTTTTAGAGATGGCAAATACCTGCATCCCTGAAGTCTAGTCTTCCCCTGCTCTGAAAAAGTAGAGCTTCTGTCTGAAGTGCCTAAAACTGATTTTAGGAGTCTAGGACTTAGGGCTTCCTGAATTCTTCTCAGGACCTATTAAGGAGTACTGTATTAAATGCATTAACTGCGAGTCAGCTGCCACCTTGAGAGGAGCACAGAGACACCTGTAACCACAAAGCTAACTGAACAAAATCAGTGCCTCTTATCTGACTTTTTCTGCAAGTACAAAGCTGACTATTTGCTTTTGTCTATCTTCTCTTTCACACTGCTTGCCTAGTACAGACAGTGCCTCTGCCTTAAAGATGGTCACAGCCACAACCCAATGCATTTCAAATTAATGACAGAGCCCCCTTCCACCTTTCCACCAGGAGACAAGGGATGTGGAAGGGAATAAAGGTGACCTCAACCCTGATGATTAACAGCTGTGTTAACTACCCAATGCAGCCTCGCCCCATGAGTCACAGCTATATCCAAAGGTAAGTGTGAGGAAAGGGAGTGGGTTGGCTGGTGAGGGGGAATCATGAAGGAGGAGGATCCTGGGGAGACAGAATCACTGCTGTGAGGTCAGTCTGGGTCTACAGTTAGAGCCTGGTGCTGGAACCTGCAGTCACAGTCTGCACACCAATCCCTGCAGTCAGAGTTCAGCAGGAAACCACCAGCAGTCAGAGGCTGCAAGGGAAACCTCCAGCAGGAGCTGCTGCAGCCAGTCAGAGAATGGTTGGAGTCAGGATGGCTGAGCTGTAGAGGGGAATAAACCAGGACCTTTTCATGCTGTGATAAACCAGGAGTCTGTGTCTCGGCTCATTTCTACCCTCTAACAAGAGGGCTGCTGTGACAGTGGGACTCTAGCAGGTGAGTGCAGACAGACAGGCAGCCCCATTAAACAGCCCGAGGAGGACAAGAAAACCAAAGACTGCTTTACTGCAGCCCAGAGCTGCCCCTAAATGTACACACACCATCCCAGAGAGCAGAAGTGCTGGGAGTGGCCCTCCATGGCCTGACCACACTGGCAGAGTGGGACTGGGGAACAGATGCCAACTTACGTGTATCAATGGTCTCCTGGATGGGGATGAAGCCTACAGGTAAAGTGTCCTTGATATCAATGAGCTTCATATCAACCAAGACATTGCCCAAATGACTCTTCGGAGAGAGAAAAGAAACAGTTGATTATGACAACGTCACCAAATTAAACCCCAGATCTTCCCGCCTGCTGAAGCCTGAGATGCCTTGTCATTGTATCTGACCACAACTTTAGAAACGTAAAAATGTACCAAGGCAACCCTTGCAAGTGTCCTCTGGGCAGGAACCAAACAATGGCTGACTAGGAGATGACTTTCAGCACTCAAAATTTTATCATCTCACCCACTGCCATGCTTCCAGACCCTTGGAAGCACAGCCAAATTCTTCCTTTTGTAGGCACAGCAGTTCGAAGTACTATTTTCACCAACCCATCCACTAGCAGTTTTTACACACTCTACATCTCCAAGAGCAAAATGACATTTCCATGACAGTAACAGCAGAAAGCATTACAGGATGATGGCTTATGCACACATAGCCAAAGTTATTACATGCATTAGCTAATTAGTACTGAATAGACAGGGTTCTAGCTCCAAATGCAGCACATTCCAGAAGCACAGGCCATTTGGAACAACAAACTTCATTTAGAGTCCATATGAATTCTGAACTCATGCCTTGTCCTATTAATCAAGGCTTGAAGAGCTCAGAGCTCAATTCAGAGTGACAGCCCCCACAATGGTTTGGAGACTGGATTTTTTTGCAGTTTTTGATAAAACCAGCACTGCTGCCAATAATCTGGGTCAGATATGAAAGAATAAAACATTTTAGGTACTGCACAGCCTTTATAAACAGAAACACAATACAGAACAATTAGAATTTCATCCCAAGCCACCAAACCATGTAATTGAATTTTACTGTTACTGGTTGCAAAGTATCTCCTTTAGTTTTTATCTGGCAAGAGTTTTTCAGAAGAATATGTCCTCTCTGATAGTTTCACCGAACTACTTACAAAATATTTAAATGTGCAGGCTCTGAAATAAGGGGAGGTCAGGTCCGAGTTTGTTTTTGGGAGGTCCTGAATGTCATGGTCAGCTCCTCAGCAGCAGGGTCAGCAGCCCTGTCCCACCAGACACAGGTGTGCACACATCCTCTGCTCACATGGAGGAGTCAGGGCCAGGCAGTCCCCACGTGCCTCTGGCTGTCCATGTCCAGGGCATCCTGGAGCAAGCAATGCTGGATGCTGCCAAGCCTGAATGTGTCAGTTAACGTGGTCCTGGCACAGCAAACAGCAGACAAAGTAGCTGCTGCTGATTCATCTTTCATGTTTTATTTATTTAAGCTGTCTGTGTGTTACATCAGTGGCAACTTTCTGCTGAACCACAATCACTCCTCCGTCAGCAGCAGCCAGTAGGAAAGGCATCTCCAATGAGCTCATGTGGAACCCTGGGAGTCAGCTCTGCCACGTGCAAGGAGAAAAGGGGACAAAGCCCCCCAGTCTGTGAGACCCACACTCACATACAGCAATGCCCTTGGAATTGGCAGATACTGTAAACTGTTGAGAATGATGATTCTGCTAAACAGGCACTGCAGACTGACTCTGCTCTAACCCAGATATCTGAGTGCATTAACTCCACCAACTATAATGTGTTCTTCAGGAGAAAAGAGTTCCCAGTGTTTTGCTAAACACAAAAGAAACCCCCCGAATGGTAAAATTTCCAACCCAAAGTGCAGCAACACATCAGGGGAGAGAGAGGAGCCTCTCATCTCCCTTCGTCCCAGAGGAGGGAACTGAGGCCTCGTGGCCCCCAGATGCCCCCAACAGGGAAGCACATCATATATCCCACGTGGCCAAGAGGACTGACAGAAAGAGAAACTTTTGCTTTAATTTATGCCTGATCAATATGACGAAGGTACTTCCAAACCATGCCGAGCCCAGGGTTCCTGCCAAAAGTCCAACAGGCACCACCTGAGGGTTTTTACACCATCTCTGCAGCCAGCAGCTGCTCCTGTCCTGTAACTATTTCTGACACCTTCACATTTCAGGTAGCCACAGACAAACCTAATATTCAAATCAGCACAAACCTATTTAATAGCATCCCTGTCTATTCCAGGGCAGCTATTCCCACAACTGCACATACTCAGGGATGAAAAGCACAGTTATTGTCCATCCACCCCAGGAAGTGATATTTCCCATAGCTCTGGAGCTTTGCTTCAATCCAGAGGCAGGCAGGGATGTGGATGGAATAAAGGTCAAGTGCTGGGAACTGGCAACCCCCAGCTCTACTGCCTGGACCCGTGAGCAGCCCCTGAAGCTGCCATCACTTTTCTGTTCCCATCACAGTGGAAGCACAAGTACAAAATGGTACTTCCAGACCCTGCCAACTGAGTCGCCGTGAATATCCAAAGCACGACCGAAAGCAGGATTACCCACTAGATGGAGTGCATTCATTGCAGAAGTCAACAGTTCCTCCAGAAAAAAGAAAGTTTTCACAGTAGCCTCAACCAAAACACAGCAGAATGCATGAAGCTCTTGCTGCACAGTGTCCTCTCCTCCAGAGCAAGTGTGGGCAGACAACTGCTGCTAATCACCAAGTACCTCATAAGTCAGACCAGATTACAAGAATGCAGTAACATATGCACAGTGTGGGCACATTTTCAAGACTCAGCACCAAAACCAACGAAGAAAGCAAGCTAATCCTGCAATAAAATATCTGTGATGCCCCTGGATTCAGTAACCAACATTTCCTTCACCAACACTACCTGCGTTGTTTGTTCCTTGAGTAATTTGGGTTAGACATCAATCAGGACCATGAGTGTGCAACACCCATTGCTGCAGCAGGAAACGAGTGTGAGAGGCTGCTGAAATGCAAACGTTCCCTTTTGTGCTTCTTTATTGCAGAAGATTTTGTCAGCAATTTCTTTCCATGAGAAACATAGACAAAATGCAAATATTCTGCCATTGCAGTTTGCCTCCTTACTCACCCAAACTCAGAGAAACGCCTGCTTGAATTATAATTGGCTCCATAAAATGAATCATCTTATGGGTAAGAGCATACCAGGCACAGATGCAAATCAAGCAGACACTCAGCAAACGGACTTACATTTTCTTTTGAAAATGATCTGGTGAAGCACAGGTACCGTGTGACCTTGGATTTAAATAAGCCATCTTTCCACAGGTCAGCATCCAAACCATCTGCTGTTTGTGCAACCTGCAAAGAAGAGACAGAGGGAGAGAGGAGACATGTGAGCCAAGATAAAGTTAATTCATGTGCAGTACTTCTTCCTCAGACCTCTCTTAATTAACAGCAGCCCAAACTTTCACAGCATCTCATTAGTTTCTTCACAAGGTGCAGTGCAAAGAACTTTCAAGAGGAGGTATAAAAAGAAGTTCTAAAAATGCTGTCTCTCAGGAGACCCTTGATTAAAGATGCTCTGACAAAGGCTACTCTAATGAGGAAGTTGCAACTTCGGTTACAATCTCCAAACAATAGTTTGGAGAAGTCAGCACATTGAGGCATTCATTACCACACGCAAGGGCACACTGGGCTGTGAAGACAGAGCACAGAAACTGACCCATCTCCGGACTATTTTCATGGAAAGCCATCAAGGAATTCTGGCTCCCAGGGCAAAAAGCTGCTTCCAGCAGGTGGGGGAATCCCTGGTGAGTGGTGGATTTTAGCAGCAGTGCTGCATGCAAGGACACACCCCGCAAACGTCCCGCTCCAGTGCAGCCCCACATCCAGCCCAGCTGATGGCACATGATGGTGCTGGTAAGGAAACAGACCCTGGACCCTCCACAGGAGAGACAGCATGATGTGCAGGAGAAAATCTCACTTTGTGCTGATTCAGGGAGTGGGTAGGAGGCAGCACCATGCACTGGGGAAGGGCCCTACTCTCAGCACCTGAGCACTCACCACGCACAGAGCAAGCTGGAAAGAGCCCTGGCCCCAAAATGTTTGTTGTCAAGTAAGAGAGGGGGCAAGAAGCCAAACACAAGGAGAAGGGCAGAAGAAACAGGATTATCCCATCGGACTTAGCACCCAACTGGTGTCTCCAACAGGAGACTCCAGCGTGGACTGAAGCTCCAGAGAGGCTGAACTTCTGCCTAATGCCTCCCAGACGGGGCAAACTGCTGCCCTGCGGCTCCTGTAATCACACCCAGGCAGCCCTTGGCCCCAGAGCAGCCTGATAACAAAGAGCTGACACTTGTCACTTTTGCACCCGTGTTTAGAGGCTGTGCCAGGCACAGGAAGCAAGAGCTGTGTGCTGACAAGGCCTCCAATTACCCCGAGTGCAGCAGAGAGACAAGAGACAGTCCGATCAAAGCAGCAAAGTGCACTGACTGCTCCCAGAATTTTGGCAACTGCTGCTCACGAGCCCCAGCTCAGGTCAAGCCATTGTACAACACACACAGCTTTTGTGTTCAGGTCTCTGCAAAGAAAAATGCCTCATTTTTAAACAGCCACATTTTAGAATATGATTTTGGTGGAATTTTTTGCTTATTTGAATTCTTTGAATTCAAATCTTTCCTGAACTGCTAGTTTAGGAATATGTAAAATCCACATGCATCTTCCTCCGTGATGGGTAAGTCAGTCCTGGTGAAAAGATATTCAGGAAACAGTCTGCTTGGGAAAACTGCTGGCATATAGGAATGGTAAGCTTGAACTCCAAGCCTGGATAATGTAAGCATGAATGAACTTGTCAGAAAACTCATGGGGAAAGAAAGCAGAGCAGTATAAACAGGAAACTTCTTGCATCACCTGCTGAGCTGCAAGCAAGGAGAAGCCCCTGCAGCTCTGGAAGCAGAGCTGTGCCTGATGAGCTCTCAGGACAGCAGCCAAGTGGGAGAGGCCACAGCAGACCTGGCCAGCAGGACAGGCACTGCAGAGCCCCAGCTTGCCCAGTCCTCCCTTGGCTGAGAGGCAAGGAACGTGCGAGACAGAGGATATGGCACCTGGCACAAGCAATGGTCCTTCTCCTCGTGAAGCTGGTGGACAGTCCCCGGCCGTGCCACAAACAGATGGACCTGGAGAGCCACACCTGGTACCTGTGACCCCAGTACCTGCAGGGTGATCCACCCGCCCCACAGCAGTCACAATGGGGTCACTGCTACCACAGGCAGGCTTTGGCAAGAGGGTCCTCTAAGCCCCCTGCCCACAGGGTGATCTGCCCCTCTGGCAGAGGCAGGGCTGCTCCTGCTGGGTGAGCAGCTCGCTCGGGCACTGCCCCAGAGCAAACCCACCATGGAGCTGCTGTTCAGCCTGCAGGGAACCACACCTCCCTCCTCCCCAGGCTCCTGCCTCCCACCTCTCCTCCCAGACACTCGGTCTTGCCAGTTTGGTTGGATTTTCAGGAATCTAAGTTCAGACACACTCTGTATATTTTGGCAAAATGAAGTCTTTGGTGCTTTAGCTGTGAAAAATCCTGGTCAGTTATTACAAGTGCCAGTAGTGCATTTATTTTCTAAGCAGACACAAAGGCAATAGAGATTATGGAGAGACTAAAGTCCTACAGAGGAAAAAAGGCCTCTGGCCCATTTGCCAAGACATCCCCCCAGGCACTGCCACCTGCCAGCTCCAGATGGGCAGTAGGCTGAACCCTGGGGCTCCATGTGAACCTGGGAAATGGACCTGGACATCTCTAGGCATCTCATTTACACCTGGGATGAAGCACCCATCCTCCTGGAGTTTTCTTTTAAAGAGAACAAAAGTGAAAACGAAGCTGTTAAACTGGAGGAGGATAAAAATGAAAGGGAAACTGGTAAAGCCTCTAAGTAACATAGGCATCTCAGAAAGAGCTGGTTACTTCATTGCAAAGCTTGAAACCATCAGTGAAACTACATGAGGAAATACTTTCCCATGCAACTCTGAATCCACCTGTAGAACTGAATGCTGCAGGATGCAGCAGTGACACACAAAGCCATTGGATCCCTAAGGGGACTGCAACATCCCAAGAAACTCCACTGTTAATGCTTCCAAAAGGTGAGCGTGGTTCTCCTTTCCAGGGTGCAGTGTGCACCTCTCACTATGAGGGCTCTGGGGAGCACACTAGTGGGATGCAGCTGCCACAGCTGCCTTCCTCAAGGCTTTACAGCCATCAGCTGTCAGTGTCTCATTCTGGACACTGCATACCTGCACAAACACAGATCCCAAGACCACCCAGGTCTGCACATTGCCCGTGTCTCAGAACATGATTTCTCTGCTGTGCTGAGCACTGGACGTGTGCACATTCAGCTCCACACTTTCAGCTGGGCCAGACCCGGTCCCAGGGCAGTCATGGACAGGCAGCAACCCAGCATACCCCACACTGCTCCAGCACAGACTCACAGATGAGCCGCCTTCACAAGCACCCAGGCAGGAGCAGCACACTCCTGCATGCCACTGCCCCCTGTCACATCAGCGTAGCAGCCAGCAGGCCCCTTGACAGAGGTGCTGCATGGGGGACAGGACAGCAAGGGCAGCCCCAGCAGCCAGGACAGCAGGCACTGCCCCATGGCCCGCCCCAAGGGCAGACAGGGCTCCTCCTGCACAGACAGTGAGGCACACAGACAGCTAAGGCAGCTCCTCACTGTGCCCTGAGGAGACAGTGACCCACATTCACCAGCATTACACCACCACCATAATTGGATTAAGCCACAGGAAGACTCTTTTATCTTGTTTAGTTTAAACTGCGTTAGCGCTGCAGCTCCCCATTAAGCCACAGGCAGGCTATCTGGGGTGAGCGCTCTCTCTGCCCAGCCATTTAGGCAAAATGCAATTCTGTTATCAGAAGTCTCACACTGTCCCGTGCTTCTTTATCAGGGCAAGCAGCTAATTACACAGCCTGGCTCACACAGGTAATGAGCACTTGGAAAAACACAGTAAATGTAAAAAACCTCCCAGGTCTTTAAGGAGCCTTTGCACAATTCCCCCCTTGTGTCCTTACTTCAGCCTGATCCATTTTGTTTCTCCACACTGAACAAGGTATGCAATGATCCAGAGCTGAAGAGGCGTGAGCAAAGCCTCAAGTCAGCTGGCTTCCACCCCCATCATGCAAGCTGTGTGGCTCTGGAAACCCAAGGTGTGATGTAGCACAGTTGGAGCAGACACACAGAAAGGCGAGCAGATGAACTACAGACCAAATCTTTCTCTACAGATCTCTGCAAGGTCAGTATTTTATATTTCACAGTTTGGGACACTGATCTATGAGTAGAAACATCCTGCTGTTGGTTACACAGCAACTAATCCAAGGAACAAGCAGCTGTTAAACAGTGACCTCCCTTTATCTATTCACACAATTATCTGTGCTGTATCCAGCTGCCTTTTCCTGTTGCCAGTCTCCTGCCAAACCTTAGTTTAGAGGTTTCTATTCTGCCCATCAAAATCATCTGGATTTTGAATCGTCAATTCCAGCTGGATGCAAAACTCTTTGATTCCCTTTCTGGAGCTTCTCATCAGCATTGTGCAGTGCTGATATGTGGGATTAAACAGCTGATGTGGGATTCATTTATTTAGAGATATAATTTGTACAATACTTAGGACTCCTTCAGGATGAATGTTACTAGGATTATTAAATTTGCTTGCCACAGTGGCCAGCTATTTCTGTAAATCCTTCCTCCAGGAAATTAAGCTCCTCTGGAGTGGCAAAGATGAAGTGGCACATTTGCACCCACAACCCTCTGCTGAAGGAAAGCACTAAGTGCTGTGGGCTGAAAGGTGGGCAGCTGGCTACCAAATGACTCCTCACAGCACAGTCCGAAGGCGTGTTCTCTCTGGAAGAGATGCTGCTCCCAACGAAGCAAAGGCTCAGGAGTGCAGCACCAAAGCATTAGCTGCAGCAGCTCCAACAGCTCTACTTACAACATCGTATCCAGTGGGTGCTCGGCTCCGGGAGGCGACCACACCAACGCCTGTGATGGGATCCATGGGCAGGTCGGGCAAGGCGTCCGTGAGGTCTCGCACCTCAGGCATTATGGACTGATCCTGGAAGAAAGGAGCAGGATTAAAGGGCTGCTGGGCACCACACCCCAGCAGAAGCCCGAGAACCAAGAGCACACACGCATGCCACAGTGCCTGTGCTGACACACCACAGACGGCCAAGGTAAACAGAGGATTAGGCCAGACACACCTTCTGCACTTTCATTTGCTTTTGATAAGAGGGTACACTTGTGCAATGCCAAATAGGTTTGAAATTTGGGCTGGCAGCCTCTGAGACTCATTTTGTTGCTTCCATGGGCTGGTCTCTATCCAGCAATGACAGGAAAACCAAAGCTCAATCCCTTCTCTCCCAAAAAGAGAACAAATTTCATCCCCAAGTCAGGCTGGTTGAAGCAGCTCTGTCATTTTAAACAACAAGAAATCTGCTCCTAATGACTTTATGGGGAGGTTCCCCATCCACTATGGGTGATAAGACATGCTGGGGGCTCCCCCATGAGTTGTGAGTCCCATCACACCCCCTCAGCCCGAATGATTTCAAGGAGCAGCACAGATGTCTCTGGCACTGGCTGCAGGGAGCCTCAACACCAGGGAACACAGAGGAAGCACAGGGTGGGCTGGTGCAAAGCAGAGAGGCCTTGAGGAGGCTCGAGCATCTTCCAGAAGAGACACACCATTGAGAACGTCAAGGGAGGCAGATATGCAAAAAGGACAGAAGCAGATAAGACCAACTAATTTCGGAGGGATGCTGCTGCAGGAAGCAGGAGGAGAGGACAAGAAAGGGGCTGAAACAACCGAGGTGAAGGAGGGGGAAAGGTGCCACTGCCTCAGCATGTGGTCTCCTGCAGAGGCAGCCAGTTAAAGCAAGTCTTCTCTGGCTTTCAGGCACAAATGCCCCAGGAAAGCGCCCCCCACGCACCCCAAGGCAGAAGGGCAGTGCTTTGTGTACACAAGCATCACTGCTGCACAGCCAGACAAGCCGTGAACCAGAGCTGCCTAATTCAGTTCCCTCTCAGAGCAAACCCCAGCATTTCTAGGCCATTTAAATGGCTGGTTACTTACTGCTTCTAGAAAAGGCAGAGGTGAGTATTGGTGCCAGTGGGACCTGGGTTTACACTTCACAATGCCCAGTCAGAGCAAACATCGTGCTGCAGGCAATAAAAAACAGCAAGTCTGGGCCCTATGTAAATAATAATAATGTCACATGAACAGCCATACTACTTGAGGAGTCCAAAACAACAGGTGCTAGTGACCAGTAATGGTGTGAACACTACTGCTGATGAACCAAACAGAGGAGAGAGCTCTGCTTTAGCACCAGGACACGCATCCAACACAGAGCAAAGCGAACTGCCCTCACTCCCAAAGCAGCTCAGACCTTCCAGCATGATGGTAAGCACAGCCTGAGCCACAGGGGCTCACCTTCCTCTCCCAGCAGGCTCCCTGTCCTCAGGGGGGGCAAGGAGCACCGGACCCTTCTGCAGGAATGCTGGAGGCACTGGCACAGCCATGACAGACCCTGCGCCACCTGTGCCATCCCACAGCTCATCCAGAGGCCTCGCAAATAATGCAGAACCTCAAACATACAGCATGGAACAAACATAATGTGAATTTAACAAAGAGCTTACAATCTGCTCTTCGTGAACATTTTCTGAAACTTCTTCAAGTAACTCAATAGTGTGGTGACTTGTTACTACATACTGGGAGGAGCTGGGAGGTAATGAATGCTGACATAAGCTTCTCTTAGGCCATTTTGAACTGAAATCCAGGTAAGTGATGATATTCCCCAGCATGCTAAGAACACCACACGGCAGGTTCCCACACAGCTGCAGCTGCACTGTGGGGAAGCAGACCTGCTCACACCTGCATATCTCCACCAAAGGCACCCTGATGAAGTGCCTGCTGCTGAACGCTGCCCAGGCCCTGTCTCACCATGCTGGGGCGTGCTGCAGGAAGGCCCAGCTGCCCCAGCAGGAACCCGAGCAGCTGCCCGGTCAGCCTGGGCTGGGCTGAGGACAAGGGGGTCCCCGGCACCAGCACAGGACGGGAGCTCCAAGCCGCAGCGTGGTGCCTGCCCATCAGCCTGCGGGCAGCCCGTGCTCAGCAAAGGAAGAAGGGCACCTTTGTGGGAGCCATGTGCAGCCCTGCTCGGCACGGCAGGGGGAGGGCAGACAGCATCAATCCTCACTTTGTGCCGGCTCACAAAGCCCCTCTGTGGCGGCAGCGCTGGGCGTGGGGCCCTCCAGCTGGCCACGGTGCACACCACGGGCCCCGAGCAGCACCTGCTGCAGCAAGGGCCACCAACTGCCCCTGCCCAGCCTGCCCAGCCTGCCCAGATTTGTCCTCTGCCCCTCCGCAGCCGACAGGGATGGCGCAGCACCGGCCCAGCAAGAAATCCTGCTGCGGCCACTGCAGCACGGCCAGTCACTCTGGGCAGCTGCCCGCTGTGCAGGTGGCACTGAGGATGCATCTGGAACACATATGCAGCAGCAGAAGTCAGTTGCACACTGGGATTAATGTTTTTGTGAACTCTGCACAGGTCAGAGGGGAGTCTCTGGCTGGGCAATCACACAGATGATTAGTTACGCTGCACTTCTCCGCAAGAGTGTCAACAAAGTTTGTTTATTTCCTATTGTGTCTCTTAACTTAAAAATTAAAACTCAAACAGTGAAAGAGGTGTTTAAATTAAGGAGCAGGATTCCATAAATACCTCTATTAGGCAGCTTGTTATTTTAATTCTCTTTGGCAATGTGAGTTTGCATGGCCACCTACCATCACAGTGGCCGAGCACTCAGCCCAGGATATGGCCCGTCAGCACCCTGCAGTAAGTTCCCTGTGCCAAACTGATCCCTGCAGGGTTATTCCAGGAACAGGCCAAAACAATGAGGAGAACATTTTTCCCATTAGTTGGGAGCATGCTGCCTGGAAGTTGTTTCAGCTGTGGGGCCACATCCAGTCCCCAGCAGCCAAAGGAATCCGGATGTGAGCTCTGGGGCAGGAAGAAGCTTCAGGACACTGTGGGGCCGCCCAGACAAAGCCAGTGGGGAAAGAATGTGTCTCTAACAGAAAAAGTCCCTGTGCACCCTGCCAGCACCAGCCCCAACAGCACGCAGCAGAGCAGGGTGGGATGGCTGCAGGACGAGACGGACAGGATGCACTCTTGGACAAGCAGCCACCATGCTCCCGGCTCTATCCCAAATCCTTCCCAACCCTCGAACCAGACATGCCTCAGGGCAGGAGGCGCAGTGTCCCGGGGATCTTGATGCCCTGCTGTAGCAGAGGCCTCCTGGGACTCCACTGGTTTCTGGCACAGCTTTCTTCCCACAAGCCATGCCTACACTCACACACACTTCCCCTTCTGCCAGCACTCCCATGTTTGTCTGTTTATAGCCTTTTTGCTTGTTCTCTCCCATTTCCTTGTTAGCTCATCTGCCTTTATTAGTTTATCCTAGGCATACTTTTCTGCTGGCTCCACTGAGGTGACTGACCACACACAACTGCTGGGCTCTGGCTGGGACACACATACAGCAGAAGAACCCGCTTTCAGAAATGAATGCATTATTGTGAGTTTCTAGTCCATTTTCTGCTCTCAGTGTTCCTTTTCAACAAGTTCAGCAAGTTCAAGAGCTGGTGGGTACATGACCAGATCAGGCCTTTCAATGCATTTGCTACAGAAACATCATGCTGCCAGCAAAGCAGGTCAAGCTCTGAAGTTAAATAGCCAGGGACTTAGAGGGAGAATGGCGTTATTGTTTCTTCCTCCAACTACAAGCCCTGCACTTTGACACTGGCTTGCTCGTCCCACAGGCAGAAAAGTATGAGCTAAGGCAAAACTGGAAAAAGAAAACAGCTACCTGACTGCATCCCTGCAGTCTGTGGGAGACGGTCCCATAAAGCAAAGCAGGCACGCCACTCAAACCCTTGGCCTGTCACTCCATCCCTGCAGGGAGGCGGGTGGCACTGCTGGCACGAGGTGTGCCACTCCGGAGCTGCGCTGCTGCAGCTCTCCTGCACGCCGCTCCGGAGCTGCGCTGCTGCAGCTCTGCCATGCACTGCTCCGGAGCTGCACTGCTGCAGCTCTCCTGCACGCCGCTCCGGAGCTGCACTGCTGCAGCTCTGCCATGCACTGCTCCAGAGCTGCACTGCTGCAACTCTCCTGCGCGCCCACACTTCCCACCGCACCCGGGAACCGGACATGGCCCCAGCCAGCTTTCTATTTCTGTTCACGGAACAGGACATAGTTTCAATCAGAAAAACAGGAGCCCACAGTGGCAATCAGCACCAGGGCCTTGGAGGCCACCATCCCAAACAGGAAGAATTTCAGTGTCACATTTCACCACCATGGAAGGCATGCCTGGAATCACCCCTGCACACAGGCTCCCTTAGGAAACAGTTGCCCTGCACCAGCTGCAAAACCTACACTTTGTGACTGAATGGAATGGAAACAGGAACTTAAGCAACAGAATGAGCAAAATCGAGACCCTGTATTGCTTCACAGCACTTCGAACTACGGACACACGTTTATGAAGAATGTCCTGTTTCAAACCAAAATAAGTTTCCACACACGGATGACCTTGCACCAGGGCAGCAAAACTGAAATGACATTCAGTTCAGTTATTTCCATCGTGGCAGAAGAATGAACAGGTCCCTGGGGGCTACCAGCACCCTAAAGCTTGGGATTCGCTTTGTCAGAGATGCATGTGGTACAAGAGTGAGATGTTGTCTGTTTCATCTCACACCTCCAGAAGCTCAAGTTATGCCTTCATCTAGAAGGGAAGGCCACCTCAGCTAAAAATTACAGGGATGACGCTGCCAACCTGCTGCACAACACGCAGGCTCCCTAAAGAATAGATGAGCATGTTCTCATCCAGTTAAAATAAAACACAAAATGGAGAAACCCAAGCTTTATCCCGAGCAGCTACACACCTGCTGACACCCGGCCTGCCTGGTTTCAGTGTTACTGTGACCAAGCTGAGAATGCCCCAGTTCTGGGAACGTGCAGACAACACTGAGGACTGGTGGACCTTTGAAAATCTCTCTAGGAACCTCAGAGAAAGCTTGCAAGCCTCTGTGATGCAAGGCACGAGTACCTAAGACACAGGGAACTCGGCGTCGCTGCTCCAGCCAGGCTGTAAGAAGTCAGCCAGTGTCACACCTCTGGCCGTGCACTGAGCACACGTAAGAAACAGGCAGTCAGGCAGGCCCATGCTGCAAGCGCAGCAAAAGACCACATGAAACAGAGGGAGGTTTTCCTATTGCCTCTAACCGTCACCAGGAAGAATTTACAGTAAATTCTGGAGCAAGTCAAGGTCAGCGGGACTCTACCCCAAGGCTCTACCCGAGGCCGTTCCTGCAGCTACCCCAGCCTCGGTA
>VYXD01014183.1:431882-436882 GCA_013397195.1 Hylia prasina
GCGCAGCGCTGCCTCCGTCCGATCCGCCCGGCCCGGCCCCGCCCGCGCCCCGGGCACCGGGACTCGGCCCGGCGCGGCCCCGCGGCCACACCTCGCCAAAACCCCGCTTCCTCGGGAACAGGGCAGCGCCCGGCCGAGCTCCCCAGCGCGCTCCGAACAGCCTCCCGGAGCCCGCGGGAGGTGCCAGGTGGAAGTGGCTGAGTCGTTGTGATTTGGTCAATGTAAACTCATTCCTTCTGAAACGGGCTGCGCCAGAAGATGGGCAGCAGCTGCTGTGGGCTGAGGAAGGGCAAATAGTGTCAAACAAGCGGGTTACCTTCACAAGAAGTCCCTGGGTTTGGGAGGGATGAGTGGTTTCAGGAGCTACCTTCAATTCATTAATATATTTAATTCTCTGTCTCACCATGGCCTGAAAAACAAAGATGGTCCTAAGTGGTCAGGGTTTGCCTGGCTGGCTGGGTGACCAGCAGCCTTCAGGTCTATTCACAGCACAGAAAACATCCTGAACAGAGGGTCTACAAAGGTCTGGTTGTGCTCAGCCTTAACACGTGCTGTTGTTGAAACTGACAACACACTCCTGGAATTAGCGAATGATGTAAATTGCAGCATATCGGGACAGCAGCCATAGCCATCATTACATGAGCCACTCCTCAGGGCTGTTTCAACTCCTTGCTCTTCATCCTGGTGTGGTCAGACTTACTACCAAGTAAAACACTATGGGCTGTGATTTGTCAGTGTTTGAGAGGTTTGTCTGGAAAGCAACATACACATTAGTGGTTTTGTGTTCCTGTCCATAAAGCAAACAACAGAAACTGGTGTCCTGCTTCATCCTGGACACAACCCTGGGCTGGGACCAGACCTTCCTCCTCTCCTGACTGGTGCTTCTCTCCAGGAAAGCATTTTAGACTGGTGCTTGGTGAACCATGGTATTAATTGAGTGCTTTGAACAGCAGCTCCATTCCCTCTGTTTGACCAAGGCTCTCTGGCTTGTATGGAGTACAGCCCTGATGGCTGCTAGTGGCTTCTGCATCCAATGATTAAATATATATATATATATATTTGAGCGATAAGGAATACAATGCATTTTTTTTGATTTGGAGAGTAATTTAGAGAGAAGAAAAGATGATGCCTAGTGGAAATGAGAAATATATGTCCCATACATAATATATGCCCCAAATGTCCTATTACAAATACAAGAAGATTTCCTGAACTGGAGAAGTTGTTACACATTACAGTGTGCTAATGCTCCCCCATGGAGATGCTGATACTGAGAGAGTCTTTAGTGTAATAATATTAAAAATCCGAGAGTTTCAATAAGATCCACCCTGCTACCACGGTGGTAGGAAATGAATTGACTCCAAAGGAAGACTCTAATTGCTGCTTAGTATCCACAAAATATTCACAGATTCACTGCAAGCATATATCCCAATGTGTCTGTGACATGATCTGCGATAACCTGCTTTCCAAAGAGAGTCACTGCCCAGCACGGGCTGGCTGCTGCTGCCCTCGGAGTGACTGCAGCCCGGCAGCAGCACAGCCCAGGGCAGTGCTGGGGCCTCTGCCCGCAGGCACCTTTAAACCCCGGCAGGACTGGAGCCTGGGAAAAGCCCTATTGTTCTCTTCCACAGAGCATGGCATGGGCTCTGAATCAGCAAATGCTGGGTGTTGGGTACATGAATCATGGCCACACTGGAGCTGGTTAATCTATCTGTATAAAGTTACTCAAAAGCATAAATATTTGCAAGTATAATGCTTTCCTCTGAATATTTTACATCCATCTTTTTCAAGATCCATTTATTTACTCCTCTTTATTTCAGAACATGTCTTTTCTCATGAGTTCTGCAGTCCTGTACATGGTGTCCAGTTCATACCAGTGTCGTCTTTTCAGGACACCTAATAGGGGGAATTTTGGTCAGTTTTGGCTCCGATGCTGTTGCTGTGGCTGAACAAACACGGCTTGCTTATCCCTGGGTGGATGGCTGCCAGCACTCAGATCTTCCAGAACACTGCCCCAAAGGATGGTGCATGCAAGCTGGGTCTGTCCAGCTGTGTGGGACGTGCTCCTTTGTGCCACCCTGCTCCGTGTGCCTGCCACAGCACGGCGTGGCTGGAAGGGTGGCAGCTGCTGGTGCCACTCCTCAGGGCTCAGTTCTGGCAGCAGCACTGCTTTGCACCTCACAGTGGTTTGCTGGCAGCATTTCTGGGGGTGAAGAAGGTCCCACAGCCATTCCAGGGAAAGCTCAGTGCTGTGGCCAGAGACCTGCCCGTGCTGGGTGTGAGAGGGTCCTGCCCACACTGCAGCTCGTACTCTCCATGGGGAAAGCCAGTGAGGAAGGGGCTGTGGCTGGCCATGCAGGAGGGCAGGGCCCCTGTCCTGGCATCTCCAGCCCCACAGCACCGCAGCTGAGCAGCCACATCTGCTCCTCAGTCAGATCCTGGACCAAGACAGGAGATAATACCCACCACCCTCTTTGCATTTCAAGCATTTTGTAACAGCAAAATCTGTCTGTTCCCAGATACCACCTCTAAAGAATTGCAGTGCACAACTTTCAGCTGAGAACAGAATATACAGAGTCCTGTGGCCAGCTCAAGGACACTGGCCAGTGCTGCTGCATGTGCTGCTCCCAAGGGCAGCAGGACTCTCAGCAAGCCCTGGTCAGACTTCATCTTCAAAAAGGATCCCAGTTAGGGAGAAACAAGCTGCAAATGATCCTGCATCCTCATCCTGCCTGTAAGCTGAAGTCCTTTAAAATCCTTTGTGCTGCAGGAATTCATCTCTCCATAGCCACATTTAGCACAGTAGTGCAATAGTGCTGCACATTCCTTGTTTTCTGTGCTTGTCTTTGGAGGAAAATCAGCTCAGAGTTTCATTTCATGCTGGAGTTGCTGCAAGTCATGGCTCAGCTGCTGTCTGGTTTTAAGGTTTCTTGAAGGTAGATTTAACCTGCTGCCTCTAATTTGGTGCACCAAAATATCTCTTTGCAGCCAGAACTTCCCTTCTATATCTCTAGTTTACATCTTGATTATTCTAAAAAGTGAGGAGCTCCTAATCTCCTTTAACCCAGGCACCCACTCTGAAACACATGAAGCAATTTTGAAAAAGCAGTTTCTTGATCTATTTCCCATTAACTTTCCTATCCCATAGTTGTTACTAAGCACTAGATAAGTTGTCACATTTGTATTTCAATTATGATGTACACCAATATACAGCAATCCTACCAGAGATAACAGATTTATGTAGCACACAATGGTGGCTTTGGCCAGGACAGAGGTTCAGCCTCTAAAGAAGTTCAGGGCATCCCTCACCTGAAGGGATGCTCCAGGAGGAGAGACTGTCACCAGCTGCCTCCACAAGGGCCCAAAGCATCCTGTGACCTGCCAGGGTCACAGGGAGCCTCTGGCCCAGGGTGCACAGGGGCTGTTTAGTGGTACAGGGATCAAATCTGGCCTCGTGGCTCCTGTCTGGAGGCCCCACAGCCAGGACCAGCCCTGTTTGTTCTGTGGAGACACCCCGGGACTGAAGCACAACTGCTGTTCCACCAAATGGAGGGCAGGGAGAACGCCGTGCAGCTAATTACCAAGGAGAGCCACGCATCCAGATCCTCAGATTATGAGTAATGGCCACAGCACGATGGAAACCTTTGCTTGAACAATTTTGAATGATGAACACATTTGAGGAAATAATGTTTTCTTTGCAGGCCTCCTCTGATGAAATGCTACTGCTTGCTTTGCTTTCTCACTCGGGGTGTGTGCTGTGCCCAGCCACCCACTGCTCACTGCCTGCCCGTGGCCTTCCCTGTGGATATGTGCAGGGAAACCCATGGACGTGGCTGTCAGGGTTGCAGAGCTGCTGTCCCAGAACACGCTGGCAGCAGGCAGCATTCCAGTGCCGGGTGTTTGCACAGAGGAATGCCAGGCAGCCAGTTAATAGGTGACCATTTGGCAGTGGTACTGGGAAGTTCATCACAGTTCAGCTGCCTTTGTGAGACTCTGTTTGGGGGCAGCCCCTTCTCCATTTAGCTGTGCAGGACCCCAGTTCTGGCATTCCAGCTCCCAAAGGCAGGGCCACAGGCAGCACCCCTTGTTCCTCTCAAGCCGAAAGAAGTAATTCACACACTGCTTAAACTGCAGCACCCAAGGATTTTGCACCCCCGTCTAGCCCCAAGCTGTCCCCTGTGCAGCAGCACCAGGGAATGCCAGGGCCCCCAACCTCTCCTTCACGATCACATTGACTCCCTCCATGGCAATTCCCAGGCCAGCTGGCATCCTTAGGCACTGCTGTTTGGCTCCTTGGCCACTGCAGCTTGTGCATATTAGCACCCCAGCAAGCTTCCCATCCATCTGACAGGACCTGGTGTGGGTAAGTCAGCTGTAACTGGACAATTACTGTACCACTGGGAGACCAGAGAAATTGCAATCCCAACATCCTTAATGAAGGGTCATTGGGAACAGCAAGATGTTCCCCATTGTCACCTGGCTGTCCCCAAACAGAAGGTCACTAACCCAAGGGCATCACAACACCCTTGGCAAGGGCAGAAACCAGCCCAATCAATCCCACACCCGAGAAATATCAATTTCTTATGGCCAGAGAGAGGGTATGAGCTCTGAATTGGGGTCTTCATGGGAAAACCTAAATCCACCATGGACAGCTGTTCATGCAGAAGCCCCAGGTGCTGAGCAGCTCTGAGTGTGGGGTTGGTGTAGCCATTAGGACAGTTATTGCCCTCGGTTCCCAGAAACCCTGCATCTCCCACAGGTGTGATGACTGTGCCTGTTCTCAGCAGGACAGAGGCCACTGCTGTGACAGTTCACTGAAGGAGAAACGCCTTGTCCCATCCAGCCCCACGTACTGCTCTCTTCATCTCATAAGTGACAGTAAACACCATCCATATTACACTGGCAGAAAAGCTGCCGTGGGTTTGCCTCCTGCTTTATGCTTTTCAGGCAGAGGCCAGCAGCAAGAGACCAAAAGCTGTTTTCCTGTTGCTTCAGAGCCGTGT
>VYXD01014183.1:441882-443047 GCA_013397195.1 Hylia prasina
GATCTGATGCAGCCCTGCCAGCCTGGGCAGGGCCCTGCAGCAAGGGACAGTTTGGGATCCTGGGCTGGTGTTTTGTTGCCACACCTGCAAGGATTCCTGCACAGGCCTGAGCAGACAGCATGGGCAGGAAGGACAGGGGGACAGCTGGGGGGACATTCTGCAAAGGCCACAACTAGGGACCCCAACCCCATCTGTGCAGCAGGAACAGGACTCTTCAAGGTGATGCTTTGAGCTGGGTGGGTGTCACCCAGGGAGAGGGGCAGGTGCCAACCTCCAGGATAGGTTCCCTCCTCCAGCTCTGGCATTTCCAGCAGCTCCTTGGTAAGGGAGTACCAACGGTGTGAAGATATCAATTCCATTTCTAAAAGTCTGAGGTAACAACACCATTAGCACAGCTCCCAGTTCTGCTCTTTAGGTATCATATAATTTATATTAACAGATATTTTGCAGATGCCACCAAACTTGACAAGATATAATTATTTTCAGCAAGAAAAAGTTGGTTTTTTGGCTGCTTTATGAATGTGGGGCTGTTCCCAAACAGTGATCCTGCAGCGCACTGCGCTGAGCTGTGGTGGCTCCTTCCCCATTTGCATGTCTTGTTTGTGCTGATATTTGTGACTCTGAGGTTGTCCTTGAACAGACCCTGCTGTCATCGTGGGGCAAACCCCCCCGGGTCCCCCAGTGGTGCTTGGCTGCCCGCCCGTGGGCTGCCGTGGGTTGTTCAGGATGGAGCAGGCTGGGCACTGGCAGTGCCTGGCACCTGCCAGAGTCACTGCTCACGGTGGCCTGGGGACAGGGAGGGAGGGGAGCTGCGGGAGGCACCGCCGGATGGGGAAGAGGAGGTGGAAAAGGAAGGGTAAAAGGGAAGTGCCAGCCTGCAGCATGGCCCATCCACGTGAGCTAGTCTCAGGGCTTTGGCCTCTCCCTGTGCCCTGCAGGCCTAGGGACATGGGCCACAAATTCTCCCTGAGGTCCCAGTGCCTCTCCTGTCCCTGGTGCCCCCCAGCCAAGCGTGGCCCTGTGTCCCCCATGTCCCCAGCGCCTCCGTGCTCCCACTGCATCCCTGCCTTCCCCCGTCTGCTTGGTGCTCATCGTGCCCTGCGTGTCCCTGGTGCCCCTTGTCTCCATGGTGCCTCCCGGCCTCGTGTCCTTCTGTGTCCTCCCG
>VYXD01014183.1:470988-499984 GCA_013397195.1 Hylia prasina
CTGCCCGGGGCAGTGGTGGAGCCACCTACCCTGGAGGGATTTGTGCAGATGTGGCACCTGGGGACTCTGCCCGGGGCAGTGGTGGAGTCACCTTCCCTGGAGGGATTTGTGCAGATGTGGCATTTGGGGACTCTGCCCGGGGCAGTGGTGGAGTCACCTTCCCTGGAGGGATTTGTGCAGATGTGGCACTTGGGGACGTGGGCTCCTTGGCAGCGTGGGGTTGGGCTGGGTGATCTGAGAGGGGTCGTCCAGCCTCCGTGGCTCTGCCTGGATCCATCCTTCAGAGCTGCTGGCAGCTGGGGGTGCCCTGGAGGGGCAGTGCTGGCACTCCCTGCTGGGGTGACACACCCCAAGTCTGTGCCCCCGCTGTGCACAGCCCGGCTGCACCAGCCCCCGGGCTCCTAATTGACTCCACACGTTATAAATTGCCAAACTGGGTTGTGATTGCTGTGAGGAATGGTACTTTAAAGGACTCAATATCTCTATACCTCCCTTTGATAAACATTGGCTTTCTGAGTTTAGATCTTATTTATTTACCCTTGGAGCAGGTTCATTACTATGTATTAGGTAGATATGACATATTTATGGAAATATGGGGACTCTTTGTGGAATATATTAAGATTAAATAAATCATTGACTATGTGGTCAAGAACTACAGCAATCCTGATGAATGACTCCACGATTTTTTTTTTTGGATCCTTGTATAATTTTAAGAGCCATCTGCTTTGTCTTCCTGGACTCCTGCAGAACTTCCTGCACCACCCCAAACACGCTGGGGAAGGCAGGATGTGCACCTTCCCTGGGAGGAAGCTCCAGGTCCCAGGTGGCCTATAGGGAAGGCACCTGGGAGACTGCCAGATACCAAAACTCACCCCTGGGAGCCTGCTTAGCAAGCTGAGAAATGGTTCCAATTTGGTTATCCCACATCCCATCCACTGTGATCTGCCGTGCACATCCATTAGCCAATAAATTTACACGTCTAATGGCACATTTTCCCAAATTAGTGATAATTGCATTTAAAACAGCTATTTTGATACAAACCAAGGAGAGCCATGGCTAGTGACATAAATGTGGGTTTCTGTGTCTCATGGCCTCAGTACAAGCACTGGAGATGGGCAGAGCACGGTCCGTGGAGGCAGAGCTCCCAAGCAGCTCCTTGTGTTGGGCTCTTCGTCCTGCCCCAGGTACATCTGCTTCCCAGCACCTTTGCTGCCATTAAATCCTGCTCCTCAGGCTGCCCTCCTGGGCTGCAGGGTCCTGCAGGGCACAGGCTGGGCACAGCACCACGGCAGGGCATGTTTGGCTCAGGACAACCAACAAACACCTGCAAGTACTGGGGGATTCTTAAGGATAGTTAAGTAGCAAACTATCTGTTGATAATAAAATTTGCTTGCTTCTCACAGATATCCAATTTGCCTATTATCCAAAGAAAGGAATTGGGTGTCTGCTTCCTAAATTGTTTTAATCTGTGGCAAAGAGTGCTTCTGGCAGAGTCCCTCAACTGGAAAATAGGAAATGAGTTAAAAACAACAGACAAACGTGAATAATGCAGAGCTTAAGATGTCTGATCGTGATCTTGAGGAGAGAAGTTTAAGTAGATTCCTCAATCCTCCTGCCTGTGATCCCCTGGGAAGGAGTGCACTCTTCCTGGGGAAAATGCCAGCTCAGGCCTGGCAGTGACCTGCACTCCCCCCAGTGTGGGAGCAAGGGGGGACGTGGCTTCCCCAGGCAGAGGGGCCTCGGTGCCACCTCGGCAGGGCAGGGGATGCCCACGGTGCTGGGGACTGACGTGATTCCGTGTGCTCCAGCAGCCTGCCCGGGCTTGAACATGAGTGATCTTGTTTCTTAATCTTCCCTCGAGGCATTCATGCACATCCCACTGCTCTGAGCCCCCACACCCACACCTAGTGCTGCCGCCGAGGGCTGGGGGCTCTTGCTGCGCCCAAGTCACCCACCCAGGTGCCAGGTGCCCGCTCCCCTCACCTGCCCTCCACACCCTCGTCCCCACCTGTGCCCAGGCCCCCTGCACATCCCTGCCACCAGGCTGCACCTCTGCTTTAGCGTTATAAATACTCTCTCAAAATATCCTCAGACATTTTTCCACAATAGCTTGAAAGGTTTTCAAGAAATCATGAGATCCTGGGGAAAAAAATAACCTCCTGCTTGCCTCCTGGTGAGAGGTTCTGTCTTGTGTGACTCTGCAGTCACGTTCTGTGACACTAACTGAGCTCTTCCATGCAAAGAGGCCCCTGGGCATGAAGGTGCCCCCCAGGACAGC
Source organism: Hylia prasina (assembly GCA_013397195.1). Taxonomy (NCBI): domain Eukaryota; kingdom Metazoa; phylum Chordata; class Aves; order Passeriformes; family Sylviidae; genus Hylia; species Hylia prasina. Next base: position 473,267 of record VYXD01014183.1, read on the forward strand.
CCCCACAGCAGCCAGGCCAGCCCCGTGCTGTGCCCAGGCTCGGGTCCTGGCACAGCCAGCACTGACACCAGGGCAGCTGGCCCCGAAATCCGCCCCCTCTCCTGCCACAGCAGCCAGCCTGCTGCTTCCAGAAGGGATCCCATTTCTCTCCTCCTCATAATCCTCACCCCTTCCATGAGGACAGAGATCTTGCACGAACGGCAGTGGCTGCCCTGAACACCAGAGGAAATGCTCCTTCCCATCATGCTAAGTGAAACAATTCAAACCGGGAAAATCTTGATAAAAGTTTAATTAGGAAAACGGACTCCATCTGTAACGTATCCCTGTTCTCCCCATGTATTAACCCTTTTGCCATAAATCTGCCACCCTTGAAGAAACCTGCCTTCCTCACAAAACCTACTCAGGGTTCACATTATTTTAATCAGTTAGAGGGGTTTAATACATTATTGATTTTTAGGAGAATTGAAAAAGCTCCCGTATTAAGTCCAGGTTGCTTATTCTTTCTGTATATGACATTCAGGTACTTGTGAAAAATTATACCAATTATGAAATCAGCCATTTACTGCTTCAAAGTGCAATCAGTTGTCACACTGGAAAGCACTTGCTCCTGAATATTATTAGTTGGGCTATGTGCACAGGAAAGTGCTGAGAGGAAAGACTTTAACCAAAGGGCAATTGCATGAAATTTACTTAGAAATAGCTATTTATCACCCTTGGATTTCCTACTGTTCAAATCCACTGCAGACACTTTATGGAATGAAACAGCCATCTCACCAACGTAACTCAGCCAACTGAGGGGTTTTTTCCTCACTGACATTAAATGAAAAATTTAGAAGTCATTGTAACAGCTTAAAGATGCATTATCCTTTTTGATGTGCAATTTTAGCTTCATATGAAAAGCCATATAAAATAACCCCCGCACAAACACAAAAAAGGAACTTTTAAAAGTTTTATGACATGTAGTTCATCTTACCTTTTATGCATCTACCAGGCACAGCTTCTCCTGCTGTTCTCAGAGACCATTGCGTGATTACCACGATGGGGGAGAAAATATTGCCATAGCAGCAGCAGAGCCAGCCAGAGGAAGGATTAGTCTCTGGAGCCTGGGAAGCAGAGGGGGAAGCTGAGCCCTGAGCCTGGCCACGCCAGCAGACGCCTCCAAAGTCAGCGCGCGGCGGAGGAGCTGCCCCTGAGAGGAGCCTTCAGCTGTGTCACAAACTGCCACCATTAACGGGCTTTGCTGCAGGCAATGAAGTGAGAGGGAACATCAATTAGAGACAGGACATTCCAGAGAAATTTCTAGCTCAGTAAAAATGTCTTCTCTGCTTTTGGAATTTTGGATGGCTAGGGCAACTTCTGGTCAGCCTGGGAGTGCTGGCACAGCACCAGGATCACACAGGACCAACAGGTGTTTGGTTCCTGACAGGTGTGACCAGTGCTCCTGTGCATCTCCCTGGCTGCACGCAGCTCCCAGGGTGAGCACTGCCACCACACACACCTCATGGACAAGGCAACACTTCTTCCTCTTCTGATTCCTCCAGGTAAAATGCGTAACAGGACTGGAACAATTGCCATGTTGGAAGCGTGGCCAGACGGACAGCGGGCAGCCTGGACACAGCACCAGTCCCCGTGGGATTGCAAACAGTGCTCCCACGGGAAAATGGGAAAGCAGCTCTTGACCCACTGGGTCTTGAAGATCTACACCAGGAGCAAAGTGCAGCCCCCTTACCTTGGGATAAAGCTGGCTTCTCCACAGGAACCAGTGCCTGAATGGCCCTAATGGTTTGGAGGCAACACAGAACGCTTCCCACCTGCTCTGGAAAGGTCCAGACAATAGAAGTACAGACACAGTCTCATCCTCCTCTATGCACCAGCTACATCTCCACCCTTTCCCTGGGTGGATCAGGGATCTGCTGGCACCACGGGCAAGGGCTGGGCTCCCACTTCTTGTGGCGTGAGCTGTGCTGGATGAGCCAAACATGCAACAAGGACAGTTTGTGTTATTTGCCACAGTCAAACCCCACACTCAGTCAAACCCTGAAGGAAACAGGCAACTTCAAAATTATGCTGTTCTACAGTTTCAGGTCCAAATGAAGAAGGGTTGAGGAGATGCTCAGGGGAGCTGCTGCTCTGACACCAGTGCTGTGTGTGGGCACCAGTGTCAGGCATGGCATGGTGCAAACTGCAGCAACAGTCTTAACAGGTGATGCCAACCAAGCCCTAACAGCCAGCTTTATAGCACAGAAATAATGCAAAACCAGAACACTTACGATATTTTAACTTAGCAAAAGGATTGTTATAAGACCATTTAATTTAATAAATAGTAAAGTATTTATAAACGAACCATTTCATAAAGTGTTACCAATTTCTCATACACAATAATATGATTTGCACAAACGTTTGTCCTTGAGGCAATAGAAATTTTCTTTGCAAATCAATCCTTGCAGGGATTGTAATTAGTATCTGCTAAGGCAGCTCGCAGTACCTGTAGCTGTGTTTCTCCCATAAAAGCCCTGATTGCTGCAAGCTCTCACACAAAGCTAACGACACAGAAGGAAAATGCACACGTTGTCTAGACTATTCATTTTAATCAGGCAAGAGTGATTTTTTGTGGCCCATTTGATATGACTTTTACACAAGATACAAACTCACTCCACAGGGGCTGGCAGAAAAGGTCAACACTGCTGTATAAAAATACATTTAAAGAAGGAGTTTAGAAAAGCAAAAACTGCAGCCAAGGCCCAGCATTGCTCAGGCAGAGCTGCAGATGTTATATCTATCCATGTGATTTCTGAGATTGATAGATCTACCAGTTTTTATTAAATGCACAAGATTTTTTAAAAAATCAGGGACTTATTTTCTGTCCAGGATCCAGAGAGACAAAAGCCACAATCCAGCAGTCCCTACTCTGGGACATGCCACCCATGGGTGCCCACATGTCCTCTGGTGGCTGTCACAGGATGCTGGCACCCCTTGGCACAGCCACGGCCACACTGGGAGTAGCTCTGCACTGAACCTGACCTGGGAACAGGAGCCCTCTGTTCCCTCGAACACAGCACGAGCCAGGGGTGTCTGTCTGTTGGGGGTTTGCCTGCAGCACCCCACTGCCCAAGTGCCCCCAAACTGCACAGCAGGAGCTGCTTTGTTCTGTGAACAGGGTCTAAAGTTCCAGCTGTAGGTCTGAGTTCCAGCTTTAATCATGCCATTCATCATCATTACCCACAGTCACTCCACTCGCTGCCCCAAAGGCAGCGGCAGGGGCAGGGGCTGATGCTCTCTGTCCCTTTCTCCCTCCGAAGGAGGAGAAGCCAGGCATCAGTAAGATCATTGATCTGGAGCGTTCCTTGTCCTCCTGAGCAAGGAGGAGGTTAATTTATCACAGGCTGGAGAAAACCCAGTCTTTAAATTCTCTGCTTGCTCTTAATTAAACAAAAACCGACTGTGTTTGCTAAGCCTTACTCCAAGGACCCCACTGCCCCGGCTCTGCACCTGAGTGCAGGCAAAGACCTGTCTTGGGGTTGGTCCCTCTTCTGTCCCTGCTGCAAAACACCAGGATCCGTGTGGCTGCCTCTGCCTGGGCACGTGGCTCAGGACCCTTGTGCTGCCCTGAATGCATTAGCCCAGGTAGGGCAGTACGGGCAGGGGGAGAAGGTCCTTCAGAGTTGGCATCTCCTCTGCCCAGGGAGGAAAGGCAGCCCCTGCAGCCACCTCCCACCACAGCCACAGCTGCTTCTGCGCCAGGTGCTCAGAGCAAGAACAGCCAAGTCCATGGCAAACCTGGCTGCAAGGCTGCCTGGAGATTTCCTCGGCACGCTCCAAGGTGTGAGGGAGAGATTAATCTTAATAATTACTGTCCTTAGCTTGCCTGGCTCCGTCCAAGCACCCATCTCCCCTGGAAACATGCAGGTCCCCCTGTGCCCCGGCCTGCCCTGCCAGGGCTGCTCCAGGGGGCTGCAACCAGCCTGCAGAGAAACCCTCCATCCCAGCTGCCAAGCTCTGCAGCGCCTCGAGGCTTTTCCCCTCCTGTCCATGAAGTAAATGAAGTGGGGAGAGCAATACAGTGCGCGCTCGCCGAGACTGACAAGCTTGAGCCTCTCCTGGAGCTGCTGTGCTGGTATTAAACAGACAAGACAAGCTTGCAGTCAGTTATCGGCCAAAAAAATAATGAAGGAACAAGTCAGCAGAGCAAAGCCAAGTCACCCGGACCAGCCAAGTGGAGAATTTAATTTCGCACAGGTTCCCCGGCAGCAGAGTGTCTCAGTGTCACAGCCCCGAGCGCAGCGACGGCTCCGACCCAGCAGCCACAGCCTCTCCCTGCCCCGGGCTGGGGCTGTGGGTGCCCGGCTGGGCTCAGGGATGTCCCGGCAGCCTCTCCCTGCCCCGGGCTGGGGCTGTGGGTGCCCGGCTGGGCTCAGGGATGTCCTGGCAGCCTCTCCCTGTCCCGGGCTGGGGCCGTGGGTGCCCGGCTGGGCTCAGGGATGTCCCGGCAGCCACAGCCTCTCCCTGCCCCGGGCTGGGGCTGTGGGTACCCGGCTGGGCTCAGGGATGTCCTAGCAGCCTCTCCCTGCCCCGGGCTGGGGCTGTGGGTACCTCGCTGCCTCTCACCTGGGGTGTCCCACAGCCCCGTGCCCCAGTGCCGTGCAGCAGCCACCCCATTGTCCCTGCTCTGCCGAGATGGACAGAGCCAGAGTGAGTTTCTGGGAGCAGTGCCCGGCCCAGCTCCCCAGCAGGGGCTCACAGGTGCCAGCGGCGCTGCCAGCAGCACCTGGGCAAAGTGACACGCGAACAAACGGGCTGAACCAGCCGGCTTCTGCCTGCGAGAAATCATGCAACAATTTTCAGCTCCACACAAACATTTGCAGCCAAGTTATAAACTCCTGGAAAATGCTGACAGGCCCTTTGCTCCAGCAGCGCGAGCAGGTGCCCCGTAATGAATGTGCTGAATGACCTCCCCGGCAAAGTTGCCCAGGCAAAAAGCACCGCGGTCATTCGACAAACAATTAGTGAGTGTCCTGGTGGGGAGAGCGTACTAACAAGGGAAAGAGCCTGGAAGAGCTGAGCAAGCATCCTGCCTTCCCCCCAAATTCCTCCTCTTTCCAGCCCGGGCTCTGATCTATAGCATGACTCACTGGAGCGCCAGTAAAGCTTCAGAGATTGTTATGCTAAATGAGAGAAAAAGTAATTGCCTTTTCCCCATCTAGAACTCCAGATATATAACTTGGAGAAATATAATTAGCTGCTAACTTCAAAGATGCATTGGAATTTTTGTAATGGGCATTGAGACCCTGTATTAAAAAAAGCTAAAAGAAAAATGATACACTCCTTCTTGTAAATGGAGTAAGACTTAAAGGTTTTAATTAGGATTCGCTGTGCATCTGCAGCTGGGAAAACAGGAGAAATAGGAGAAATACCCTGGTACTATCTCCCTGTTTGAAAAACACATATTGGGTAAGGAGCTTTCTGCAAAAATAATTGTGATACATTTTTGATTTATGAACAATAGTCATCTATTATTAGAAATAAACGGTTCTTTTTACTCTATTTAAATCATTCCAAACAAAGGGAGATTTTTACAACAAAGACCTGGGAGGCCTTGCCTGTTTGGCACGGGAACAGGGGCACTATCACCCTGCGTGGCCACGCCAGCTCCTAGGAAAACATGGAACACTTGGAAATGAATCTGTCTGTCCTTTGTGTCCCCCCTGACTGCGACTCGGGTGCCCAGGAGATCCTCAGAGTCTCTTGCTTATCTCTGCAGCCCCCATATCAATGTCCTTTTTCTGGTGTGTGCCACAGAGGCAGGTGCACCCCGCAGACCCCCAGGCAAGGGTTCAGAGACCCCTCATTCTCGTCGATGAGAAACCAGTGGAATCCCCACAAAGGGCTCCCCACGTGGCTCTCAGGGCACGGCTCAGCTGCTCAGGGGCCGGAGGGGGCTGCAGGCTCGAGGGACCCCTTCCCCTGGTGGGGGACAGCAGCCACCCCCTCATTCAGGTCACCTGCACCCTGCCAGGGAGGAGACTCATAGTTAGAGCTGCTCGGGGCTATTTTGTGTGGCATTTTCAGCTGCTGCTCTCTGTGCTCTGCTCTGTGGGAAAATCTCCGTTTATTTCCTGAGGAAACAGCAAGATGGTCTTACCTGGAATTTGACTCTTGCATAAGCTTGAACCAGGTTGTACAAGAATGTTACTCTGAAAGGTGACTGTAGTTTGCATGTTTGGAGCAACTTTCGAAACAAATAAAATTTACCTCAAGTCCCCACATCCCATAAGGGCCACAGGGGCCAGTGTGCTAATGCATGGCTTATTCTTTAATGCCAGGGATTATAATTTATCTTGTGTGTGACCACTGGTTGTACTGGGCCACGAAGGATTGTTGAGAAACTCTGGTACAGACTGTTGCCATTAGTGACTTTTTGTGATCAGGCAGGGGTGAGGATGCACTGGGAAAAAAGGGAATGGGGAAGAGTGGGATTGCTGTTTTCAGCAATCAAGTCTGAGCTGCTTGTTCGTGTTTTTTAAGGAGAATTCCAGGTACACGTTTTCTACTGCAAAATAATGACTTCCTGCCTGGTGTGTTCCTTGTGTAACACCAGCCATGAGCTCACCTCTGATGTCAGCCGTGCAGGAGCTCAGCAGTGCTCAGGAAAGCCTTTATTGTGCATGCGTGGGCAAGCACACCAGGGCACGGGGTGGGGGCAGCCCCTCAGCCCGGGCACAGCCCTGGGAGCTGGGCAGCCCGCGGGGGCTCGGCACACCCCGGCCCGGAGCGGCACGGGCCGTTTCCTCACGGACCTGATTTGGTTCAGCCTTTGGAGCTTGTTGAATAGCTCTGCACATCTGTCTCCGCCACTAACCAGGGTCTGGCAGGATGAACAGATGCTGGAGTGCAAGGGGGTGGCTGGGAGGGACAGGCTGGCACCGGGGCTGCGTTCCCCAGCGGCAGTGGAGCCTCAGCTCGTAACACTTACATGGCTCCTTTTGGTATTTACTGCTTTTGTTTATATTGATCTTAACCGCAGCTGATGAATGCGGTGACCCCTTTTCTCACGATTCCTGATCTCATTACCTGCGCGGAGCAGGGTGAGCAGAGGTGGGGCGAGCGGGGCAGGAGGCGGCAGCTGGTGCTGCCGGGGCGGCAGTGGGACTGCTCCGATCAGCGGGAGGAGCAGAGAGCGGGAGAGGGGCCCAGCCTGTTCCCCCTGGTCCCCACCGTGCCCCGCATGTCCCTCCCGGCTGGACAGGGAGCGGGGAGGAGCAGCCCGTGGGGCGGGGGGCGTCCCTGGCTGGGGACAAGGACAGCAGCTCGGGACCCTCGCACGCCCAAAGCGACCCCAGCTGGGGGCTCCTGCCCAGCCCCCGGGCTGGGGCTCCCCGGAGAGGGGCTGGGGGGAGGCTGGTCCCGGCCGCGCAGGGAGGAGCTGCCACCCTGCGCTGTGCGCGGAGGACACGATGCTGAGCGCTGGTAATACAATTTATTTCCACTAGTGAGTGAATTGCCCATAATTCATGACAAGTAGAGCCTCGAGTGATGATGAAGGTCAGCCCATCAGATCTGGAAATAAATTGTATCCTATTACAGCTCCTATTAGAGGTCTATTTATAGCAGGGGTTTGCAAACTCCTGGAAGTTGGGAGGGGTTTGGGTAGGATTTTTGCTTTCTGCTTGGGTAGGGAGGGTATGAGGACACGAAAAACCAATCTCAACAACCTGTGCTGCTGACACAAAGCAGTCCCTGTGGTGGGCCAGCCTGCTTGCTGCAGAGGGATGCTGGTCTGGGAGGATTTAGGGGATTTAGGGGTGCCTAGGGGCTGGAGGCACAACCAAGGGGCAGGGGAAACCTGCATGGAAAATGCAGGAAAAAAGCATGGAAACGTGGCTGCCTCGAGGAGGCTGATCTAGAAAATGCCATTATGCTTTTATGCTGGCAGCATGGCTTGTATGTGCCGAGAGCAGCCCCGTGCCTCTCTCCTGTATTTACCCCTCTATTTACCATGCCACCGTAATCCCCAGGTGATAGATAATGTGCAGGATGTGGTTTGCCATGGAAACAGAGCCCTGGTTCTTTACATTTTTAAAAAGATTAATATTTCTTAGCTTGGTTTCATTATTCTGATATTAAACCCCATCGGTTACGTGGCATTTCACAGCCCTCTCCCTTTTGGGCACCAGCTCTCCTGCAGGCAGGAGCCAGAGCCGCAGGGACAGCACCTGGGGGCACCTTGGCCACAGGCTCCGCTCTCCGCAGCCCCCCTGGCTGCACCGCGGGGCTGTGACACGTCGGTGTGACTGGCACGGCTCTCGGGGAGGAGAAATGGAGCCGCTGCTCCAGCCCCACAGGCGTCTGTGCCCGGTTTTGCTCTGCCCTGCATCCCGGCTCCGGAGGTGCAGAGAGCATCTCAAAGCCCCTTAAATGCCAGAGCATCTCACCCCTGGCAAAGGAGACACGCTGGATTTTAATGTTGTCCTCTATCTCCTTGAAAAATATTTGAATTTTCAATGGACTGGGGGCAGAGTTATATTTCCTTATCCTATTGAAGGGCACAGGTTTGGGGAAAATAACTGGTATTCCTTGCTAGGAAGTGCAGCAGCTTTTTTTTCACCAAGGGACTTCCCAAATGCCAACGCTGATGGAGGGGCAGGTGTTTGCACAGGAGCCCCAGGTGTGCACACAGACAGGTGTAACACCCTCTGCTCAGGTTAAGGAGGATCTCTCATGCTGGAAATGCCTGGAAATTTAGTTCCTTAAATGCAAAGAAATAAGAAAAACAGCTGTCTTTTAAACCTCATAAATCTGTACAATGAAATGTTTGGGCAAAAACATATTTTGTTGTTTTTGCTGTCAGAAACAAAGAATTAAGGGCCATGTGACTCAGTAATTGCTGTGGACTTTTTTTCTGACAATAAACATTAAACTTAAAACTGTATTAAAATCATTTGACAATTTTTATGCTTTAACAGCTGAGAGTGAATAATGTTTTTTGCATATAAAACACTTTCTCTTGTCAGCCTATAAAACTGTCAGAAATAAATTCATCAAAAAAGATTATATAATTAAAAGTCACTACTTTTCTTTCTCTAGTTTAGTTGGAATTATTTGTTTGTCACTTTTTCAGGACTAAATTACGGCATTCAGAGACAACTTCCTTTGTTCAGACTATTGTGAAACGTATGACTTACAAAAGGAGCCCAACTTTCTCCCCTAATGTATCAATTCAATATCACTTCTTAGAAAATACTTTCAGATAGTTCTGTTTCTGAAAAAACATTTTATTCACACGATTTTATTCTGCAGAGGAGCAGGACCAGTAATGGAAAGCTTCCAAATGTAGAAATATTTTTTTTATTATTATTGAGCTGCATATAATTTATGGAAAATTGCTGAATTAATTTTTTAGCAAAGTGAACCATTAACACTCCAAATTTCAAATTCTTTCTTTCAGTGAGAGCCACAGAGGTGTTTCAAGCCGAGGGAGCAAGGCTGGTTTTTATGTGGCAGTGACCAGGAGAGGCTGGTGGGCCCTGTGGCCGAGCTGGGTGTGTGATGTGGGGGCACTGCCAGGGCTGGGGAGTGTCCGTGGTGCCCCACGGAAGGGTGTCCTGGGGGCTTTGCAGAGGGAAGCCCTCCCAGAGCATCCTTGGCACTGACCCCCACAGAGGGTCGGGAACACCTTTACCTGCCACCAGTCCCACCTTGGGAGAGCTGACCTCTTTTGGGGACAAGGGGGGAGCCCCTCCCTGCAGGAAGGAGTGTTTGGGCAGCCAGACTCTGCACACCGGCTGTCTTGGCTCCTCATGATGAGAAGCTGTGAGCTTGTCAGAGCTGGGTGGGTTTGGGGTGACTGGGTTTTCAAGGCTGGAGGCTAATAATGGCTTATTGATCTGTTGTTAAGTTATTGGAGCCTTAATGGAGGCAATAAACTAATAGTGCCCGTTGCTGTCATGTGGCTGGATCAGCTGGAAACCTCCCTGGCACACAAAAGGAGGCTGGTGGTGGTCCCCTCCGTGGTGACCCCAGGGCCAGGGAGCATTTTGTCTTGGGGCAGCAAAGGTGCTGCTGTGAGTGGGAGCAGAAGGCTAAAGGGGTGCTGAGCACTGGGCTGGGGTTTGCTGGCTTGGTGCTGTTTTTCTGATCTGATAAATCATGAAATCCAGCATTATTGTGAGTGATGATTTAATAAATGGAGTGGGGGAGTGGAGAGAGGGGGGTTCATGCTGGGATGCACCGTGACTGCTGCTTCCCCCAGTCTGGACAGCTCCTCCTTGCCCAGGAGCTGAGGCAAGGCTGAGCTGCTGAGGTATTATCTCTTGGTATGGTAATTATTATTTGTGATTAATCCTGCCCATGCTGAAGAGCTGTGCAAGCCTTTTTCAGAGGGTTCATCTTCATGTTAGCTTCTGCTATTTGTGCGTAATGCAAATTGACGTGAGCTGCTGCTGAGGGGAGGCAGACAGAGGAGTCTGTGCCACAGAGGTTCCCCATGACAGCCTGAAATGACAAGGAATGTCCTGGCAGGAGCCAAACCCCGCCAGGCTGGGGGTCAGGGTGTGTTCAGGGGTTATGGGGCTCTCAGGGTGCTGACCTGTGATCTGGGTGAAGGAATCTCCAGCTTTCCTTTCCTCCCCTTCACCCTCCTGCCCACCCAGGGCTGGCACTCCAGGAGCAGCACAAGTACCGTGGGCACTGCCCTGCTGGGCTGCCCAGCAGCCTGAGAAACTGCCAGCCACAGCTCCAGGGCTTGGCCCAGGACTGGCAGCTTCTACCTTGCCACCCTGCATGATCAGCCAGGAAATTCTTCTGCTGGCAAAACATATTTATTTGTGGAAAGCTGGAAAAACCTGGGAAAATTGCTGGACCCCTAGTAGCTCTACAGCCATCATTTAAGCAAGTTCATGCTCCATTAAAACCAGTTATTTAATACAATAATCATTCAATTAAAAACCTCTTGAAGCGCCTGCCAAAGCCTATTTGTATCAATACAATATTTTAATTGTAAATAGCGAAGTATGGTCCTGCCAACTGTGATTGTCAAGGAAATGTTACCAAAATGAGTGCTCAGTCTCAGTGAGGCTCTGGCAACAGAGCAAGACTTGGGCAGGAGCTGGGAGCAGCTGCCCTGGACAAGGAGCACCCTTCCAGAGCCCCTGGTGCACCCAAGAGCAGCCCTTGGGCAGGGCAGCCTGGTCCCCAGCCCTCTGCCTCCTCTGCTGCGGGCAGGGGAGTGCCAAGGGTCAAAACAACTGTGCTTTGAGACTTAGGAGGAGGGAAGAAGGGAGAATCTGTGCAAATCTCTGCTGTAGGGCTCTCTGCATGGTGGCTCTGCCTCTGGTCCCCGTGGCACCGAGCACAGGCTCAGCTGGTGCAGGAGTTTGGTGCAGCAGGGCAGAAAAGCTGGAAGCCCAGTGTGGGGTCCCTGCTGCCATGTTCCTGGTCCCACACCCTGCATTTTGTCTCGTTGCATAGGTGCCATCACATAAATATTCCAGTCACTATCGCTTACTGTCAGACCCAATTTAGAAAAGTACCTGTCTGTTACAAATATTTTATAGTACTTGAATATGCAATTTATGTAACATGCCCAGCAAAAGAAATCCATTATACAGTTTTGTCTGATTGAAATTCTGGCATCGTAACAGTAGGAAAAAATTAAATTATTCTAGAAAGTTGCAGTCCATTATGAAGACCTAACTGCTCTTCTCTGTAAAAGCTGCTGCTGCCTCAGTGGTGCCAGCACTGTGATATGAGCACTGCGTGCCCTGGCTTCATTCCCACATTGCCCAAGGAAAACTGGGCTTCCCTGAGCAGACAGGCATTTTGCTCCTTCCCATGGCTGCTCCCCGCAGCCCCTCAGCCCAGGGGCTGGCCAGGGGCTGGCTCTGCTGCAGCAGGAAAATGGGGTTCACAGCACTTGGGGCCGAGCTCCATCGTCTGGGTGCATGGGGTTCTCCCTCCTCTGCCCTTCCCACTGATCCTGGCTCTCCAATAGCCACTGCCTGTGGGCAGCTTCTCTTTCCTCTCTGGGGTTTGCATGGCCTGGGCCAGTTTCCCTCTGCACTTTCAGAGGCACTGGGACTTGCACAGGGAGGAGGAAGGTCCCAGCAGGGTGGTTACCCCGAGTTCTGGGGTGTTCGGGGCATCAGTGAGCCCAGGGCAGGGCACAGCTGCTTCTCACTCCCCGGCTGAGCATCCTGCTGCCACAGTTCTGCAGGGCAAGAGGAAGGAGCTTATTCCTCTGCCACCTTTTCTGTATTCCAAGCAGCTGGAATCGGGGACAGCTCATGGTTCTGCTATTCTGGCACCAGCTGCCATTGAATTCCCATTACTTGTGTCTCTGGCGTCGGCTTCATTTACATTTTGCAAAGTTGCCTCTCTTTTACCTTGCACTGATTAGGTCTGTCTGAAGTAAATTACTGAGTTCATTGATCTGAACAGTTTTATTTCAGTTGGGGTGAAGCACACCCAGTGAGTGGCCTTGGCAGTAGCCCCATGTCCACAGCCCCTCCCTCTGAACACAGCCCCACAGCCGTGGCCTGGAGCGTCTCCTCAGCCAGTGCTGTACAAAGGTATTTGAAACTGATGTCCACTCCTGCAGTGAAACATGTCTTCAAGTGTGTTTTGGGAGGAAAAACCAGGTCAGACTAGAGCGGAGAGTATTTATTTCCTCTGGGACTTTGTGTGTTACTTGTGGTATATTTTATGGATAGAGTCGGCCCCATATGTCTTGGGGAAGGCGTTTGGCTCAGCAATGTGTTAACAGTTAGTGTGCTAAGGAGCCCTTGTTTGGGTACTTTAGTTTTGACATTTAAATGCATTTTTCAAATACAGTGAGATGAATGTGATGTCACCGGGGAGTCACGAAGGACTCTCAAGCATAAAAGCAGACGGTTGGGTTTTAATCTTTAACAGAGCACTGGCCTCTTATCCCTGAAGGTCCCTCAGCAGAAGCTGTGTTGGGCTTTAGGTACCCACAATATCAGGTTCTTTATCCACTTATGACAGTCTATGTGAGAGAAAAATATGTGTAATGCAAAAGTGATATTCAATGCCACTCAGACCTTATTTTGTTTGACCATGGGAAATCTAGAGGCTAAAGATCTTTGTGGGCTTTGGCAACAGGCACTGGGTCAGACACAAATGGGTCTCGACTCAAGCGTTTATTTTTATTGGTGTATGACTTCTGCAGAATGTGAGGATTTTATGGTTTGACTCTGCAAAACATGAACTGGTAGAACAGGAGCACCCAAGAAGGGAAGCGGTGAGGAAGCGGTGCCATGGATAACAGTGCAGGGATGGAGATCCCGGGCTGGAAACAACAGGAAGGGGTTTAGGACAGGTGTTTCTCTGACTGCTCAAGCACTGAGCTGCAGCAGCCCCAGAGCTGAGAGCTCCCTGGAGCTGGTCCTGCTGAGCCTCGGAGCAGTGCCCACTCCCCGGACACGTGGTTCTGTACTTCACACGCTCCACAGCACCGTGATTTCACTTTCTTTACATTGACACTCCTCCCGCTCTGGAAACATCTGTAGCCTGTGGTTTTCACAGGGTTTTATCTTTGGGGAAAGATTGCAGATAAACACGAACAAGCTTTTAATTATAAGATGCTGATTGTTGGTTTGCACAGCAATATTTATTCAGTAAATTGCTAATTAATGCAAAGAAAGCTCCATGTGACATCAAATATTTGCTTCCATTTACACTACAGAATTTTATTTTTCACAATGATGACAGTAAATGAGATTTTTGAGGATAGACAGGATAAAGAATCAGAGAATTGTTTAGGTTGGAAGAGCCCTCTGAGAGGATCAAGTCCAACCACTGACCCAGTGCTGCCAAGGCCAGCACTAACCCACGTCCCCAAGTGCCACATCTACACATTTGTTCAATCATTCCTGGGACAGTGACCCCACCACTGCCCTGGGCAGCCTTTGGTAAATATTCAGGAGTAAGAAATTTCTGTTAGAAGAGCCCTTTCCAGCAGCTGTGTTTGATAGTGACAAAAGACACAAAGTAGTCCCAAAGTGTGTGAGAAATTCAACGCCAGCAGCACAGCCAGAAGTTTCACAGGTTTCTCTGACCTTGCTGAGGTGACCTGTAGCTGCCCTGTTGATATGGAGTAATTTATAGACGTAATGAAACAGCTGGATTTATGCCCTGATCATAGGAGAGAAATGCTACTACGTAAAATTGGAAGTACCTTTTGCAGTATATAGCTAAATCTTTAATTTTTATAGCAGCTAAGAGAAAAATAAGCTTGCATACAGTACACATGGCATAAACTGACTGTAAATCCTGGCCCTGTGGAGAGAACCAGCAAGAGGCTGCAGATTCCCCCTCCAGACTGCTGGCAGAGGTGCCAGAGCTCTTGAGTCAAAGCTGGAGCCACCAGGTTTCTCCTGGTTTTCCTTACCCACCTAGAAAGAAGGAAAAATGGGAAACAGACCCTTGCTTTGGGATCAGCCTGGCTAAGCAGGAGCCTTTGGATCCCTGAGGCTCTGTAGAATGTTTCTCTCTCTCTTGTTTAGAATAAGCTGCAAATGAAAATGTCCATTTTCAAACTAAGTCCAGTTTAACCATCAAAAAAAAATTAAACCTTTTCAGTGCTTAACTACATTTTAAAGCAGAAAATTATTCACTAAGATCAGGTCTTCCTCACCAATGTCAATCCCTCTGACTCATCAGTAAATTCCTTATTTGTTGAAGGAATTAGCTCAATAAATTTCCATGCCATCTGGCTGGCTACTCATCCTCACTACAGCCTGAGCCTAGCAGCAGGGAAAGATCCAACTGCTTTCAAGTGGCTTCAGGACTGGGGACTGGGCTGTAGTGACTTGTGAGGATTGTGTAAGATGTGAAACACTTCACAAAAAATCGAAATAACTTTCACATCCCAAAAGAGCTGCTGAGCGAGTGTGAAGAATTGGATGAGGAAAGGGAAAAATGGAAAATAATTCAAAATATGGTGTATGTTTCAAAGGGATTTGGGTTATTTTCTTATTTTCTTCTCTGCAGTTCTCCCTGATTCTTGGCTATTGCAATGAGCAGCTGCCAGGCTCCATCCCCCAGGCCCCTCCAGTGCCACTGTGAGTGCCAGCCTCAGCTGCCATGGAGCTGTCCCTGCCGTGCTGGGGGTGAACCAAACCGGTGCTGAGCCTTTGGCTTCAGGGAAGCACTTCCCAAGGAAATTCAAGAAACACTTGGAATGCCTCTGTCTATTAAAGAGTGACATTTAGTGTTGTACTTTGAAATATGTTTGAAGTACCACACAGCATAAAGGCCCTAAGGGGACCCATGAGCCAAATGAGATTTCCATGTCAGCACCAGTCACGACCTTTCCTTTACTGCATCTACTTAAATACAGAAAACACGTTTTTGTTGTAAAGCCAAGTCAAAACAGGGATTCAGAGTAAAATGAAATATATACTTAGGGCTGCCCTCGGGGACCTTTTTAATGGTTTCATATAAAACAATATTCTGTTTACAGTAAGATATCTCTCAGCTGAGCACACCCTGCGCTTGGCACTCATTCCCAGGGGTCAGCAGGACCGGCTGTGGGGGTCACTCCTGCAGGAGGGTCAGCGGGGCGGGCAGCTCTGCCCCGGGGGCTGGGCAGGGTCTCCGTGCGATGCCACCCCCCAGCGGGACGGGCAGCTCTGCCCCGGGGGCTGGGCAGGGTCTCCGTGCGATGCCACCCCCCAGCGGGACGGGCACGGTGTCCGGCTGCAGGCAGGACGGTGCAGTTCCACCTGGGGCACGGTGTCCGGCTGCAGGCAGGACGGTGCAGTTCCACCTGGGCTCGCGGGAAACCTCTGCAGACCCAAAGAGGGAGGTTGCCCGCCGCCCATCCCGCTGCCCCGGGGGCTCTGTGGGCGGCTTAGGCTTCACAGCATCCTCGGGGCTGGTCCCTGCCTGGGGGCTGTTCACCACCCCCGTACCTGCGGCGATCTCTGCTGCTCAGGTTGATGCCCCAGAGCCGTGTTTGGGGCGAGCCGTGAGCGCAGGGCAGCAGCCAGGCCCTCCCTCTCACCAACTCGTGCGAACAAAGCGCTAATTGTGAAATGTTTGAGCTTGGTATCCATAAAATTACTTAGTAAGCATTTTGCCTGAGGCACAAAAGACTGGCACAAAGTCTGTTCCAGGCCATTGAATTCCTGTCAAAAGCAATCCCCCCCCATTAATTACCGTGTGACAGGTGCGGGCGCCAAGCGCAGGGCCCCGGCCAGCGGCTCCTCCGTGGGCAGCTCGGCGAGCCCAGCCTGGCAGCCGGCGGCACCGGGGCCGTGCCGAACCGGGACCTCGGCGTGGGGAAGGCTCCGGGGGTGAACAGCGGGCGGCTGCCTGCGGAGCAGCGCTGCGCTTTCGCCTTGGGACAAACCTGCGCGTCCCCGGGGCCGGGGGCCGGGAGGGGACAGCAGGCGAATTTCTGCACGCAGAAGTCAACGCCAGGTACAGAAAGAGCAGCCAGGTGTTGTAGCTTTTGCTGCAGTTGCAGCGGTTGCTGCCGCCAGCCCCAGCATCAGGAACTCCGGGAGCTGCCGGAAATGTTTGTGGGGCCTCCCAAGTAAAAAGCACTTTCAAAGAGTGACTCTTTGTCAAAAAACTTGTACCTGCGATGCATTATTCACCATTAACTTGCTTAGAAAAGAAGTCATCCGGGCAAAGAGCAGTGGCACTGTGTCAGGAGCCTGTGGCACACGATGAGGGGCAGTGGGGGCACCTGCCTGCCAGCAGCCTCTGCCCAGCCTCTTTGGGGGAGCACAGCTCAGCAGAGAAGCCTAAAATCAGACTTCTAAATTCATTTTGATGATATCTGTAAGAGTCTGGTGTTCAAACATGCTTCCCATTCCCCAGACTCTCCCGGAGTGCATTGGGGTGTTAACAGGGAGCCTCAGCTGTGAGAAGAGGAATGAGCAGCGAGGTTGGGAGCTGTCTGAGTTCCCAGTGTTGTCCCTGCAGACACCAGTTCCAGCTCCCTGGACTTAACCCTCTCAGGAACTGCCTGGAAAACCAGGGGTTTTACTGTGATGTTCAAACCAAAAGTTCCCTGTTTGGATGTGTCCCTCCTGCTAGTGATGCTTCCATGCCTACGTCCTGCCAACCTCTGTAATCCACTGACCACCACCCTCTCTGCAGACATTCACAGCTGCTCTGAAACCAGCCAGGTAGAGGTGGGGGTGTTGTGAAAGGTGATGAAGTTCAGTAAATGATGCATTTAGCTATACAGAGTTTATACATCATGAATGATTTATTTGTTTATAAATACTCCAAACTTCACATGCATATTCTTCTGGTTGTTTAGTTTCTTGTAATTTATTGGTTCATTATTATTTAATATGCAAGTTATGTCACCCAAGAAGTTAAAAAATATGCATTTTCCACCTGCTTTGTTGACACTGTTGGAAGAGCAGAAGGAGCAGGGTCTCCAGGAGGGTCCAGGCAGTCCAGGGTTTCTCTGGTGGGATGGCACAGAACGTGCCATGGGGATTCCAAGTGCTCCTGTTCTGGCAGCAAGAGAACATGCTGGGGGCAGGAATGGCTATGGTGAGGTTCATGTGCTTCCATTTCCTGGTATACCTTTGCTTTATGTCTGCCTAGAAATATCAGGAGAAACTCAGAATCATCTGAGCATGAGGCAGGTGGCAAAACCAGTACAGTAAGTGGCCTGGACAGGAAGGTGGAGGGGACAAGGCTGAGCTCAGATCCTGTGCCCCCCAGGCCAGTGTCCTTGCCAGCACTGCTGGGACAGGACTGTCCTGCCATCACGGCTGAAGCCATGTGGAAAGGAACTGACACTGGCAATTCTTTCATGTACTGTTAGTGAACAGCCATCAGAAGACATTGACACTAACTGTGGGCCTTTTAAGAGTGTAATGTATTAGCAACTTGTCTCCTTGAAAGCTAATGACAAATGCCTTGTTTAAGAGGAAGATCAAAACATCAAGAAAAATTAGATTAAATGGTTATGAAACTCCCAGTGGAGGACGCATTTCTCAGAAGTATTCCCTGTTGAACCTTGGAAATCTGTAATTATTTCCCCTGCTTACTGCATTAGGGCTGGGAAGTGTTTGCATTGCTCCAGCACAGAACTGTTTGCTCGGGGTGCAGCACGGCGAGGCCTGGCCTGGAGAGGTGGTGCTGGCAGTGGCTGCCCGTGCCAGGGGAGCAGTGGCAGGGACACACCAGGTGGGTGGCAGCCACCTGTGGGACGGGGCAGGAGCGGGCACACCGTGGCACTTCGGGACCATACAGCCAGGAAAAGGGTTTCCAGTAAATACCAAATTGAAGATGGCAAGGACTCATTTGGCTGGGGCTGGCTGGTAGCCAACCTGCTCACATGTAGGGCTGCCCAGATTTCTGGTGGCCATGGTGCAGCACGTGAATCCAGAGCAGCATTTTTAGCATCCTTTCTGGGCAGAAATGTGCCCAGGGCTGCCAAAGACTTTATTTCAAAGCAGGAGGAGCATGAGCAAAGTTTCTTGGAAGTTCTCCTTTGCTAGAGCAAATACAATTGAAATGGTACATTCCAACTCCCACCCAAAGAACGTAATTTACATGTTTTTAATGAATTTCCCTATTAACACATGGACATCAGACCCCACTGGCAGTAAGTAGTGTGCAATTACGAGTTCCTGACCAAACCGAGAAGGAGTGACCATTCATCTTTTCAGCTACAAATTATTTTAATATCTAAGTGAATGAATGTTTTCCTTCTAGTTTTTGGTGAAGTAAGATTTGTAGTTTTTTGCTGCAAGTAACTACTGTAGCCATGTATTTGAACACTGAGCTCCTGCACTTTGGTGGTGAAATGGGACATGAAGTCCTTTCCTGTGCAGTGGAGGTCTGGGATGGGGAGCTGTCTTGGCGAGCACTGCTGGTCTGCTCTGGGATGGAGAGCTCTGCACTGGCTGGTGTGTTTGTAATCAAAGTCAGCTGAATTAGGCTCTTTCTCTCCTATTTCTATATACCAATTTGAAGAGCTCAGATGAAAAGTGTTGCATTACACCAGCACCAATAAGTCACACTATCTGTGTTGTGACATACAGAATGTTATTAATTGTCAATCACAAACCACCAGGCTTGTCAAGATGTTCTCTTCTGAACAGGCTGCTTTAGACCTGAAGTGATTTTTAATCAAATGTTAATAACACAGCATCTGTCAGTGGACCATTGGCATCATACAATAATAAAAAGTTAACATATGACATGGCAAATTCTAATGTTTTCATTTTTACTTCTTTCCAATTATCTGTGGAATTTCTGCCAGAGTGAGAAGTGCGCTGACATTATTACATGCAAAACACACTGCTGAAAGATGAACATGTCTATTAAAGCCTGCGCTCCCCACCCATCACGCCAGCTCCCAAAAGCACCTTCTCTCTCTGCTCCAAGGGCTGCTGCCAGAGCGTGCCCGCCCCGGGGCAGGGTCCCAGTCACGGCCCGAGGAGCAGCGAGCAGGGCTCCCTGCCTGCCCCCTGCAAGCGTGGGCGTCCTGGCACAGGTCCCTCCTGGCCCTGGCAGCCCCCAGCAAGCCTGCGGGGAGAGCAGCAGGGCTCTCCCTGCCCACGGTGCCTGGGATTTGGGCGAACACATCACCTGTGTTCACCCCGACCACGGGGTGGGTGTGCGGGCAGGGCTGGTGTGGGGCTCAGCCTTTCCCTGCCCACAGCACCGAGCGAGCAGGAGCCGGGGCAGGAGGGTTCCACCTCTGTCCTGCTGCCCAGCTCACCCCTGGCAGCGTGGCAGCGGTGCCAGCACAGGCCTGGGAAGGGCTGTGCCTCCCAAACGCTGATAAAGCACCAGGGATTGCTGCCCTCATCAGCACCCTCGCCCCAGCCCTGGCACCGCGGGCAGGAGGATGGGGGCACCGAACGTCCGGCCCGTGGGAGAGGTTGGCGTGTGGGGGGAAATGCCCCTCAGCAGGACTGGGCAGAGGTGCAGGATGGAGGTCCTGGGGCGCAGGGCTGGGAGCCCCTGGCTGCCCACAGAGCCCAGCAGCTGCCATGGAGGGGGTGCCCGGGGCTGGGCCGGCCCTCGCCCGGCCGCGGCCACATCCTTGTGGGGCACGCAGAGTCGCAGGAGCTTTGAAATCTTAACAAGAGAGCTCAGTGCAGCGCGAGCATGATTGTTATTAATGGTTTGTGTTACAGGATAAGCGGTGCATAACAGATCTGCTGCAATATCAAGTATTCCATCAGAAATTCATCATTTTGAGGACTTTGTCAAAAGTAGGCTGTGTATGCAGTGTATACAAATCTGCAGGAGCATAAAGCGATATGGAAGTTCCAAGCACCTGTATATTTAAAATACACTCAATTTCCTTTCCTAAATGCATTGTTTTCACTTGAATACTTCATAGCATTCAATGGATTGCAGTTGCTTTGTCTATAGATTCAATTTGTGTCTCTGGACAGAGTTTGAATGGATTTATTATATTGAAATGCAATTTTGCAGACATAACCTTATATCTGACCCGTCATTACTTATAATGCTAAACTTTGATATGTTAATTCTGCCTTATGTTTTTATATATTTTACGACACTTGGCTTAAACATTTTTAATCTACATATTGGTTTATGTCCACCTAAATTATTGTTGCTTCCGGGGACAATGTGCACACAAGATCTGGCAATTCATTATGCTGGCCCCGCTTAAATGAATTTCAAAAATTTAATAAAGTTCTCCCCCTCCTTCCATTGTGTTCAAAAGCTCCAGCATAAACACCAGTCCAGTGTTATCAAATCACAGCGAAGAATAAGGTTAACCTCCAAGAGCCCAGCCATGCCGCAGACCCCGAGGAGTGTCGCCTGTGATTATCGCCGCTCTCTAAGGCTCCCCGCGCCCGCTCGGCTGCTCCGGGAGAGGAACGGATCTGCTCCGGGAGAGGAACCGATCTGCTCCGGGAGAGGAACGGATCTGCTCCGGGAGAGGAACCGATCTGCTCCGGGAGAGGAACCGATCCGCTCCGGGAGAGGAACCGATCCGCTCCGGGAGAGCAACCGATCTGCTCCGGNCCGGGAGAGGACCCGATCTGCTCCGCGAGCGGAACCGATCTGCTCCGGGAGAGCCACCGATCTGCTCCGGGAGCGGCCGCGCTGCGCTGTCCCTGCGCCGGTGTCACCCCGGTCTCACCCCGGTGTCTCCCCGGTGTCACCCCGGTGTCAATGCGGTCTCACCCCGGTGTCAATGCGGTCTCACCCCGGTGTCACCCCAGTCTCACCCCGGTGTCAATGCGGTCTCANGCCACCAGCGGGGGCCGCGGCAGGAAGGGCAGGGCCGGCGGCAGTCCCCAGCCCTCCGCCACCGCGGGGGCAGCGCCGGCCGCGCTCTGTGCCGTGCCCGGGCCGGGGGCGCGGGGAGGATCCGCAGCCTGTGGCGCTGCAGGGAGCGCTGCAGGGCGCCCCTCTGTCCCTGCCGGCCCTGCAGCCGGCCGGTTTGGAACAGGACAGCGCCGAGGGTGGCTGGGCGGGCTCAGCACCGGTCCCGCTGCAGGGACACCCGGCAGAGCCCGGAACGCCCGTCCCGGCTGTGCCCGTCCCCTGCCCGGCGTGTGGCTCCATCCCTTGGCCTTTTTCCTGCCACAATGTCATGAATTTTTCATCCTTGATGAACTTCAAAGTCTTTTAATGACTCTTCATGAAAAAACAGAGGGGCCAAAAGTTGAGCAAAGGGAGATGATTAAAGGACCTTATTAAAAGCAACCTTGTAGAATTCTCCACATGAAAGAGAGCGCCATTATGAGGGCTTATCCTTATAAATGACACTTCGCTTTTGCGAACATGCCGAAACCTGATTAGAGTGACAAGCACTGAGTGATACTGCAAACCTGTTAATAACATGAAAATTAGAAGAGGCTCATGCAAAGAAGGGAGATTAATTTAGCCCGAGTACATCTCGCGCAAATTGCAAAGTTGTGAATATGTTCTCAGATAATGAGCCTTCGCAGTCATCAGCTCACTTGTCATTTTCTGTAATTAATGTTAAGGAAGACTCCTTCCTGATGGTTCGTATTACTCATATACCAAGAAAATTTCTTCAGAGAAATAATTTACATTTATTATCATCGGTCTGTTTGTGTGGTTTATTTCGCTGCGGAGTAATTTATTGCAGCACCGTTTCACTTGCCTTGATTAGTCGCTCGTCAGCCTGAAATGTAATTTTTTTTTCCTGATGGCAACGTCTGAAAATTGACAGTGGTGCAATACTCTTTTTAATCTGAGGATGTGTTTTCTTAACTTGAATAAACTTTTGGGCTGGAAGTTGAATCTACTTCACAAGTTGAATTACTGTTAGAAACTCAAAGCGTTTTGCTCGTTTAGGTGCCTGGGCTGCGCACTGCTGCCCTCACCACCTCTGCTGTGGGTGCTCAGCTCTGTGAACATGCTGTTGACAAAGTACTTGGCTCCAAGAACAAGCTTGTTATGGGTCTGCAGAAGTGTTTAATGTGCTCCTTACCTGGTCTCTCAGACGTCGGTTTGAATCTGAAGCCAACAAAAGCCTTCTCAAATCTTATAATTGTTTTCCCTGGATTTCAAGTTTATTTTTTATTTCTTCTATTATGAACTTCTTATTTGTTCCTTGTCTTAAGACAAAAAGCAGTTTAGTTGTCCCAGAGAAGCAGCAGTTAAATTTTGCATGTGTCCTCTTGACCTGCCTCAGCAGTTCCCCTTTGGCAGCAGCCACTTCTACATCTGAGCAGTAAAACTGGGAACTCTTTTTCCTCCCAAACATTGCAAACACAGAAGCAGTTAAAGTGAATTACTGACCTCTGAGCTGCAAATGAACCAAACGTTACTGATTAGCGTTTTTAGGCAGAGATAATGATTTTTTTTATTGGAGGCCTTCATTCCCAACAAGCTTCACGGAACACTCTGTAGGCAGCGACTGCCTGTGCCAGTTAATGGTAATCCATATTTATAAAACTATAGTCCATCAAAGTGGGATGAATATTTTAAAAGCCATGGACAAATCAAATTGTCTTTGTCAAATTGCACACTCTCCACATCAAATGTATTTTATGATTCTTCCTTGTACATGAGCCAATGGGATCCCTGCACCAGCTGAAAGCTGCCTGCCTAATTTTTGCTTCTGTAAACAGACAAGTCTCTGCTGTTTTAAAGAACTCAATGAGCTGTGGAGATTGACATTTAAGCCATAAAATTGTACTTTATTTGATGAAGTTAACAAATAATGTATGAAGTAGATTTATTTGATGTCTCTGTGAGTACTAGCTGGTTCATTCTTATAGGAACAAATTGACTATTTTTGAAGGATTTTAAAGTTGTGGGCAGCACACTGGGGAGGGGAGCCTGGGCTGCCTGGGAGGATGACTCAGAGAAGGATGAGCTCAGGGGCCCTGGCTGCTGGCAGAGCTGTGCCATGCAGTACCACCACGCTGCCATGGAGAGGAACAAGCCCAGGCAGGGTCCCAGAGGAGATGCTGGGTCCCCACGGAGGGGTCTGGCCCCGCTCCTCAGCAGCACTTCAGGAGTGTCTGTTGTCTTTTGCCAGAGAAACACTCCAAGCAGGTTCACCATACATGGTGCTATGTGGGACTTGTATCTGCCGTTACATTTTTGAAACCCCACCTAATGGCAAACATTAAAAAACTTAGAAAGATTCTGAGAAACATTTGTGAACCACTGCACTTTGCTGACATCAGTGTGCTGAGTGCCCACGTGGCTCTGTGAGATGGGATGTCCCCTCTGCCAGCAGTCAGGAACAAACAAGGGTCTTTGTGGTGGGTGCCAGCAAGGGAGAGCTGGGGAGGTTGGTCCCCAGCCCACTGCCTTCATCTGCATCAGAACAGCAACGCCGAGAGCAGCCACAAATCCTGCTGCAGACAGAGGTGAGTGCTGAGCCAGGGTAACAAATCATGGAGGGAGCAGAGAGGTAAAGCAGGAGCGCACGAGGGGCAACACGGTGATGAGATCCTGGAAGTGATCGTATTGGAAATGTCATCCCAGGAAATAAAATGCTGGCATCGAGGCAGGCCTCACCTCTTCTGTCTGAATTTAACAGCAAAAAGTTTTGCCACATCTATCTTGTGATGTCAGAGAGACAGGCTGATAGTGCGGAGACAGCTGAGACAGCATGAGGGTTAGCAGACAAATAAATTTGAGAATCATCTGCATAGAAATGGAAAGCTACTCCACGCTGATGAATAATATAACCCAGTGGCAGCATATAAACACAAAATAACAACGGGCCCAATATAGAGCCCTGGGGAACCTTGGAAACAACTTCACTAATGGAAGATGAAAAATCACCCATCGAAACAAAATGCTGTCTATTTGATAAATAAGATTTGAACCGACTGAGAGCAGCATCAGATAAGCCAAGCAAGCTGCTCACATGAGGATCCGAGGGGATACCTTGAGCAGCAGCATCAAGTGACAAAGACCCAGCAGTGTGAGAACAGATCCCAAATCAGGAGTAAAATATGAGTCTTTTGGGGTCCATCTTGCTGAACTGGGCTGTCCCAGCTGGGTTTGTCTGCTTCCCACTCAGCCAGCCTTGCCAGGCTGCAGAAAGGGAATCTGGTGTGGGTTACACCAGCAGCAGGAGCCAGAGCCCCTCTGCCCAGGGGCTCCAACTGCCGTGGGCATGGGGATGTCCCCTGCTGCTCCAGGGAGCACCACGACCGTGGGAGCACTGCTGGACTTCCAGAGTCAGGAGTCACCGAGGGACCTGGAGCTCGGCCAGCCCGTGGTGCCAGCGCCCGACAGCCAGGGGGAATGTCCCTGTGTCACGGGGGCCTCTGCTCCTCACCAGCCTGGCCATTCCTACAGGAAAAATGTGTGCTGATCAGCAATCTCTCCTTGCTCATTTGTCTTCTGAATTTGCACTTGCTCTCTCCAATTTTGTGTCAACGCAAAATAATACGGAACACAGGTGGGAGCCCTCGAACTGCAAAAGCAGCAGGTGAAGTGCTCTAGGAAGCCTTTGCAGGCACGTTGTGAGCAGCGATGCAGAGGATGCCACTGCATGCCTGCAGCATTCTGGGGAACCACGGAGGAGAAAAGAGAATGAGGCACCCCGAGCTCCCAGTTCCTGCTGCCGGGGAGGGTCTGACAGCCCTTGGCTTCCTGGTGCTGCCCCACCTGCCACTTCTGTCCCAGCCCCTGTCCAGCAGTTCATGCCTGCCACAACTTTGGGGTTTTTTTAGTGTTTGCTGTAAAAAATGAGAGTTGCAAATTTAAAGAAGAAAAAAATGTCCAAATGAATCCAACCCTTGGGTTCTCTACTGTATCCTCAGTCCAGAGAAGTGGACTGTGTAAAAACATGTACATTGTTTGTAAATATATTAATAATCCTGTCATCTGCACTAACACTGGCCATTGGTTTTTAACAAATTGACACCTTTTTAGCTGAAAGAAATACTTATTAGTTTTCATTTTGATGGCTTTTCCTGGAATAACTATAAATTATGTTTATTTCACATAATTCCTCCTGTCAGTAGTCATAAATAACTGTTTCCTATGGAGATTGTGATTCTGGCCTGGCTATGTGTGTACCTTAAACCCAGCATGGCAGCAACAAGGGTCAATGAATTGCCCAAGTTTCCACTGATGCATCTTTCTAATTTAAAGAGTCACTAAAAATGTATTTACCTCAGTCATCCTATCTTGGCTTTTACCAGTTTAAGTACCAGCGTCTCTATTGTATCAGTCCCTTTTATGCAGCATTTTTCATGCAGTGTATCTCACAGCACTTTACAGGGCAATTAATTACCTGGAGGAGAGTGACGGCCGTTCTGCAGGCAGCAGCACTCCCCCTGCCCGCTGTCATTTCATTTGTGCCGCTATTAATGGGGCAGAGGGGCTGGGAGAGGTGCTGGCACGGCTGCTCTGTCCCCACTGCTCCGGGGCGAGGACAGGTGTCCCAGCTCTGAGGAGGGGGCTCAGCCCTCGGTGCGGCAGGGGGGCTGCAGGGCCCACCCATCCCCGAGGGCTCTGGGCAAAGCCCACTGAGGAGATGCTGCCTGCTGGCAGGGCTCAGTCCTCCTTCTGGGGGGAAATTCTCATGGTTCCCACGTTTTTTCTCAAAATCGGAACAAAACATTTCTATACCTCCCCATACATACAAAAGCTTTGCTTTTGCTGGAATGCTGAAACTCGTCCATTTCCCGTTTGGAAGTTGGGTCCCCCCAGTTCTTTTCAATGTCTTCTTTCACAACCCAAATACACAGAGCCCCCAGTCAATATCAGCATCACTCACACTTTAAAACGTTGGAGGAGTTTCTTGTGATTTTTGCCCATATGTTTTCATTACAGTTGACTGGATAATTCATAACAAATTGTTTAGACAACACAATTCATCTGGTTTCTTCCCCCACCACATCTCCTGTCTACCAGTCAGCAATGTGATCCTTCATTCTTCTTTTTATTTATTTTTTTTTTTTTAACTTCTGGATTTATCCAGAAAATCATTCTCTCTGAACCAAAACTGTCATGGTCCTGATGATCAAGACAAAGGCTAAACTCTCTTTATTTACTAGCTGACTAGTTGTTAAAGGTGAACTTACTTTCGGGCACATCCTGACCCGATGAACAGACTGTGTCTCTGAAGCTTTGTCAGCAACCCTGCTTGGTCTTTCAGACCTTTCCCTACAGGCTTCACTTTTTAGGACTAAAAATGGCATTTTTGCAAAGAGATACACTATTCAAAATTTAATTTCAGTAAAATTATTTTTGAGAGGGAAGGAAGGAAGGAAGGAGGAAGGA